>SMMW01000534.1:4895000-5455801 GCA_004794655.1 Marisa cornuarietis | reverse complement strand
TTCCGTGTGGAAAATTCATTGATGACGTCTTCGTAGTCCAGATTGGAAGCAATGTCTTTTTCTATTGAAAGAATCCCCAGGCCGCAAAGCCTGTCTTGAGACATGGTTGACCTCAAATAGTTCTTGACCAACTTCAATTTGGAGAAGCTTCTTTCGGCGCTTGCGACTGTGACTGGAACTGTTAGCAAGATTCTGTACGCTATTGCCGTGTTTGGAAATGAATCTCGAATGTTCCAAATGTACTGAAGGCACTGCATGGATGACTTTACACCTTCGGGCAAAATTTCTCGAAAAATCTTGAGTTCTGAACACAAATCTGCACCGTCTAAATCACGTGAACTCTCCGAGCGCAACGCTAAGTCAAGGTCCATGCAACATTTTAACAAGTCTTCATCATTCAATTGTCGCATGGTGTTTATGTTGTACAGAAATCCGAAGAGTGTCTCATATTGTTGTAGTTGTTCAAACCGTGTATTCATAGCCATAATTGCTTGCTCCATTATGGAAAAGAAATATTCCGTTCTAAAAGCATGTTCACCTGATGACGTTATTTCATCCGTACTCTCGTAGTCAAATTGTCTCTTTTTTCGTCGGTTTCTTTTCTGTTTAAATACTTGTTCCACATCCATTTTGCTTGCAATTTCTTTTGCAGTAATCATAGCAGAATGAAAACCAGTGTCCCGATACTTTGTTAAGTATGTCACGAGGCCTTTAATTTGTTGTATTGCTACATCCAATTGCATGTCGGCAGATTGTAGCGATTTGCTCACAGTATTAACAGCAAACAGAATGTCATACCATATGATCGTGGCAAGTATGAACTCAAAATTTCCCACCTCAAAATTTGCAAGAGATTCGGCTTCGGTTTTTACCATAGGGTCCCTGGACTCGTCCGCTACAGTGAAAAGGGCCTCCCGTATTTCGCTCATTTGATACCTCAATGCTTTTACACTCTGTAAACGGCATTCCCATCTTGTGTCCGACAGTGATTTTGCTGTGTTATAAGGGACAGCATCTTCCAAAATCTTCCATCTTCCTGGTGAAGCGGCAAATATCACATAAATTCTTCGCAGAACCCCAAAAAATGTCACTGCTTGTGAGCTGCTCTTGGCCATATCTCCCAACACAAGATTGAGATTGTGGCAGCCACAGGGTGTGAAAAATGCCCGACTATTCTCGCGAAGTATATGGGCTTGCACTCCTTGATGTTTTCCTTTCATATTAGCTCCATTATCGTATCCCTGTCCTCGACAGTCATCGATATTTAAGCCAAGTTTTTCGAGTGCTGCTAGCAACAATTCCGACAATCCTTTGCCTGTAGTGTCTTCAGCAATAAAAAATTCTATGAAATGTTCCACTACTTTTATGTCACAGTCATCGATATCGACAAAGCGCACAATCAGAGACAGCTGTTCTTTGTGACTGACGTCAGGTGTGCAATCAAGGATCGTTGAAAAATACTTTGCACGTTTCAATTTATCGATAATTATCTTCTTCACCTTAGATGCCATCAATTCTATGAACTCATTCTGGATTTGGTGCCCTAGATAATGATCATGCGTTTCCCCATCTTTAATACGACGAACGTGCTCTTGGATGGTTGGATCAAATTTTGCAAGTACTTGAATTAATCCTAAGAATTTACCATTGTTCGGTTGATAGAGCTTTTCTGTCTTCCCACGAAACGCACAGTTATTTTCAGCAAGATACTGCACGACGGCCAGGATTCTTGTCAGGACTGCACGCCAATGAAGTTTTTCCTTCTTTGTGTGCTTCAACATCATACTGTCTATGCCATCATTCCAGGACATCCGCTTTAGAGCTTCAAACCATGTTTTCATGTTGTTAATATGCTCTGCAGTAAGCTCGTGTTTTTGCAGTTTTACTCCGAGATGTTTCCAATCATTACAACCTCCGTTTGACAATTTTCCCGCGGAAGATTTTCCATACAGCTTGCAACAAAAACAGAATGCTGCATCTTTAAACTGCGAATAAATCAGCCATCGCCTATCTACACATTCGTTGTTTGCCATCTTCCGAATATAAAAATTCCGTGAAAAATGTCTCTTCTCTTCATTTATAGGATATTCATAGTCGTCAGGTAATCTGATGGGACCTTTCTCCACCAGCAAATCCCGTACGTCATTGGTTACATGTTCCCAATGACCCGGATCGTAGATATCTTTTACGATCTCGATATGTGGGTATGAACTATTTCCTGCATCAATGTTTTCAGAATAGCCGCTTTTGTCCTCACTAACTGCTAAGTTCTGGGAGTTCGCAGCTGACGATAAATCACTCAAAGATTCATTATCACCATCATCACAACAATCATTGTCATTTTTCCCACTGCCTTCCTCACATGTCAAGTTAGAATCCAGGACTAAATCAAAATTTTCTTGCTGTTTAACGACCTCCTTTGAAAAGCACATGTACTTGTCCAACGCTCCTGTTTGACTTTTAACAAATTCTTCTCTCAACTTGCGTTTCTGCGCTTTTGATGAACCTGATTCATACTTGCGAAATCTATCTCGGGGCCTTCCACTCATGGCGTCGATGCGAAATGGTGAAAATCACCTTGAAACACCGTTAATTAATGTTTCCGTGTGCACCACTATCGAGACACTAGCTGAACGCACGGTTTCAATGTCTAAACTCTAGGCAATGATTCTCTACTCCTAAAAAGCGTCCACCTCTCTCTCCGAATCCCTTTCTCTTCTTCCCTTCCCACAAGTACACTGTCCCGGCAGTGACTTCTCGCTTCCATCGGAAACACAATCCTCCTCCCCTCCATTTAGCGTCCAGTTTCACCTCTTCTCGCCCATTGCTTTCTACCCCTATCTCTCCTCGCTGACCGCTCTCTCCCTCTCCCGTCACACCTTTTCTTTCTTTCTTCTTTAACATCAAACAGGCACACATTCCAGAAACTCCCATCACTCATGACTTTCGTCCGCACACATGCACTCAGTCCTAGTACTCTGACCAGGTCCCTGACGCAGACTGGAATATGTTTCTAGCTAAAGCTACATGTTATCCGGGTACCTGTACAGGATTATGACTCACCAGCCAAATAAAAACGGACAAGCCATCCACACCTTTTGTAATTTTCGGGTATTTGTATAAAGAACACCTGCGACCACTTAAAGGATTATATTTTCGAAGACATAGAGGCGATTGACGAGGCTTTCGGACTTTGACCTTAAAAAAGTCTGATTTTAAAGAGCCCCTCTCAGTACTTTTTCATTTAACACAAAATATATTTTCAGTTGACAAACTCATAAAGATAAGGTGACCAGACGTTTCGGTAAAGCGAAAGCGGGACGCGTGCAGATGATGGTGTCGTCACCGACAAAGAACGCCGAAAAGGAGGTGGGTGGGGGGAACCTTTCCTTTGACTTTGCCGAGTAGTGGTGCTTTCAACGGCAGATCTGTCCACTACAGTATTCCATTTTAAAAAAGAAAAACGGTTTTTTAAAATTTAAATATAAATATTCCTACCTTATATTGTTTTCCTTCTTCTTTTTCTGGTCTGAAGAAGGAACACCCAAGCATTACACCTGCTGATGTTAAGTTTCAAGTCTGCAGTATACAATTTCCATGTTGAAGGTAGGCGGGGCCGTCGGGGTAGCGGGCCACTTGTCAGAAGGCCGCTGTACACCCAGGATTTATCGCGCATGAACTGTCTAGATTCTAGAAGAAAGTTCGTGCATTAAGGTCTCTGAATTAATGTGCCACTGAAGGGGCCTGCAAGCAAGTTGGAGTTGACAGTAAAGAGAGGGGTATGTTACTGATGCACGGCCACTCTGTGAATGGAGAGGATGGGGCCCGCCGCTGGCACTGCAACCTCTAAGCCCTAGGTCAGATGTGAAAGGAGCTTGTTTCCAGTTACTTCACGACACAGTGAAACTTTCTCTTCCCGTTTTTCCATCACCAAACAAACTACATTAGTCTACAACTCTATACCAGGGGTGGGCTCAAACACGGCCTGTGGATGCCTTTGGATCGGCATCGTCTGCCAAAATGTCAAATGCACTTGTTTTCATATTTTTAACATCATCCTAGGTTAATTTGCTAAAAATATATTATATCAAGTACAACAGAGCAGAAATCGGCAGTCTGTAGCATTCTATACACAGAGAAAGTAAAAAGATTAAAAAAAAATAATAACAGACATGTCTGATAGAGTCGTCAGAGGGCAAAGGGGGCACCTGCTTTCAAAGGAAAGTGAGCGACTTCAAACAGCTACACTTTACACTATAAATTTGGCAAGTGAAGGCCATTATGTACTCATTTGTTGTCCATTCCATTCTCCCTAGGTTTGGTGTGTAGTCAGCTGGCGTGGGGTTAGGGTAGGGAGGAAAGTTAATGCCACTGGAAAGGGGGGGAACTCGGACAACCGTAACCAAAGAAGATGACACCTTAAGAGGAACGAGCAGACGACCACCGGCGAGGGTACTCAGATTTTTAAAGACGTGCGGGACGTTGAGGGACTTGCCAGAAGGCGGGACATTGGGCGTCCTGCCCGGACATTTTATGAGCAGGCGGGACACGAGGTCCAAAGCGGGACTGTCCCGTCTAAACGTCTGGTCACCTTAATAAAGATGACCTCGGGGCTGAAGCGCGGGGCCCCTTCGAGAGCGGGGCCTGGGGCGGCCGCCCCATTTGCCACCCCCAAACGCCGCCGCTGCGTGCATCGTAAGCTGCATGGATGCATGTGCGATATTTTGAAACTGGCACAGGGTAAACAATAATCAGAGCGTAAAAAGAGGCGGGGGCTCCATTTCTTTTTAAAACACATTTTCTGACAGTTTCATCTCAATGCAGTGCATGCACTTTGTGGTACTAACCTTATTTAATTTTTAATTTAAAAATACTGCTTTTTAAAACAAAACTTTAAAACATAATTAATTTTGAATATGCGTAATTTGAGCGCACGTATGTAGCGCCTGTCATCAATATATATATATATATATAGCGAGGATTCATGGCTGTCCTGGGTTCAAATTTCGTCTCGGGCACGCTTTCTCCGCAAGTCGCACCTGCTTTGTCAGGTTATAGCCTTAGTTGCTGGCTCGGCGTAAAGCACATCTTCCATCGCCATCGTCGTCAAGGTAGCAGGAGTGAACCTCATCTCGACAGATGATTTCTAACATACTGAAACTAAGCGTTCAGATTTATTTTAATATAAGTCAGCGATGCCACGTAATTGTAGCTTTGCAGTTTATCAGTTGTTATATATGAGACTGAAAGACATAGATCGAGAGGTTACATTCATGCATCCACTCTCATATATGCTGTCTGAATGTCGCGATTCTTTACTCGAACGCTTCTACCATTGTCCAGCGCAGTGACTTTTGCTAAAGCAGGAGGATCGATCAGCGCAACTGCAGTGTTGAGAAAAAGCAAAGAAAAAGGTAAGTATATATATATATATTGTGCCCTTTAGAACAGATTACAAAAGGACGGTGTTGTAATAATCAGTGGCGTAGGAACAGGGGGGGGGGGCAAGGGGGGCAGCCGCCCCCCCAAAAGATGCTGGGAAGGCAAGAATGTGAACGTTATTCATTGTCATCATGGAGCTTGCCCCCCCAAAGCCGAGCATCTTCCTATACGCCACTGATAATAATTACTTCGACGTTAACACCGTCTTTGATGTGGCTTCAATTAATTAGTGTTATATGTATGTCACATTTGTAAATCGTATGCATTTACAAGGGTTCTTACTATTTGACAAGTTTTCATTTGATTTCTCCCACTCACAAATAACAATTATAGCCACCTATATCTTTTTAGAGTATTCAGCAAAAAATATTTTTTACAAAAATTAATCATTTCTCCTCACCACCTCACATCACAAACATTAGTAAAGGCACCATAGTGCTGTAGTCACTCTCGCATATCAAAGGACACGCTTTTAAAAGAGATGAAAAAATATATTTTTATACTATAGAACGCATCAAACTAAATCAGATAAAATTCAGACAAGGCACATATATAGGCACACACACAGAGGTAGTGCCTTATCATAATTTTATCTGATTTAGTTTGATGCATTCTATGTGTGTGTGTTTTTTTTTTTTGTTTTTTGCATGGTGAACGGTACGACAAAGGTCACGATAACTGCGCAGGTGATCGGTAAGCTCAACACCAGCCAAGCCCATGAGCATGCTGCAGTACACGTGAGGAACAGAAGTCACATGGGCTCATGTTGACCAATCAAAGTTGTCAGAACAGGTATAGCATCTGGTCACGTTGTGTCGGACGTGTTTCTTCAGCTAGATGAGTGGCGACTGTGTTTTGTTCTAAATTGCGTCTGTTTAGTCCCAAAATAACCGGAAATGATATTTGATGAAGATGAAGGGCAAAGTCACATCACCTAGGAAGACATCCGAAAGCATTATGCCGAAAAAGAACTCGATTCACTGGTTTCGCAAAGGACTTCGACTTCATGACAATCCTGCGTTGCTGGAAGCATTGAAAGACTCGTCTAGTTACCGTTGTGTTTACATTCTCGATCCCTGGTTCGCTGGTTCATCTCAAGTTGGCATCAACAAGTGGAGGTATAATTGTTCGAATTCGTTACTTTCTGTTTCTGTATTTTTGACCTGAAAGCTTCTCGCCAAATTCGCACGCTTTCTCGCCTTGGCCAGCTAAGCAATAATATTCTCCGCCTCGGTTCTAATTATAGCATTTGGGTACGTCGATGAGATTAACGGAATAAACAGCTGCTGCTTTGATGGATGTAACAATAGCAATACTAGATTGTGTTATTTTACAATAATAACATATGCAGAACTTTAATACTACAGTAGTTTACTCAGGGACAAAGTCCTTCATTACGAGTTAACCGGATAATTTGAAGTAACTATTTATGACATATGCAATGATATTGACCTTGGAAATATCGAGTATGTAGAAAATGTCTTGTACGATATAAGTCATTTAAATCACATTTGAATATCTTATATTGCCACGTGTTTCTCCAATAACGTGACATCCGTATGTGTGCCAGTAAATTGGGGTTGAAGTTCTAACGGAAGTAGAAAACATTGACTTAATACACAGTTTAGCTGCGCTAGTAAATTACCTTTACATAATTCATACAATGAGGGCGACTCGCCCACATGAGCAGTTACAGGCGACCATTTAAGTGTATCATAGACTGTATAGGTATGTGATAAAATACAGCCATCATATTTAAAAATTGCAAACCTACCCTTCTACATTGGTACCATTTATAGATAAATGCAAGAAATATGGTCATGCTTAAAGTCAAGTTTACTACTATACTATACTACTATAATAGTCCAGCGGCAAGAGAATATGCTCTTTTATTAGGGTTTCAATAAAGTTTAGCAGAATCTAGATTGCAACAGAATTTGTGAGGTTCTGGCAGAGCCTTGGTAGGGTGGAAAGCATAAAATGAGCTCAGCATTCTCTCTCTCACCAAGCACATCTGAGGGAGTGAAATAATTCACAGCATGATTCATTTACAAAATGTCAGATAATCTCACATTGGTCAGAATACATGACCTATTATGCATTTTAGCTGTCAATTGTTGTAGCTGCTATAGGTCTGTCAGACCATGAGCAGGACTATGGATGATTTATTTTATGATTCAGAAACCTCTTATACTTTCAGTTTTAACAAGTACTGCACAATACATTCAATACACTTTATTAGCATCAAGGGGAGTTAGATTCAATCATTAAATATAGACAATCAGACAATCATACAATGAGAAGTTACTATGAATAAGTATTTAGTAGTTGTATAACAGTGTCTACATCCAAATGTGACCAGAACAAACTTCTTGGCAAAACATGTTTTATGTCCAAGAGAATAATATCTCCCTTCGAAAGTGTGTTTGGCTATGTATCTTGACATCTTCCTGATGCATACTACAGTCTTTGCCCATTTTAACTGTTCATACCCCTCCTGGTTACTTTGTCAGCTAAATAGACAATAGACAATCACTCCATTCTTTTGTACAACTTTTGTAAAACTCAGTAAGTTTCATCTAAGCTGTTTGCAACATTATATTATAATATCCATATATACATATATGAAATATGTGCACACAGTGTCTTATGTGTGGCCAGACTGTGTGTGATTTTCTGATACGTTTTTAATAAAAATATCCATTTTGCATTTTTATTTATGCATAAAAGTTTAATAATATCAACTCCTTAAGTAATGGAAGTTAATTCAGTTGTCCCTTGACCGGCATCTGTCGCTGGGGGATAGACATGAGCAGATCCTGTACAGGACAACCAGTCCAGCCTTTGATGTTCGTAAGCCAGCTCTTCCTCTGGCCACTGCGGCATCGACTACCCAGTAAGGTGCCTTGAAGGATAGTCTTCGACAAGATGTCATGCGGGTGACAGGGCCGAAGAAGACCAGCTTGCATCGCTTGACTGTTGAAAGTAGATGTTCCTGGTGTCCTACGAGGTAGCAGTCTTGTTTCATTTGAAGTTGTTGGTTCATTGTTCCCTGAATGAGTTCTGGAGCAGCTCCCTCAGGTACTTGTTCTCAAATGCATAGATTTTCCTTTCCATTTCGGCGTGCAGAGTCCACTTGTCACATCTGTAGGGCAGGATTGATAATACCAGGGATTTGTACAGCTTGTACTTGGAAGTGAACCTTATCTTATGGCTATGCCAGATCCTATCTAGTCTAGGCATTGAGCTGTTGTGATCCTAATGTAGATATCTGGTGTGGAGCTGCCATCCATGGAGAGGGTTGCTCCCAAGTATTTCAAGCTGTTTACTTCTTTAAGCTGTACCCTGTTCATATAGACCTCTGCTTTGCCGCTGCCATTGATCATAACTTTGCTCTTATCAGTGCTGTCTCCATTCCATATTCATTTGAACTGTCTGTCAGTCTGTTTGTAAGGTCTTGCAGTTCTTTGTTAGTACCTGCTAGCAGATCTATGTTGTCTGCAAAGGGTAGGTTTCAGATCTGGCTTTCACCAATGGAAATGGAAGTATGATGGTCGTGGAGAGCTTCACGCATGATGTTCTCCAAGAAATTAAACAGCACTGGTGATAAGGGATATCCTTGGTGTACACTTACTGTGGTGTGAAAGTAAGTTCCTATTTGGTTGTTTAGCAGTACTGTACTTATTGAGCTATTGTACAGCGCTTCAATGACTTGAACGAGGCCTTCTTTGATGTTGAATTTTCACATCACATGTGCCGGACTCTATCAAATGCATTTTTAAAGTCAATGAAGTTGTGGTAGAGGTCCCGCTGATGCTGAAGATGCTTTTCTATAAGGATGCGACACTTGAAGATCTGCTCAGGTGTACTTCTACGTGGTCTGAAGCCAGCCTGTTCTTCTGCTAGCAGCTCTTTTGCAGTGGTGCTGATGCGGTTCTGAATGACCTTTAGCATGACTTTGCTTGGGTGGCTGATAAACCTTATGGTTCTGTAGTTCTGGCATTGTTTGGTGTTTCCTTTTTTGGATAGGGGTATGATTAGTAACTGCATTCATTCTTTGGGCCATTCCTTGCGTTCCCAGACACTTTGGCACAGGACATTGAAGGTCTTTGTAGTTTCTTTTCCACCCTGCTTGAGCAGCTCAGCTGACACATTATCAACACCTGGCGACCTTCCTCCCTTCAGACTGTGTACAGCTCTTTCTGCCTCTTCTCGTAGAAGTTCACATTTAATCTGAATTTAATAAAGTTATTTTTAAGGTGTTTTGCTACACTGGTTTTACTACTGTCTTCTGCTTAATTTGGCTCACATTGCAGAGATTTAATCCATATATATATATATATATAATAGTAACTAATCATTAAGAAAAAAGGCCATGGAGTTTGACACTTCATCCTTATGAAGCCATTTGGCATTCAGCTTTTTTTGACATTGTTTACGCCTATCAAATGACTCTTGTGTACAATCATGTGCAGACTGTTAAATGGTTTGTCTTGGTGAATTTCAGTAGCCCTGATTTTGAGGGCAAAACATATTTTGAATCTATTTTGCTTTTGTCTGTAGTCTAACAGACAACAATTTTATTTTTTTTTCAGACAAGAAAATTTTTTTTCAGGTGGGTAGGCTGAGATAACTACAAGATTCAGTTTCCTTAAATCTGGGTGAAGAACTATTTGTTTCTGAGATAGAAACCTGATATATAACGATGCATAGCAAAAAAAAAAAAAGTTAACAAAGTTGTGAGGTAGATGGTTTTCCAGAATTTGACAAGTAGAGTTGTATTGCTCAACATTGAAAAAAAAAATATTAAAAGATGAGACATCGAGAGAAAAAAGTGATGTTTCTCATGTGTCATACTTTGATCAAGTCTCACATTTGTTTTCATAAAATAGCATAGGTTTAGTTTCAGTGTCAGTGTTGTTTTTTTTTCTTTCGCAAGGCATGTTAGCAGGCAGCGACAACATGCGTGCATGTGCTCACAGGCACACCTACCAAAGGGTTTGACGTTTCTGTACCCATTATGTTTTCCATCAAACGTCGACCCCTTCAGGTACAATTCAGGGTACACCTCCGCCCATCATCGTGTGTCTTTAGCATGGCACAAGTGTTAAAAGGAACCAGCTATGTGGCTTTTATAACATACAAAAACTGTACCATTGAGTGAAACTACTAGCAGATCAGGGTAAAGTAATTTCCCTCCCTCTACTCCTATGTATATGAGAAAAGCCAAGGTTATTGATTTTTTATTTTTTTGCTACTTTTGTAATAGGTATGATTGGGTGAAGTACACAAAGTGTTACTGGGTGAAAACTACAGATAGACCTTATAGACACAAATAGTCAAAACATAAAAAAACAACAGATTTCTCGAGCAGCTAAGAACTTGACTCCATGTTCATTCTTGTCGATCGTTCAGTGTGTTTTGTGTCTAATGATTGCTATGAGAACCGCATTTGACAGTGTTTGTTTTCATCTTGACCCCTTCTTCTGCCTGCAACTTGTGGATGGTTTCTTTTTGTTTGTGTTTTTGTTGTCTAAGTAACTCTGCTTCTGCACTTAGAGGAATGCAATAATGCATGCTGCACAGTTTTGACAGAAAACCGCAGCGATGCACAAATACAAAAGTGCTTTACTTGCGCATGCATTGTTGAGTCGTCCGGCCCCTGTCATTTACTGGCAAAAGAGGCTGGAATTGATGGAATGTGTACTGAACATTTGGTAAGCTTCTGGCCCCTCTTGTGTCTTTTTGTGCTATATGTGTGCTGTTTGTCATATCTGTAGATCCTGGTATATAGGCCCTGTTGTTGATTTTGGAAGGGAAAGTGCTTCCACCTCGGTGATTTCGCACTGGGGTGGTGGGAGGGTGATGGTGATTACTTAGGCCTGGTCACCGGCAAAGGATTTAAAAATAAGTTGCTGACATTTGACAGATTTTTACTGGAAAGCTTGGAGGATCTGGACAGTAGCCTAAGAAAGTTGAATAGCCGACTCTTTGTCATTCGTGGACAGCCAGCAGACGTCTTCTCCAGAATTTTTAAAGTGAGTTCTTTCGCTTGATGAATGGAAGCAATGGGTGTTTTACAGATCAAAATGGCACTAGATTTTTAGAAATATTGTTGCAAATACATTTTTATCTGTCTCTGGTGTATTTTCTTTTTGCTGCATTTTGATTTGTACACTAGCCAAAGTCTGTTTTGGCAAAGTTTTTATTAGATTTATTAAATACAGCAGGAGAGTTTTCAGTAACTTCTTTAATATTGAATTTATTATACAATTAATATCTTTAAACCATTCTGCTAGGCTGGTTGCTGTGGCATTGTGAGAAAACAGAGTATGAACTATAGGTAACACAGCAGCTTTATCTTCAGGAATGGAACATTACACAACTGACATTCGAAGAAGATCCAGAACCATATGGAAAAGAGAGAGATGCAGCCATCTGTGCATTGGCAGCAGAAATTGGCGTGCAGGTGGTCACGAAACCATCGCACACCCTTTATGACTTGAGACAGTGAGTTGAATTTTCATGTCTTCCTCTCAGAAACATTGTTTTGCTGAATTAGGTTTGCATTCAAAATAGCAAAAAGCAGCATAAAATATATTTAATATTTTCTTAATTAAATGGATAATCTGGCTTATGTATATTATACATTTTTTATTTCAGCATTTTAGAGGCCAACAACAATCAGCCTCCTTTAACATACAGAAGGTTCCAGTCCATCTTGTCTGGTCTGCTGCCACCACCAGTTCCCTTGGAGACGGTCACAGCTAGCATGTTAAAGCACACTCATACTCCTATTGCAGATGACCACGATGATAAATACGGTGTTCCATCTCTTGAAGAACTGGGTAAGACCTGCAACCACTTGTCCTTGTATCACATGATGATCCTTTTCTTTAGGATGTTTTTTTCTCCAAGGACAAGATGCAGCAGAGTAAGTGTCATCTTTGTAGAGTTCTCTTTTCAGCTATAATGTTTCAGTTTGGTGCTCTTGGTGATTTAATGTGTGCTGCATCTAGTCTTTGACCTCCCCCCATAGCAAAGGTATTTTAATGGAGAGTGATGCCATTAGATTTGGCAGTTGTAGGTATACACATTTTCTGGGAGTCAGGGGGTGATGGGATGTGGTTCATGGGCTGAACAGATTGTACAGCTAAACAATAAGAAAGAACACAAGATTTTGGGAAGTTGGAATTAGTATCTTATAATGAACTAAACCTGTGTACAATCTCAACTCCTAATCTCACTAATCCTGCCTGTTGCCTCACTTTCTGGCAACACAGATTCTCATATCTCTCCACCTTTGTTATTCTTTATTATGCATCCTATTTCCTCTTGTGTGCTTCCCCCACCTCATGTCTTTTGTCCAAAATTTGTCTTTGATAGATGATGAAATTATTTGTTGAGACTATATTTAAAAAGCGAGACCGCATTTGGGTTGGCCCCTTGTGCCTTATAAGGATGTTTTGGTTCATGATGAGCCGCATGTATAATGGTGGCCCCATAAGAATAGTCACATGCTGCATAACGTTTTGGTTGACAATGGAAAGCATACATATATACTGTATATAATGTTCACACCATGACAGAATTGCTTAATGACACATTTCTCAGAACATATCTTCATTGTTAAGCAATATATGACTGTTCTAAGCAGCACCAGATAAAAGTGTTTTCCCCCATAGGTTTTGACACAGATAACCTTGGACCAGCAACATTCCGGGGTGGAGAGTCAGAGGCTCTGGCAAGGATATATCGCCATTTGGAACGAAAGGTAACACTTTTTTGCATAGTAGCAAACATTTAGGTCCATGCTTATGTCCACAAAAAGGAGTTTTCGAGTTTATTCCTTTTAAGTGTGAACTTTTATAATAATGTACACTTTGGAACCAACAACTGTAGAGAGAGTGATGACTGAATCATATGTAACAGAAGTCTTAAAGCTTAAACATCAGTTGGATGATATTAGAAGTGATGTAGAGGCTGCTACACTAACCTTGTGTATTGCTACAGTGCATAAAGCAGCTTATTGTTGGGCCTCAGAGGATTATAGTAAAGGGAGACTATTTGTTTAGATGCTGATAATGGTTCTCGATTAAGAAGGTTAAAAGGTAGATGATGACAGGTGCTTATATTGAAGACGCAACAGGAAGGAATGGAAATTAACTTCTTTTCATAGATCATTTTATTTCAAATCTTAGCTTCCTAGTCAGTATCCCAACCCATGCTTTTACTTTTGTATAGCAATGCATATAAACAGGAGTTTGCTGCAAGCCCTCTCTAAAGGCCAATCAATAACCCTGTCTGCAGCACTGGGTGGTCTTAAAATAGAACTACACACCTTTCCTGTAACACCCATCTCTTGTAATCAGCTTATGTTCTTGCATGCAAGTTGGTGATAAATGCTATAGCATGTGGATTGTCTCCTGCTTGTGATGTACATGACATCAGCTGAATCTGCATAGGAGAAACTATGTCAGTTCTTAAAAGGAATTCCCTTACTACAGAAATGGCCTCAAAATTTTACGGTCACTTTTTCAATTTGGTAGACATTACACTTTCAGTAAGCCTTTGCTTGGTCTCTTAAACTGGTATCCACAGTATGACGGGTCATGTGTTCTGGCTTTCATAGTTAGAATTCTAATGTCTTGTGCTGGCACAAAATCCTGTCACAAACTATGAATATTTACCGAATGAAATGTTCATCAAAGTAGGGGGGGTGAGAGTTTTTTTTTAATAATTGCTTTCTTTTTGTTCATACCTGACAAATTCAACTCACCTGCTCGTTTGCACATGTAGAAAAAAATAGGAATGAAATTTTTTATTATAAAAATGTTTGTTGCTTCCCCTTAAATTTCAGGCATGGGTTGCTAGCTTTGAACGACCAAAGATGAGTCCACAGTCTTTGTTCCCAAGCCAGACAGGTCTTAGTCCATACCTTCGTTTTGGCTGTCTGTCACCCAGACTCTTCTACTGGAAACTAACAGAACTTTATAAAAAAGTAAGTTGTGTACATATTTATAAACAAACACTTCTTATGTTTCATTTCATTAACTTAGATAACTTTGTAAATAGAACATTTTCATTTCTTTGAAAGGACCCTGTTGGTCTTGATCTTATTTCTCTCTCTCTTTTGCCTTTCTCCATATCAGATTATGGAAACTTATCTACACTGTGTGCTGATTGTGCATGTGTAGGGCTTGTCTGCGATGATTCCTTAGACTGTGGACATGTCTATAGTGTGTGTGTGTGGAGGGTGGGAGGGGGAGGATTGGTGCATGGGACATTGTCTTTTTTTAATTTGTAAAAAATAAAGCAGGTTTTCTAAAGTGCAATAGGCCTGACTTTGGTTGGGAAACCACTAAAATAATAACAATAATGATAATAAAAAACAACTTATTATTTTGTGGACATTTCAAATGTACCTTTAAAAGTTTTTAGCTGAGAAGGGGAGAGAGGGTGGATTACTTAATTTTTGCTGGTCACCTCCCAGTTTCAGCACCTTGCACCAGGAGATCTTTAAGAATTTATAACCTTTAAGAATTTGTGACCTTTGGTGTATTACCCTCACATACCTGGTCTGTGGAAAGGAGTGTTGAAAGATAACTAAAATGTAGAGAGTCTTTTTATTCATTGTATAAACAGTTCAGAAGACATTCTGCCTTGCTGAAGTGAAATCAGTTAACTATAAAGGTATATGTATGCATGTTTAACAGCATCACTATGCATATTTTGAGATATGTATATATTTTGATTGAAGGTTAAGAAAGGCCAGGAGCCACCACTTGCGCTGCATGGCCAGCTATTGTGGCGAGAATTCTTTTATACAGCTGCCACTAACAACCCAAACTTTGACAAGATGTCTGGCAACAGCATTTGTGTCCAGATTCCTTGGGACCACAACCCAGAGGCACTTGCCAAATGGGCTGAGGCAAGTTGTGGCTGCATTCTGCTACATCATAATGTATTCATTTTAACAACAGCTATGTAATCTTCCCTCAGTTTTTAATGTAACCATTTTTGGAATCTGGGAGAGGATAAACAAATGTTGCAGTGCCACTGCTGATTATAGCTCATAATGTACTCAGCAAACAACAATTTGTACGTTTGTATAGATATGTATAACCATTTGTGTGTGTTTATTTATTTATTTATTCTGAGGTACAAGTGTGCATGAGTGACTTTGAAGTGTCTTACAAGAGGTCTTTGATAAATTTGACACTGGTGACAGATTTTAGACCAGTCTGTTAAGGTTGCTTTGGTTGCCTGTAATGCTTACACGAGGGAGTGATTTTTGGGTACACTTGTGCTTGTTACGGGACAGGGTCAGACAGGGTTTCCCTGGATAGATGCTATCATGGTGCAGCTGAAGAAGGAAGGCTGGATTCATCATCTAGCACGTCATGCTGTTGCCTGCTTTCTCACACGTGGAGACCTCTGGATCTCCTGGGAAGAAGGCATGAAGGTAAATGCTTCTGAGAATATGTTGCTCATGCTTGAGAAGGATGTGCATTTTTGACTATTTTATTCTGATAGACTGTTCATATTTTTTTGAGGGCATTTCCTCATGTAGAGGTGAACTCAGTGTGCTGTGCAGAAAAGATGACAGTCAATCATACAACAAAGAAATTCAATCGTCAGAAAATATGGAGAGAGAGCGAGAGTGTGTATATGTGTGAGATAGGTGGGTTTGAGTGAGTAAAAGATTTAAAATTGCAAATAGCATTTTACTGCATTTATATTCGGACCTCTGCAACCTGATTCTCCAAAATTCTTCTCCATGCCAGGTGTTTGACGAACTGCTGCTGGACGCAGACTGGAGTGTCAACGCAGGCATGTGGATGTGGTTGTCATGCAGTGCCTTCTTCCAGCAGTTTTTCCACTGCTATTGTCCTGTCAACTTTGGCAAACGTGCAGACCCAACAGGTGATTTTGTCAGGTGAGTCTAGCTTTGCTGTGTGATTGGGAAAAGCGGATTTCTGGTTGGTAGCACCTGTGAAAATGTGTTGTAGACTCTGCAATGATTGCATATTTCTGCTTTTCTGACATTATTTTGTTTGTTAGCAATTTCCTTTATGCAGACACCAATTCAAATCACAAAATGGAGTCTTAGTTGATAATTGCATAAATATTTCTCTCTTTTCATTTAGAGTGCTATTTTCTTTTTTTTTCTTTTATTTTTGAGAGGGGGAGGTGGAGTATTATATACTGAATTTGAAGTTTATCAGGAAAGGTCAGAGCAATAAAAACTTAAGAGGCCATGTAAGCTGAAGCAGAACTTCTTTTTGTTTGATAGGCATTACCTCCCTGTGCTGAAGGGGTTTCCCACTCAATATATCTATGAGCCATGGACTGCTCCAGAAGCAGTGCAGAAAGCAGCACGTTGCATCATTGGAAAAGATTATCCACTTCCAATGGTAGACCACACCCATGTCAGTCGTGTCAATATGGAACGCATGCGCCAGGTCTACAAACATCTTCTTGTCAGCTCCTCAGGTGAGTTTTACAAATTATTTTCAAATCTGTATGTTTAATTAATCTGTATGTTAAGATACTCATTCGCTGGGAGGTACAAGCACGTGAACATCACAGTTCTTACCTAGGTTTGGATGCCATGAATGCAGGCTTGCTGATTGGGCAGTACCTCATTCGCATATTTGCAGTTTTTGCTTTGGTTGTGGGCTTTAGTAATGCTAGCGTTTAAAATTTTGACCATTCTATATGTCCCTTTCTTAAAACAAATTCACTCTACACTTTCGTAAGAAACTAATGATAGCGCTATATCCTTAAAATTTTTTTAGTTTGTTAGCAATTTAATTATTTTTCTGTTTGCCTCTAGGGTCTTTAACAAGTGAGGATAAGAAAATAATACCATAACCAGGAATTTTCTAAGAAGGATAAGATTTTCATTTGAAAACAAAACAAAGCAGTAAAAGAGGCAGACCTTCAATTTCATTATTATATTTTGGCTAAACAACAATTGTTCATTGTTACATAAAACAGAGCAATAAAATTACAGAAGTCTTCTGAACTAAGAGACTAAGTATCTAGTATGCATATTTTGTCAGTGTTAATTAAAATGTTTCATTAAGGAGCATTTAATAAATTTTTGCATTCAGATATTCCAATTTTTGCTTCTAGATTATTATTCTTTCTGTTTCAAGGGATGATTTTATCAGATTGTCACTGGTTTCAGTTTCAGGGTATAAGAGGAAGCTGGATCCTCCTAAGATTCCAAAAGGTAAGTAGATTTATGTTCTGTTTTTGCATTATTTTAAGAATGGAAAATATAAAAAAAGCTTATCAGCCTGTAAATTAGTGCTGAAAGATTTTCTGTGATGCTTTGTTTTTTGTCTTTTATTCTGCTTTTGAGAGATTGTGAGTGGAAGTGTGAGCATGTGTTTGTGTCTGAGTACTTTTCTTGTGAGGAGTTCAGATGGATGAAAAGTTGAAAGAACTAGTAAAGCACTTAGATCAGGTACCTCATGCAGTGAAAACCTGACTCCTTCCATTGCAGTGGACATGTTTCTGCTGAAGGCCAACATGTTTACCAGCACTTCTTCAGACGATGATCATGAACAGACACCTGCAATGCGCCTGGAGAACAAGATATGATTTTGCAGTCATCGTTGGATCTCCCAGACATACCTTGGCTGCTGATGATTACCAGCCTGTAGAGAATAAGATTGTTTCCATCAGAAAGTGAGATCATGCTGGATGTTATGCAAATACCAGTGGCAGTGTTGACTGCATTGTGACATGAGCTGGTGGTGCTGATGGTAAGGTTATATGGGAGTATTGTAGACTGATGCACGGTGGAGATTCTAATAGAGCTGCAATATTAACACAAAACTGTTTTTGTTTACTCTGGATGTGCCACAGATTAAAATTAGAACAGTGGGGTGCACACCATTTCCTTCTAGAATGGCTTGCACATGTGCATGCACATGTGAGCCATGTGCATGCACACAGTTTCATAAAGTGGTCCAGTAGTGCAACAGTTCGTGCCTGTCACCAATACAGTGAGGATTGGCTGTCTTGGGTTCAGATCTCACCTTACCATTTTCCCTCCTCCCCTTTCTCCCCAGCATGCATACACTAATATAATACTTTTCCAGCCAAAATACATACGTACTTAAAATTTATACACAAGTTTGTTTTTTTGGGGGGGATTCTGTTGTGAACTCCCACTCATTTGTTTTCTGTGGATTTTGTAAAGAAGGCTAACTTCTTCCATGTTGGGCTTGCCACACACCTGTAGAATATAACTCACCGTTTCACCCTACCTGAGCCTGTGGTGCTTGATCATTTAAACGCCCCTGCTGCAGGACAGCTTGGCAGTTGATGAAACAGCACATAATTTTTGTCATCGTCTCTAGAATGGTGACAAGCAGGGCAAGGCTTACCCAGATCCAAAGAGTTCAACAGGAAACAGGATTGCTAAGCATGCCCAAGACTCTAATGAATACATCTTTGCCTACTGTCTATTAATCACTAATGACCAAACCAGGTTCCAACTGCTTGTGCTGTTCTTCAATTTCTGGCATGATGTGATTCTTGGCCACTGATGGGTTGTGCTGCAGCTTGCAAGCAGAGGAAGTTTCTAGGAATTGTGGACTGGGCTGCCATGTGGTCTAATGAATATCATCCAACATGTTTTACTCAGAAAGTTTTTGTTTTAGTGGACTAAATACGAAAGAGATTACTAAAGGCAGCGAATCATGTGAACATATTTGTGTGAGCAATTCTTTTCTGTTTTTTTCATTTGTTTTATTATAAGTCCCATGGACCAAGAGTCTGGTTCCTACATCAGGTCCATGTTTTAGGATGCTTTTGATTTTTGAAGAAATAGAATATTTAGAATATATAATTGTTCTGGATTTTGTTGAGAAAGATACACAGTTTACTATAGGTTTAATGAGATGACTGTAAATAATCAACAGTTGCTCTCTAAACAACTAAAGCATGTTTGACAGTGGAATAAGGGTTAAGTTGGGAAGAGGGTCGTGATTTATTTCGGGTACATCTACATGAAACAGTGTTATTTTGTATATATGTGTCCCAAAAATGACCCTGAAGCTGATTTTACCTTCTGGATGTAAAGGTACTCTAATGTTTTCTGATGGATGAAGCCTGCACCAGATACACTGAAAGTAATGTGACTGTCAATAGCTTCTCACGCCTTTGTTTTTATAAAGTACCTCAAACTGAAAGAAAGGATAGGAATTTATTCCTTTATTGGATGTAAAATAAACTACATTATTATTTTTTTTCAAAATAGCTTCATTGCAGTCATCACAAAGTTCGTGTGTTTGTGACATTAAACAACCTTTGATGTGTAGCCACCCATAATTTGTGTGTATGTTCGTGTGTGTATGTATGTGATTGATTGAATGTGTGGGCCTGCACAGAGCAGAGTATTTACTGAATTTCAGCATGAATTGACAAGTGTGGGATGAACATAAATGGGGAAAAACCCCAATGTTGTGGCAAACTCAATTGTGATGCAGGTATCTGTTGAGGTGGTAAGTTAATTATAATCCTAAGACTCAGCATTTGAAACCTCCAAAACATTTGTTTATGGTCAGATCTGGCTGCTAAGTTGAGTGAAAGAGAATTGCATTAACCCTCTTGGTTTGACAAGCCACGATCATGGCTTTGCCGGGTAGCACGGGCAAGGCGATTTTCATTACTTTTTATTGCAAAGTTCAAGTTTTCTCTTTTCCAAAAATGTATAGGTTTCTTGGTCTAATGTTTATCTCAGAGTAGCAATAATAAAAAACAAACTTCACCCACTGTGGTCTTCGCAATCTTCAGTTATAAGCCAGTTATTGTAATGTTATATTTTTATCTTGAACCAAGAGATTAACCAAAAAAGTTTAGAAACAGCAATAAATACCATCTCACATTATCCAGGATTGCTTGGTGTCAGTGTTTTAAACTGTTGATTCAAGTGGAGCTAGAGAATAATCGCTACAGTTTGACCTTATGTCATCCTGTGCTAGCTATCTGTCACAAGTTCTTTGGAAAGCTCAAGGGACACTGACACCATCATGCTAGTGTCTCATTTCTTCTTCAGTTAAGTGGTTGTCGACCTCTCATACAGACTTCTCTGTGCCTATATTTAGTAAAACAATTCTGGAGATCATACTTTGGTTGTGATTGGATGCTATCACCTTCTGCATGGGCATCTATTCTTTAGAGTATGTTGTTTCAAAATATTTATTACATTGCAAAAGATATTTCATTGCTGATATCTTATTGACTGTCTAATGGCCTTTTACTGCTACTGAGATTGGATCTATGATTGTGCTGTGTAACTAGCTGCAGGTGTCTTTCTCCATATGCTAACCATACCATGTAGACTTGTTATCCATGTGGATTCTGCAGTACCAACCATTCCCTTTCCTTAAACTAGTTGTCTGCTTTGCTCTGCAGGGATGTTGCAGAGACTGCTGTACTCTTTTGTCGCCAATGATTGATTGTGGAGTTAGCCTTACTCTGCTCTATACCCCTTTGGCCTCCAGCATGGGTAGCCCATGGCTGGTAGGGATTATGACTATGTCAAGGTGACAATCAATCTGTACATTGCGTGTTCTATAGCTGTTGAGAAATAGACCACTCTTCATTCTGAACAGCGACTTAAAAAATGTAAAGGGTGTAATGAAAGTGGGTAAAAAAGTGAAAGAGAACGATGTACCCAGTTTAAAAATAAAATTCTTCAACTCCTGTCCGGTGATGTGAGTCTTGATCTTTAAATGCCCATTTTGACAAGTTCTGTTTGTGTCTTAAAACTGATATAGTTCTGACTACCATGGCCAGATACAGGGAATCAGCATTTAGTAAATCTATAAGATGTTAAAAAAAACCAAAACCAGTGTGATAAAAATGTGCATGAGTTGTTATAATACTTCAATAATATTGAGATCTGTATGTTTTATAGTTTTGAGGTAGTAGTATTGCTTTGTAGAACTGTCCTGGCATGTAATCCCTGTTTGTACTTTCAGTTGTTGCATGATTAATCCCCTGCTTAATGGTTGGTTAATGGGGAGAAGTCCTTAAATCATGTTAAGTGTCATGCATCACTCAGGGTTTTATGTTAATACACTTTGAATTGGATAATATACAAGCTTTCTTTTAGGAAAATGAAGATTTATTGTGCGGCATTTCAGACAGTTTTAGGAGCTCTATGTTTGGGTTATGCTTTTGTTTTTACCGTTTAAACAAATTGCATAATTGTTATCAAAATTAGGCACAGTCTCACAGCATTAACTGCATAATGTTTTCAGTGAAAAAAAAATTGGTAGACTGTGGAGGAAGGTAATTAAAATTTTCTTTAACAAGAGTTTACAAACACAAGACCTAACAAATACATATTCTCTAGCAGCAGGAAACAGGTACATTTAAAGGTTACCATAAAATAATAGTTTTCATTTGGATGGTGCATTAACTTGCCTTGCTTTTATTTTGACTGCTTTTGTTGGTAAAAATGGTTGTATATATTTTAGACTCGTAGCACTTGCATGGTGGACATGTTATTTGTTCAGCTCAATTAATGTTTTATCATTTTCTAAATGATGTTGGATTTGCTTTTTGATGAATATTGTTAATTTTAATATGTACTCTATTTATAGACATATGGAACTTGAGTTGATCTTCAACTTGAAGGTTTCATTTATTTATACAGTTTTTGTTTTGTTTTGCAAAATTAAAGGGTTTATAAGTTCATTGCATCATACATATGTTTTGGAACAAAGTCCATTGTCATCAAAACACCCTTAAAACTTAGAGAGCTATGAATGTAAATTTTGACAGTATGACAGCCTGTCTATTGAAGCTAATGTGTGTTTTTGTTTCTTTTATTTTTCTGTAAACACATTCATTTCTAACACACAATGAAACAAATTTGTGAGTGGTATCAGGGAACTTTCTGACTCACAAGGAACTAAAGTTTTAGCTGTTTTCCATAAGAAGTAAAAAGACACAAAACAAGAAAACAGTGAAGCGGCAAGAAACGTAAATCTGTTTTGAAACAAGAACGTCACCAATAACATATTCTTCCCAGAGAAATAATAATCATAATTAATTAAAATAGGAATATTTTATCTAGATTATGGGAGTGCAAGTCTGAGCTCATCTTTGGCATTCTTTGTCCATATTGTAAAATAGGCCAATCTGTCGTCCCTTTGACTAAGACTTGATGCTTGTAGTTGTATTTGGGTTTGTTTTCAACTGTATTTGTACCGGTTTTTGTTTTTAATAAATTCTCTCATCCTTCCATTTCCATAGTGTTTGAATAACGAATGCCCGTGCATAGATTACAAGCATTGAGTGTGGGCAGACAGATAGTGATGTGAGGCCTTGAAACAGGCTGACTGAGGAAATTTCAGTCTTGAAATATTGCTACTGAATAGCTGTCCTTGATTTACAGGACTAGGAAATAGACCTTGTCAATTTTGTATTAAAATCCTTGGGGTGAACCCAAAGCATTACCTGAGGCTATAATTTTATGTAGAAATAGTTAACCCTATGAGGCAGTACAGGTATTGCTTAGAGCAGTCTTCTGCTGCCATCTATTACAGCATTTTTTGCAACTTTTTCACAAGAGGAGGTTGTAGGGGCAGGGGCAGAACATAATACTAAGAAGGTTAAGAAGTTATTAAAGAGAATTGTGCATAAAGGCAATCAAGGTCTGACTTCAGAATCTCTGCAAAGATGTGAATAATGATGAGGGTGAGGCATTATGAGCATTGTAAGTATCATAGGAATTGTTTAAAAATTCATAGATTGCATACGTCAGCATGTAGTTATGGTCACATTTTACTAATCCAGTGATAATGATAATATGTAAAGTCTTATATTGTGTTGTGTCACACTAACCAGGCAAGTAAGCTCATCACAAATGTAATCTCTTACCTGATTTGAACACAAAACAAAAGGAAAATAAATTGAACGTAATGAAAAATGAATGATAACATAGAAAATCAACATCGGACAACTGAACAAAGGCAAGCAGGTCCAGCAAAGAGAACAGTGTGGAAGAATATGCAGTTAACAATTAGGAAATTGGAGTTACATTTAGAATATCCTGATACAGATGTTTTTTGGGCACATTGAAGGAAGATGTGGGGATTCAACAAAGAAGCCAACGCTTTTATGCTCAAAACAACAGGGAAGGGAAATAAGGAGGATAAAAGAAAGCAGGACTCCTTGGAAGTTCTGTGGAAAGGTATGATGCAGGAGGCAGGAAAGAGAGTGCATGGATTGGTAGAACATCAGCCACCAGTTTTGGAAAGCACAAAGTGGTTGATTAGTGGGGTGCAAGAACAAAGTGATTGATTAATGAGGTGCAAGCACAAAGTGATTGATTAATGAGGTGCAAATGGCTTTGTTAACAGCTGCATATCACCGCTATTCGTCTCACTACTGCATGATGTTGAAAACTTGCACTGACAGAACAGTGTTTTTGTGTCTATGTCATTGAGCGGCAGCATCTTCTCATGTATTTAAGTAGCTCAAACAGGGTCATGCTGATGATATGTGATGCAAGGCAGATTTAAATGGGTTTAATGATGAACATTTCTGAATGCTGTGTGCGTGTACAGATGCATTTCCGTTCATATTTATGGCTACACCCTCATGGAGGCCCACCACAACCCTTCCCCCCTTCAAAAGAATGATACCTTTATTCCGTTACAGCTTTATGTTGGTGTAGATTTTTAGGGTGGCTGTGAGGTAATGTCATTATTTTAGACTGGAACCTTTCAAATAATTCTTGCTGGATGTATATACAGACACATTTTATTCGTCCTCATTATCAGTGTTGTGTTTCAAGTTTACTATATGCATCTGAACACATTTTCTTCTTCAGCAAGCAGTACTGCCCAATCAAGCTGAAGGAACATTTTCTAAACTTATTTTATGCTAACATCAACAATATTTCTGATCTATCCAAATGCGCCTAGAATGTCCATACAGATGAAATTTGTATTACTTCATGTTACGGTTAAAGTATTATGACTTCATTCTGGTTCATACTGTCATTTTTAAAAATGAAATGTTGCACTATAGAGATGCATGGAACTACAGTTAACATTGTGCAAAGCACATTGATGTACTTGCTAAAAGGCAGAAAACCTTTAATGTATCTATAGAAGGTAAGTTGGAGAAGGATGGTTATGGCAATTGGAAATATTTCCAGAAGCATGGTTAACACCCTTCACCCCCTTTTTTTTAAATTTTGGGTCCTTCTGGCTAACAAACATATTATCTCCCAGGCAGATGGCTTTGACACTGATTTTGTTGTTAACCGATGTCGCTAATTATGGATAGATTAGTTCCTGACACAGCATGGTGTCAGATTTCACTGGCATTGTGTTAGTCCAGAAATCTGGACTTATGTGTTTGCTGTCCTGAGTACAAAATCTGACAGGACCATTGGCGAACATTAAAGGTCATAGTGTTCATTGAGAAATGCTGTGACTTTCTGTTGTCACTGATCTAGTTAGTATAATTTGTTGTGTTGGTACATTAAACCAGTAGTATTCTTTAAAGTAATGTATAACCTTGTGTGATTTTCACCTTATTAAATACATAAAGATTGAAATTTTGTGTTCTGAATTTTGCAGCCATCAAGTTTTGTTCTGCTTATCTTCATAGTTGTGTTTCATGCAATGCTACACTTCTGTTCATGCAAGTAGTTAGAGTTTATAAACCTTTAAACAGAAAGAAGTATGTCCAGCCTGGGCAGATAACTTGTCTCTGATAACACCGTTTCTTTCTGTCTAAATGTTGTAGATCATATTTTCTGTAACTTAACAATGTGGACAAAACTTTGGCTGAAACTTGTGGTCCATTTCGTGGCATGCACGGGTCAACAATTTAAAAAAAATACTGTCTCATATTTGGAAACACTATTTCAGTGATGTTCTTTGATTGGTTAGAACCTATTAAAACCTTAGATATATTAGTAAATGTGGCAACTTGAAGGTATTTGTGAATGATAAGTCCTTGCTTCCTTTTGTTAACATATTTGCACAAAAAAAACGTATCTTGCTAAATACTCCAGAAAGTGCTAAAAGAATGACATTTTTAAGCATCTTATATTTTTGTTACGACAATGAAAAGCAGATTTAAAAAAAAAACATGCATTGGAGAAGCTAAAGAGAGCAAACCTTTGATGAAATAAAACGGAAGTTTTAAGTAGAAAAATTTTCTCTGAAAACATGACTTAACAATATATGACAAGAGTATTGTACATGCACATTAATATTCTTGTGTGAACATAGTCTCTACACAACCACATTGCCATCTAAGATCACAGCATCAAGCAGCTGCAACTTTGAGGCTGTTTATAACCCAACATGCTTCCATGTGTTAATGTCACTTGGCATCAATCCACCCAAAGGACAATTGTAATCAAAATTGAATAGCATTCTCCACTAAGGTCTTTTTTTTTTTGGTGGTAAAATCTGCCTCAAAATGTTGTGTAACAACAGCTTAAGAGAGCATTTTGGTATGACTGCACTCCAATTGTGAAATGCCACAAACCAGACAGCAGATGATCAAAGGAAAGGAACCATCTTGATAAATAGAAAAGTTAGTAAAGAATAGAGTTTGGTGGTATTGGTTTGCGGCAGACTGTACTCTTTTTTTCCAACAAATTTTTCATGAAAAAGAAATGAATTGAGCTGTTCTTCTATACATTTCCTATCTACTGTTAAGTGAAGTTTTTTTATGAGTTTGGTGGGAACGGTCTTTGGTGATATTGAATGGAATGTTTGTTGCAGATACTAGTTCGATTTAAACTAAATGATGCTGGATTTTATTCAACAAAATCAGTTGAAGTTTTGGTGGTATTATGTTTAGGTCTACAAATCCTGTTCAGCCAACTAATGAACTTTATTTTATGGTTATTCTGACATCAAATTACTACAGCTAATTCATATAAAAACCTTATTTCCGTATGAATTTCTTCCATTGTTAGTATTTGGGGGCTTAACTTTAAATGCTAAAAGAAGAGGAAAAAATAGTATGGTTAAAAAGGAAATATAGATAGTTTATCATCGTATAAATAATACTATCTGGGGGGAGGGGATAGGTGGACGGGTTGATCCTGCAACAGTTGAGCTTATCAGATTGTCCTTCATATATGTATACATATTTTCATGCTGTTTTTGGTGTTTCTGGTATTGTTTGTTCCAAGTTCCACATTTTACAATGTATTGATGAAAATGTAGTGATATGTGTCCTAAAGTAAGTGATATTTATATATTAACAAATTCACTTACTTTCACTGTAAATTAAACATCAGAATAATATTCTCTGTAGCTTGTCATTGTAATTCTCTATGGCTGTGCGTGTGCATGCATTTGGAAAAATTCTCTTATGTTACGCATCTTCATGTACATTCTCAATGTGGTTAAATCTAAAACAAATCCTGGCCTTGTTTTCCTCATGCCAGAGCCATCTTGTTCAAGCACCTTTGAATTCACTCATGGGCACAGCCCACATCAAAGACTCCACCCCCTCCTATCTTCATTTCTTTAAGACTCTGACCCCTCCACCCCCCAAAAAAAACCCACCCCAAAACAACCCACCAATCCTTCCACCCCCAATCTGCAACTGATGATGATAATGTACCATTTCTCTTTACCCCTGAATTGAAGATTTATAAGGCTTTTTCACACATGATCTTTCAACTTCTCTGTACTTCACGCTGTTTATTTCCGAGAAAGTCATACAACTTGTGTTAAAACAATCAGATGATCTGCCTCATGTTGCACCGAATCCTTGGTATATATAGATATAGGTATATACACACATGCATGCATTGTTCTGTCCCATATAGCCATAGGGGAAGGTAGAAACACAACCACAACACCTGGTCAGGTACAACTGACAGTAACAAAAATATATCTTAAAAAACTTGTAAAGGGTACATATGATAAAGGGCAACAATAGTAAATGTAGGGTGTGAGAAACCAATTCTGCTTCAAAAACCTGAACAAAGCCATGCACACAGAAACACAAACCTCCTTGGTATATTCCATTAGCAAAGAAGTGGGACATGGAAACAATTTTCAATAAGTCTGTGAACACTGTGCTACAATGACTTGCAACAATGGTAGTGTTTAAATGAAACTACCACTTTCTATTAATCTCACAAAAGAGCCAAAGATGAGCACAAATACAATGTGACCCACAAAAACGAAACCCTTTTTTGTGACGTACATTCTGTGATGTTTAAGAATCAGCACAACATAGGACTTCCTAAAGTGTTATGTCACTTTAAACACAATAAAACATTTATTATTATGCTCATGTACATAAAACTGGAAAAAGACAATAATCCTATAGCCTGGTAGAAATGAACTGTAAGTGGGTCACCACATCTGGGCACACAATGTGGAAAACAGAGTCTAAGCCTTTCCCTAGCAGTATTTTGACCTTTCAAAGTGAGCTTTATGGTCACAGGTCTGAGAGAGCACTAACCCCAAGACTATGAAGCCTCTCTAACCTAGCTGATCAGTAGACAGATAATGACCCAACTCAAAATTCCCCACAAATGAGCACACACACACACACAGCCTCAAACTTTATGAAACTTACAGACAGAAAACTGAAATTTAGACTGCCAAATGACACCTTGATCTGATAAAACAAATTATAAAACACAAAAAAATGTATCGTAAATTTTGGACTATAAGCTGTGACTTTTTTCCCCAGCTTTAAACCCTGCGGCTTTGCGCGATGCGCGTTGCAGGTGAATTTTTCAGATTCCGACTAATTTTTCGATGAGCTTCATGTTAAAGTGTTAACTGTTCGCATATTTAAATCAAAGCTGCATACAATTAAAGCATTCAGATCAATTGCTGAAGCACACACCCTCATCATGCTGAAAACAAGACGAAATGCCTATGATGCAGCTTTAAAGTTGTGTCTATTTGGGTTTATATACCAGTGTGGCTTATTTGTGAAAAAAAAACTAGTTGGTGCGGCTTACAAACAGGTGTGCTCAATAGACCAAAATTTACGGTATGTAGGATGCAATGAGCAGAAAGTATTGTAATATCAAAGAAGTTGTATTAAAAACAATATGTTCTTGTTGTTCAAAAACCTACTTCTAACCAATGGAGAAAAGACCTGTGTAAGTGGAGTAACAGACCTACTTGCATCAGCAGTCTAGCAGTAAATTCTATGGTGGGACAATGGCTATGGAACAAAATGCAGACCCTCAAAACCCAAACAGGCTCATGCTTTTAAGCCTGTCAAATAAACCAGAGGTCTCCATTTTGTATTCTGTCCAAAGCTATCTCCCATGCTGATCTATGACCATCACTAGGATCAGGATGCAAAACAACCACAGGAAAAGTAAGTGAGGTGGGAAGTGGGTCATGTACCTCAGGAAATAGCTACAGACATTCTTGCGTTGCAATTTTTGCCTGGGTTTAAGGAGGATTATGTCTCAAATTTTACTGAAAACTGTTGGTAGATCTTAAAATTCCAAATAAAAAAAAAAGATGCTGAATCCTCTCCAGAAGCGCAATATATATATATATATAAAACAAAAATAAACAAACAAAACTTGTCTCCCTTAACATTTACAGCAGAGAGTGGTCTAAAAATTCAAGGCAGCAGCAGGCAGTTTCTGGCATAACAATTAGAAGGAAGCATCTTATCTCAATATTCCAAACAAAAAAGTGACTCTTAAATTAAAAGGACAGCAGTAAGAAATATGTGTACAGGTTAATGGCTGTAAAATGCATTAAATTTAATAATCTGCTGTGGCCGTATGTGTTTCAATTTCTGCACACCAGACATCAGAATCTGTGCACCCATAGGTAGTGGTTACTAGGTAAAAACCTACCTCCAGAATGAATATAATCAAATTACTGATTACCAATAAATATGGAGAGGATGCAATCTGAAGACAGTAGCAACCTGGATCCTCTCTTAACATATCTTGATACATATCCAGGATCCCATATATACATGTTATGATTATATAACATAATACAAAATTATTTCAAAAATGTAAAACAAATAAAAAAAAGGCAGGCAAGATCCATTCATAAACAGAATGAAGCTTTGTGTAAGTACTCTGATAACAGCAGACCGTCAGAGTAAATAAACATAAACTTGCTTCAGCTTTTTAAAAGATTCTTCCTGTCCCTCCACTGTAAAATAACCTTTTCACAAACACTTTTTCAACAGTCCAGCTTCATCCTTACTCCATGCAGCAACAGAAACAATCAACCCATAAAGTGCCAGCATATTGGAAACCATGCCCCCATTTTTAAGACATTCTTAAGAAAAATACATAAAGGTAAATATTCAAATGCACTGCAGATGATGGACAACCTTCACAACATCCATATTTTCTAAAACAAAAATTTCAACCCAAAAATCAGGAAGCAGAACAATGTTAGGAGACTACTAGCTCCAACAGTGCAAAATGCACGCAGTCAGCAACAGCAGCATCAATTTTTTTTCGTAAGAAACATCTTTGAAACAAGGTAAAGTTACAAACCCCTGTTGCAATCTGACAAACATCACATACAAATAAAGAAACTTCATAATGAATGAAAACTACAATCAACAAATCCTTACAACGTCGTATCACAAATTAATGAAGATTTATAACAATGTAAAGACTCTTAGCTCTTTTGTATTGCACCTTGCTTACTTTAAGACCACATCAGCACATGCTAGTGCAAAGACATGCATGCACTTATACAACCACGCATAAACTGTACAAGAAATAAAAGCATGAGAAATCAAGGTATTTCGTCAATTACTCAGCGAATGTGCAGAACATGTTTGTCGGTGGTTAAAGCAGTAGTGGGGGTTCAGTCTTTTAGCTACTTAGTTGCCTTTACCGAGACATATAAATGTAAAGAGATGGGTGAAAAAGATTACTGTTTAAAAAAAAACAAACAGTCAAAATGGTAAATAAAAAAAAACAGAAACGGCAAGAAAAAAGTCAATATTACCTGCTTTCCTGATAGTATATGCCTTAAAACTTCAAGGACAAAAATTGTGGTTGTAAGTGATACAAAGAGAGAACTTTTGTGGTCAACAAACTCAACAGTATGCGGTTGAAATTTCACATCAGGATTTTCAGATAACCTATGTTTAATTAGCTAGATCTCAATATTATATCGTCGAAGTCAGTGAAAACATACAAGCACCAATGTGAAGAGCAAAACAACTGGACTTCTTTGCCAGGCTTGGAGAAAATTAGTAAAAAAGATGAGTGTTGCAGCTTCAAGAATTGATTTGGAAATAACAGCCGGCAGAGAGAATCTTGTAAGTGTGAAAATTCGCACTGATGCATGATATATGTTAATAAATATTCATAAAGCTGTCAGATGATAAATATTTTTTATTACAGGAATGAATCCTTGCAGAAACAGAAAAATGTGCTGTGATGTTTTGCCAACTGCCTTTAAATATCACTATGATGTGCTTGCCTAATCACCTACGTATATATAAAGTAAAAAATAAGAAATAATACTTTTATTATAATTCACAAGAGAACATAGAAATAAATCAGCTAATTATTTTTGTTTTAAACTAATTATGCTGTTTATGTGAATGTTACTGTACATCTACAGCTCAAATGAGATAAATGGCTTTATTCTCTCAAAATGCTCCACCTCTTCTGTTCAGTTTTCCTCATTCAAGATGAAAGGTATTGATGACAGTAGCAGGCAACAAATGTTCTGCCAGTGCACAGCAGAAGATGGAAGAGCACAGACACAAACATACCATGCAGACTCTTTCAAGAATTAAGTCATGCATCATTTTCTTTGTTCTGCTTTTGTTTGTGCTACCTACTTCCTACACTTCTCACTTCAGTAAAAGTAGGCATCTTTGAAAGCAATTTTTTCAGACTCCGAAACGCTCTTTGATTCAAATCTCCCTTTATCCATGTCACCCACCCAGAAAAATGCTAAATGCTGACTGGGTTTAGCTTTAGGACACTAACCTAAAAGAAAGACCCATTGTGAGACTCTGATCACCATAAGACATTAAAGAAAAGGGCACTTGGTAATGTAATACTTTTGACTGCTCTGCTAATCATGTTTTAGTGAACAAGATTATTTTAAGCATAAGGAGTCACTCCTGTATGGGTGTACTGCCCGTGACTTTTAAAACTCTTAGCTTTGTCAACAGCATGTTACATTAAAAAGGGCTTTCTCGAACGTCTGTTCACCTTTTGTTTCCTTTAAAATTGCCCTCAGAATGCTGCCAACCACTGGAGACAATGAAACAATAAATCTTAGTAAATAAAAACACCAAAGTTCATATGCAACTGCTTTGGTTAAGTGCTAGTGTTGCTGTTTTGTATTTTAAGACCTGGGCACTAAACATAAAATGACAACTGACACAAAATATTCAATGCGAAGCAATTAAAAAATACATTTGCTCATGCTTTCGCAGTGTTTGCAAAAGACTGTAACATTGCACGAAAATTTGTAGTCCACAAGAAATGCCAGTCAACATAGTACGCTAACAATAATGTTCATTTGTAACCTGTCAAACATCCTTGTTCACAGACTTTAAAACAGTTAAAATTTCTGAGCTGGTACTTTTTGACAGCATGTAAAATTATAAGAAACTTATCTAAAAAATTACAATTCAATCTTTACCACTACTGTGGGTGAGGAGGGGTTAAGTCCTAGGTATATCTAGTGTCAAGAAAGCAAATAGGTCATATGGGATGACACTTGGTACCCAAGTATCTGCAGTGCCTTTGCCATAGGAAGCAATACAGGTATTGACTGCACAGTACTCATAACACTGACTGAAGGCAATTTAAATTATTATCTTTGTGCAAAAACTTAAACATTTCAAAGTCAGCAGTAAAGTATTTATAGTACATCTTGGAAAAACTTTCTGAAATGACATGAATAGCTTGAGAGGTCTGTATAGTTTAACCCCTTGTTGGCCAGTTAGCCATCAAAACTGTGAACTCTGTCAAATGAAAAAGATAATTAAAAAAATTAAACAAAAAAATTCCAAAGAGAAATTTCATGATCAAGAAACTGTCAATCAGAAATAAAAAATAGATGAAAAAATGCTAAGAATCCACACAAACCTTTAAAAGCAAAGTGTCAAATAAGGATTAATGAAGTCTTTACAAGAAGTTCTGACTGATCAACTAATATGCTTTAAAAGAGTAAATATGAAAACAAAAAATGGTTACCTCACCAAAAACTACAAAATTCACATTTCTACAGCAGTCACTGTCATTATTTTCCAACATCACAGGATAAAATAATGAGGTGAAACTATAAATCTCGACTAACAAAAATGAATGTTTCAAATAAGTGTAGACTATGAAGTGTTTCAATTGATTAAATGTGATAGGTATGTGCTACTAGAGCAGACAATGTGACAGGAAAAAAAGGTAATGATTGCATACAGCACATCTGCTACTGAATATGTATTTCCATCCCCACTCTATATGTCTATCTCATGCGTGCATGCACTCATACACAAACAGGAAACAGTAATTATATAACTTTTTATGGGTAACTACACAAGGGGTCCTTGGTTCCCAGCCACATTTTCCTTAAAAACAAATTTTCCAGCTACCCTACAAAATCCTAGCAAAAAGATTTGTTAGGTCCTTGGTTCATATAGTTAACACACCCCTAAATCTTAGTCTTAACCCTACATCTAAGGTAACCCTTTGCCTGTTCAGTCCCCCTCCCCCAATATACAGGTGAATGCCTAACTCTTTGGCATGCTTTGTCTGGGCTAAATCTGAATTCTATATCCTCCCCTTCTACAACTTTTGTTGTTTGTTTGCAAGCTTATGTCTGCCAGACTGCAGCAAATGTTGTGCGTTTAGTTAGAATTTAATATTATATTAAAAGTAAAGATTCTTTTTTGGCTATAAGTAATCATTACATTTTGGCTGCGAGACGTTTCCTTCAAGAGCACACAAAGATTTACAGAATCACCTGGCTGCCTGAAGGAGAAAGTCCATATCAATATATGCATGAACAAGGTCCATAAAATCATTTTTTAAATTAATTTGTTTTTTCTAAAAAGACTAAATATAGAGCAACTTCTTATGAACTGACTTTGGCACACACAACAGTCAGACCAAAGCACAGTCTTCATACGATACTGACATGATCCGTTACACTGTGCAACCAAAGCAGTGTTTTTTTAGGATTATCAACACATCAGGCCCTGCCCGTCTTGGATTGCTGCTGCAGTGGATACAACGCATCCAAACATGCTTCTATCATCATTATATGCATTGCTTCTCTCTTCAAGCAGATTGAAAGGATATGAAATAAATGGGGCTTCTGACAGTGGAAGCAGAATCTTTCGAGACTTTCTAGACAAGAGTGAGAATTATATTTTAAGCATGGGGTTCTGATCCATATTCCTGACAGGACTTATAAATGTTAAGATATATTCTAAAAAACAGAAAGATATCCTTTCACCCAGAGGATCCTTTAAAGGTAATGACCATATGTTTTGAAACTGTTTTGTACAGCTTGGCATAGAAAAAAGTTAAGGGACTATCAAATAGTGTCCAGGTGTATAAATGATTGAATGAAGTGAGAACAATCTACATTCACCTGATCCAACAGCTGTGTCTGTAAGAGGTCAGACTAATGCATAGCCATGCATATGGTCACCACGGCTGGTCGGAAGGCAAACAGCAATGGCCCAAATACCTGTCCTATATTCAATCTTGTCTGTTGCTAGAGATAGGATTTGCCAAGATCGACTGACAACAAAGAGTTAGATTAAGTGGTTTCACAGATTTGGATGCTAGCAGTCAGCAAACAGCTGTTTTTGGTGCTAGATATAATAATAAAAGTGTAGATATCCTTAGCCTCTGAAACTTTAGAATAAGAGAGATGGATATGCTTCAAAATGAAGTACCATACCATCTCATGCAGCAGAAATCTCAGCCTTCAAAACTATTTTCTGATCGTTTCTCAACATTCAACTCATTAGAAGAGGTCAAGGGTCAAGGTGGCACAAAAAACATGCCACTAGTGCCTGTCTCTTGAAATTTCCACTTCTGGCTTACAATTGTATTTGAGATTGTCTACCATTTTAGTACAAGATGTTCTGACAAGGTGCATCATTTGTTCAGATACAGCACAGCAGAAAGCTGTTGTGTGATCAGCTCCTTAAAATGTGCAAAAGAACTGGTGATAGTGATCTATTCAACAAGAGTATACTCTACTCAACAAACATGCCATAGATTTTATTTCTATGCAGTAATTTAAATCTTTGAGCAAATGTACATGTTTAATACTTGTTGCAGTAATATCGACCTTAAAATAAAAATGTCTAGTACAGATGCCTGATGGCAAGAACAAGATTTGTTTTAACACGAGTTTAGTTCAAAACCCCCAGAAAACCGGTGGTTTAGAAAGTGTTTTAGAAAATTTAACATAGCCATGCAAATTCTACAAATTCTCAGAAATAAAATGATAAATGACAATGACTGTGAGTTTGACTTGTATATAATGATTAAGATTCCTTCAGATCTCTTTTGGCCTGAAGGTACATGCTTTAGACTAAGCATGCATGGGCCTGAGATCGAATGTACACAGTATCTCAAACAGATACATTGAATATTTCACAACGCATTTGGTCAACAGGTTATTGCACAAATTGGTCAACAGAATCTCTTATCAATGTGCACAATTGACACCTATGTCATCAGCAGGTCACATTCTCCTAAAGACAAAAATAAAAAAAAAGTATTGAAATCAATAAGGACGCAAACAGGTTCATCTGCAGACAAAATAAACTGATGATTATATTTATGTCTATGTATTTATTCATACATAAAGATCTCTTTGTCGTTATAGCTTATGTCGACTTATATTCACAAACAATCAGTAAAACCAGTCCCACCCTCTGGTATTTTTTTAAAAGGACACCTGGTAACTATCAACAGTCACTGACTCACACGGAAACACTAACATCAGGTACAAAGTCCTGTAGAAATACCTTTTTGAGAACATTTCTTATCACCTTCTTTTTGATAATTCAAAGTGAATTTCTTCCAGAAGATTCAGCCTGCATGATGAGTGCAGTCTTTATTTTTATTTTTCAGTTTGTATCTTGATCTATGCCTTTAAAAGTGGAGTAAGTTTCTTGCTGAAAAAAAATATTAAGACAGGAGAGGACATTCTGTGACTTGCCTGCAGGCTTGTATCCCTTAGAAACACCAGGTGCTAACTGCCTTCACATGCACTCTATTTAACACTTTTTTGATCATATCATATCCTTGGTGGTGGCGGTGATGTGGGGTGGGAACTAACAAAAGAAACTCTGCTGAAAAGGTCTACTTTTCATCAACAGACATCAATATAAAAACAATTTTATGAAAAATACATTAAAAAATGTAATGAAACACTAATCCCACAGACAGCATAGTTCATTATTTCTGGATTATGACTGGCCTGGAGGCAGCACTTGCCTGTTTTTGTTTGTTTTTTTCCTCATTTGCCAGCTATTGCCAGGAGAAGCAAAACATCCTGACAAAAGCAGGCACAAATTTAGTTTGAAGACTCTGTAAAGAACACAGACTTGTGTCAGAAAACTAGTTTCCTGACTAGATCAACACCATTCACAAATGACTACAGCCAATCCTCATCCTGTTCTGAGTACAAAGCCTTGTCGATGTTGGTTTATTTTAATTTTTTTCCAGTTGCTACCCTATTTGTGGTGAGGTTTAATGATAAAACATTTCTGCAGACTGTATCCAACTACATGCCAATAGTGCTGTTGTGTCTTGTCTTGCGTATGCCTGGGTCATCTTCTCCATCTGCTCCTCCACGAGTGGAGTAGGACAGTGCCTCTGTCCTGTCAAAGTCTATGGTGGCATAGCCCGGAGACTCTGATATGGACACCATGCTGGTAGGCGACGTTGGAGAAATGCTGTTACCGCCAGGCTGGCCCTGGGACTCAGACCCAGGCACTTGGTTGAGATCGAGCTGGATGTATATGATGCCTGTTGGCTCCTGCTGCCTAGCTTGTTGGAGCCCGCCATTGACTTCATGAACCTTGAAATTTGCGTAGTTGGCTGTTGGACCATAGAGGTGGTCAACAGACAAACCCCCATTTGGTTTGCTGTTGCCATTGCTGGTAGCAGTCCCTCCTGCACCTGAAGCTGCTGGCTCAGAGGCGGAAGACTCAGAACAGCGTGTCATTGGAGGTGAGGGTTCGTTTATGTTGATGTAGGTGCGATTACATGCTGAGTCACCTCCATCTGAAAGGAACACATCGGAGTCGGCTGGCTGCAGAGCTATGTCTTCTGGCCCCAGGGCACCCATCAAGTCTTGAGGCATGGAGAGGCGGTTGAGAGCCGCAGCAGCAGAAGCATGTGACGCGCACACAGGGTTGGCGCGTGGAAAGTTGTGGACAGCACCCTGACCATCCTCATCCAGCAAATTCTCCATGGAAGAAGGCAAGTCTAACACAGCGTAGTTCACCTGACTACGACCCCCACTCGGCCCCATATGCTGCCCTGGGCGGTTCATAAAATCTATAAGCGGGGCTGCCTCATCAATTGGGAAGGCCTCTGTCATGCCACGCCCACCAAGGCCAGTGTTAATGTAGTGGTGACTACTGTCTGGTACGACAGTACCATTGATGTAGAGGTGCTGCTGAGAACCCAGGTCACTCAAGGCCATCTGTCTGTCACTGCTGCCATTAGACGCAACCATGAAGCCATACTGATCAAGGGGTTCTGCCAATGAAGCCGGACGACTGCTGGGACAGCTGGGAGCTTGGAAGACTCGTGGGCCAGTCATGCTCCCACTGCCGCCACTAGCTCTCATCTGGTCTTCCTGCCCTGCTCGTTGAATACTCTCCTGCACCAGGTTGAACAATGCTTCTGCATGGCGACACTTGAAAGCATAGATACCTGAGCCAGTAGGACATCGCCGACCACTCTCAAAGGAGAAAAGCTCCGCATCAAAACCATATCTTCTCAGACATCGCAATGGCCAATGAATAGGTTCCTTCCCTTTCTGTTTAACATAGTAGCACAAAAAATATCAACTAGCTGCTTGATTATATCTTTCACAATTACATGATGTAAAAAAAAAAAATCAAGGAACATCACACAAAAATAAATGTCTTCCTGAAACAGACCTGATGGATAAAAAAAAAAAATCAAGGAGAAAAAAAGAGTTCTCAACTAGACAGTTATGTATTTTGAATTTTATATTTTTGTCTTTGTAATCATGTTCATTCTTTATGAGTTACTAACACCTTGACACATGAGTCACTATCACCTCAAACACAAACTTTCAAAACGAATGTTGTAGTTACTTTCATTTCAGCTGAAAATACTAGCAACAAAGCTGTAACAGATCACGAAAAATTAATTATCAGAAATTATGGTAATTAAGAGTAAATTTGGAATATTTTATCTCTGCAATTCATTGATAGTGAAGTTATAGAAGAATAGATGATGGATCAGAAGTCTGACAAAAAAAGGTTTACAATTTTTGTTTACATCATTCTGTGTGTGCGTGCGTGCACACGCATTCTTGTACACCTGTGGACTTATTACTGCTTTTCACAACACTTAAATAATAATAATAATAATTGTATTTGTAAAGCACCTTTCTCCATTTTGTGGTGACTTCAATGTGCTGTGCACAAAATACTACAAACAAACTGGTAGCTGATCATAAAGAAACACAATCAGCAGTAAACAGCTGACAATGTCAAAAACATGATCAAAGTGCCTTGACAAAGATGAGTGAGCAAAATCAATATCATCAAGGAGAACAGATGATAATGATCTATAATTTTTCCCACATCTTCCCCATTCTGAAAGGTCCTGTCCAATCAGGGAGCAGGATTAAAAAACAAAATCATGCATCACCTACCTGGTATAAAATTAGGTCTGTAGCTGACACCTGGATCTTGCCTGGGTTTAGTTCAGTGCCATCTCTGTCTACATTGTAGACACGGAAGGTACAGGCACCATTGTCAACCCGACCTGAAGATGAGGTACAGCCCATGGTTGTCAATCTGTGCCTTATAGGACTGTCAGTGTCGCCTTGCCTTTTCTATCAGCAGAATATGACTGATGACTCACAACAGTCTGAAACCCAGCCATGTCAGTGATATCAAATTCTTTGATATGCTTTGCTATGTTGATTTTCATTTGGAACCACAAATCTGGTAACTGCCAACATAGCAAAATTAAAGGTGCTCTAGAGTATAGCACATCAACCAAACATAATTGATGACTTTCCCCACAGATGAAATGAGCACTCCTGCAACATTTGGTTATGACTAGACAAATGGTACTGGTCTTCAATGCACTTACATGAAACATACTTTTACTGTTACCCCAAAATTGTTTTGTTCCAGTACCACGAAAACAGAAACATCACATTTCACCACCAAATGGGCCTATCTTGATAAGAAAGCTAGAAAAAAAGCTTTTTCATAAACGCCTCCCCAAATTGCCATTCCTAAATATTTCTGTCACAAGTTCAAATCTAACCCAACCCACAAATGTTGGGGGAGGATCATAGAAAGGAAAACAAAGAAAGAAGACAAGAGACTAGGAAGAGAGAAAAGGAGAGAGAGAAAGAAAAAGATAAATAAGAACAGAAAAAAAACAAAAGAGAGAAAGGGAATGAAAGATGCTTCCTTGAATCTTACACTTCCTCATCTTCAACAGAAACATTTTACATCTTCAAAGTACAAAGTAAGCCCATTATTAATCATTTGATTATTCCCTGCTTGAGTGGTATGTGGTCACTGCATCAAATATATAGCTGACATCAAATACCAAAGACAAAAAACAACAGTCTAATGTAGCAAAAAACAGATAGAAAACCTAATTAAATCTATATTTACTGTTTGTTGAAAGGAGTGAACTAGCCCTATAATTAAGATACTATACAATGAAAAAAACTACCTTACCATTCCTTAAAGGGCTTTAAAATGTCCACCTCCAACTTAATCCCATCCCAGCTTTCCAACAAAGGGCTATGTTAAAGGCTGAACTTCCACTATTAGGGAGGAAAGAATGGTTCGATCCAGGGGAGGGAGGTGAGGGTGCTTGTTGGAAGACATTAGAGAAACATGACTACCAGGAGGCACCTTACGCTCTCCTTACCTCCCTCTCGTGGGTCAAACCATTCTTCCTGCCTTATGGTAAAATTTCCAACTTTAAAGACCCACTTGAGTTCAAGATGTTTTTGAACACATTTCCTACTTTTGCCATTAGCAAAGATATTGCATTCCATATGCACAGTTGTCAAAAAAATATGTTGAGTTTTAATATAAACCTACAAACAATGCAAGCATTCACACACCGTTTTATTTTATTCCCCACTTATGAAAAAGAGTTACTTGAAACCTGGATAGCTGGCCATGGCACAAAAGTGCATTGCATTTAAATATATACACCTGTAAACCTACAACAAAGACAATCATAACTGACACAACACTTTAAAAGGAATTTTTCATACATTTAAATAATGTATTCTGCAAGAAATGTTTTATTTTCTTGTAATGAATGCAAATAAAAGATGGTAGCTAAATGGAACAGAAAGCTACTAATTAGGTCACAAGGCAGACATTTCTTTTCAAAAATTGTTTACATAATTTACACAAAGTACCAAATAATCAAATAACTAGAACATATGTTAGAACTCTCCTCCCTTCCATATCCGCCCTCTACCTACCATCAAATCCTTTAAACATGCACTAAAAACACGTCTGTTCCACAGCCATTACACCTTACACCGATCAACACAGCTGTCAATAGTGATTATAATCAACTGACTAGTCTGCCTGCTCATCCTCCTCTTCAGATTTATGATACTCTCCATCCTTAATATTTGTTTCCTGATTCCTCTTTGTGTGTTTAAAGAGCACTTCTTAGATTGATGAGTATTTTATTCTGCAAGAAATATTTTCATTGGTGAATTCTAGTAAATCTTCATGAAGGTAAGTGACTAGAATGGAGAGCTTTAGTCATATTTTGTAACAACAACCCAACAAAATTTACACACAAAGTAATTCAAAATATTATTAGACATATACATAGAATTCAAATATATTAATTACCTTGACGTTGTCATTTCTACTTTTTTGTGGTGTAAATCCACTACAAATGACTATCAACTCAAATCAGGAGATTTAGTAGCATACGGTGACGCAGACCTAATCATTTTGCTCCCAAGAGGGTCTTTAAACAGCAATAAACACGCCCCCAGTTCCCACAAACCAACTCCAAAAATGCCATAACAAAAGCCCACTGTTATTCTTAACAAAATTATTCTACTTCCTGCCGTAAATTTTAAAAAAATGTCAGGGAGTAATAAAAATAACAGAAATAACAGTGGGAAATTGTAAGTAGGATTTTTAAAATGACATTATAAGCAGATAAATACTTTATTAAAAAAAATCCACAACCCTCTAAAATATAAAAGTAAAATGAAATCTGAAAAACTGAAAAGAGGAGGCATGAATTAGGGTGGGCTGGGTGGGGCTGGGCAGGGCCTGCCATAGTGGGGCGCTGATTCAACAGAATGCATAAATAAATGTATGAATAACCATGACCTAAAACACACACACAAAGAAAAGGCAGGAATAAATTAACTTGTACTATACCATGCATATGCAGAAGCCACACTTTTGCATTTGTCTAAAACTGTATCATTACATCAGGAGATTCTGTCCAGCTTGCTCACCAAACTGGGTAAGAACCTCCAGAATCCATTTTCAAAACGGAAGAATGTAGCAAACCGGTTACATGTACTTTATCTGAACCTTTCGATGATGCATATACTAAATCAGTTACTGAAGTTGAAAAACATAACCAACACTGTGCTGTAGGATGTAAGTTAAAATAAGGAGAATGTTATAGGCATGTCATATTCTCCTCTACATTTACTATCTCTGCTGGAGTATGAAATTTCACTTGCAAGACAGAACTGCTCTTGAGAAAACTTGCAAAATTTTTGACTTCAAACTACATAACCAGATGCATATTATTTTCAAATGGATGGAGAAGTTTCATGATTTGATGTTGAAGAAAAAAATCCACATCTTTTTGTTATGATGTCAATGCCTGGCAGCTGATTTTATAAACTGATCCTTGTGTGCAAGGACTGACAGCAAATGTGCTTCATCAAGCTTTCACACCAAACTAAGATGACAACAACCAAAACAACTGTGTACATGATCATAAGTTGACTTGAAAAACACAAAACGAAAACAAATAACCCCTGTGTACCACATGTGCGCCTTGTTCACATGCAAGTATTTAAATAAAAAAGAAAAGAGGGAGGCTGCTGCCACACAGTCAAAACCCAAACAATGATTTTTTTTTCAATCCAAGGCACAGATTTGTTTATACTCTTCTGGATTCCAGTCAACAGTCTCAGATGGCAAGTTAGATGAGGGTGACATGTTGAGCAGTTTGTTCCTACACAAATTTTAGTGAATGTCCCAAATTTCTCACATTGAAAACAGAAAAAGATACTGAATTTTTTTGTTAGGGATCTGACAGTCTTTCCACAAGCTTGGAAAATGATCAACAGGTCTTGTCACATCTTGTACCAGATCTTGGATTATAGTCTAGAGCTTTTTTCCCCTACACATTGCCAGGTTATGTTATTCGTTTTGTTTGGCAGGCAAAGTTGTAGAGGTTAAAAGATGCAAACTTTCTCAAATAGGTCACACCCTACAACAGCTTAATCATTACTACTGACTGAAGATAAAGCTTTCAGTTTTACAAGAATAGCTTGATCTAAACCTCCTCTCCAAGGATGAGTGTATGCATGCCGTGTAAACATGTACACACCCACTCAAAATAGTAAAACAGATGAAAGTTAGGAGCAGCTATAAGCCGAAAATTCATCTCCAACAGCTAACACCCACAAGGATTGCTGGCAAAGACAAATCCTAAATGTCACTCCACACTGAGAGTAACTGCTAGCTCAATTTTACACTTAAGGTCACCAGACTGAACTAGGGTGGAAACTCTTTCTCTATCAGCATCAACCTCAATTTTCCAATTACTGCTGTTCCATTCCTGCTACAATATCTGCACTCTCAGAATCTTCTGTGTTTGCAATGTCTCTTGTGTGTCCTGTGTGACACACATCAGGGAATTCAGAAGCAGATGTGCTGAGACACAAGAAACTGAAAAGAGGAGGCATGAATTAGGGTGGGCTGGGTGGGGCTGGGCAGGGCCTGCCATAGTGGGGCGCTGATTCAACAGAATGCATAAATAAATGTATGAATAACCATGACCTAAAACAAAGACCCAAGTCAAAGCTCTATCCACTTTAGCTATGCAAGACCAAGTAATGCTCGCCAGATGGCGCTGTAAATCACATTTACTCTACAGCTGCTTGTTTACCTCCCCACCCCCTTAACCGCAGGGCATAAGTAAAACTTTTTACGCTTTATTTAGTGCTTTGAGATGCACCAGTAGGTAAAAAGTTGTTACCAAGTCACCATGAAGACATTCTTGCTGTCCCCAGAGGGCTACTGGATGCTGTACAAATTGTATGCTAACAACAGCATGATCTATAGGGTTTCCTAAATCTGTCAAAATCCAAGTGCTATGCTGTGCAGAATGTTGGAAAGTGCCAAATGTCTTTTTCAGCCAACTAGAGATAAAATGGCTCGTAAATGGGCAAGGCAAAACACAAGGCCGTGATTTAATGGTGGTTACCAAAGTTTTGAATTATTTTCACATGAATTTTTGGGATGAAGAAAATTTTTTCACTTATTATAAACGTTTTTTTAATGCAGCTATAAGCTCATACTTTGAAGCTACCATCTTGATTTTGTAAGTGATGTCAGTGACTAAAACACAAAACAGGCCTGCAGACTTCTTGGTTTAGAAATCAAAATGCTATGATTTGCCAACAAGAAAATAATTTTTAAATCAATGATGAAGAGCTTGTAACAGTGGAAACACACCATCAAAGAGGTTACCATATCTGGGCTATCTCTGACAAACAGTCTTACTGTTGCAGTTGTAATGTCAATATGGAGTTCACTCTTGCTGAAAAACTCTGCTGTTATCTCCAAAGATGGAATGTGTGCCCATCATGAAATATGTGCCATATAATAGAACATCCTTCCTTTAGCATCATTGTTGAATTTGTGGTACTGAAAGTAACATTTCTATGGATTATTGACTACAAACACAAACAGTTATTGGTGATTGTAGTGGTAAGACTCTACATACTGCAATAAGACTTTTCAGAAATTTCAGTAATCATTAATAATAAAGTACGCTTACAGAGCACTCATCTTAGTCCTATGGGAAAGCTTATGGTGTATTTACAAATAATAATACCTGTATTCAAGGCTGCAAATGCTCCTATCAACACCACTGTTCTAATCATAGAACATAAAGGCGCACATCACTTATTCACCTACAGCCTTACAAGCGACCACATTATTTTTACCTGATTTTGTTTCATTTATTCATCCCTTGTATAGTAACAGGTGATAACTAACTATGCTGGTCTGTGGGTATTGGTTATTAGGGGGAACAAGACAGACGCAACAATGACAAGGCTTGCCCCTTAGGCCTGTCGTGAGTAGCCGAAAAGCAAATCTAGTATGGTGTAGCCATTCTATTCATTTTACTTTTTTTCCTGCCTTGCAAGGTACCCCAAATGATGATCTGTGTCGTGCCTGATCAAAGGAAACCAGCTGGCGCCACTTTATTGTTGCCTGGAGGGGTTCTTAGCAGTCGGCTGGTGATGCACTATGTACATATTTGTTAGCCTTACATTTCGTTTGGAAATCCAGAGGAATTTCTTCAGACACTTGATCTTGAACACCTAGACTTTTTTCCTGTATCAATAAGCAAAATCTACATCTTGCATCTATACAGCACGATAGAAACTATGAGGGACTACAAGTTGTCTGGCTCTTCTGAAATGTTTATGTTGGTCTTGGTAGTTGGTTACACTTGTAGCCTTCTCCAAAGCATTCTGCACTGAGGCATTAGTGTAACGTTTTGTGACTCAAATACACGCTGCCATGTTATTTATTTATTGCAGTGAGTTATTTTTAGTATTAGATCTGTGGCCACCATCCTAGGACGGACGCGTGGAAGTCACGTGACTATGTGATGCAGCCCACTAAGTACTGCATCATGACATGACGCATAAGGGATTCCAGGAATTGTTTATGTAAACATTGAATCTACCAAAGAGGCATTACGTCTGGTGCAATATTGACAAACTTGGTTAAATAAAGTAAACATCCATGTCGACTTACATAATAGAATAAGACAGTGCAGGTCGGCATGGATTTTACTAGTGTTAATGTTGTTAGGTTACTAGGCTCCTGATTGGCTGGTCCTTGGTAAAATCCAGTTAGGTAGGTAGGCAACGGCTTCACAAGGATACATGGTCATTCAGAGACTATTTGAGCGAACGGACTTACGCACTAACGACAGTGAAGGATGGGATGATACTTTACTGTCCCATTAGTGTATCACTACCGTAGGGTAGACCGAGTGAGCCAAGGTCTCAACCGACTTGGATAGGCCTAGCTGGTAAGTTCTCGCTTGCTTTAGCAAAGTCAGTGGTTGGATGTGATGCTGTGTAGAAACACATTTCACCATCAAATAACTTTCACCTGGTGACTGTTTAACACCATGGCGTTAGTTAACAGTGAGGCAGAGTGTGTGAGTGTGTGAATGTAAGGGTGTATAGGGTTTAGCATTTAAGGACGAGCAGTAATTCTAGCAGTTAGCAGTCATCAACATCCCACTTAATGGCCTAGTTGAATGCAAGAACTTCGGATGAATAATTTTCTTCGTATCCAACTTGGGAGGTTCTGTGCAGTATATCCCAAAGTGAGGGATATGACAAGAGTCACTGTAAGGTGTTGCTGTCTATTTGTACCCTGCAATTCATGAGTCATTGCCTTGCATGGGAGGGTTATTGGATTATCGTACTATCATCCTATCGGATTATTTCAACTATCATCGACACTGTTGATAATCCTGGGTCACTACTACAATCATACCAAAATCATCACCATTGTCACAGTCCTGCGATCCTCAGACTCCCATTCATCCAGCCAGCGCCTAACATCAGATTGTGTTCGTGGCCATGGCCATATCGTGCAACATTGGAATTTCATCCTTACATCACCATCGTCACTCATCAAGTCGGTGGTCCCCTGCTACTACTACATCATGGAACAGACTGTTGTAGCAAGTGTGGCAGATAAATGACGGTGACGTGGCAGTGTCCTTGGTCTGGATCACCTGCTACAGGGCACTGCTGCAAAACTTTCTTTGACATTTCCATCAATGTTAGTTTAGTTCCTATTTCACTTCTTTTCTACACTAGACATTAAATGTGTTAATTGCTGGTCGGCCCTTTTTGTTTTGCAGCATGGTGTGTTCACATGTAGATGTTCACCAACGGCACGCTGTCAACCACCTGAACACTCCTCATACAAAATGTTACAATTAGCTAACCCTTTATTTTCCAAACTGTATCTGATGTACCATCTGTAAAGGGTCAGTTTTTCATTTGTGAAAAAGTAAATAAAGACGATGCTCCCCATGTAACAATCTAGAGAGGTATTTTAGATGTGATTGTCAGTAAATGATCCTTTTGAAACCTGAAATTTAGAACGGAAAAACTTTTGAATGTTTTGAACTGCATCTATCATTTACGTGCAGTGTTTTGACTTGCTTTGCCCTTGAAAACAATGGTAGGGGATCACCACTGATCCGCATCTACCCCCACCCTCACCCCAACTAGTAAATTCTGCTGACAATACTTCAAGTACCCTTACTTGAAATAAAACAATAAAACTAATCTATGCAAAAACGGATATAAAAGGAAGTAGACAAAAGTATTTTGCTTCTACAAAATTAGTAGTACTTTTACAAAAATTCTTTTACTGAAATCTTGAACAGTTCAGATCACAGCATAACAAAGAAGCATTTTTATTCATTATGAAATTAACAGTTAGGTTTTCTGGATAGCTTTCTCAACTATATTAAGATTTTTTAAATCAATGCTAACATAGGTCTGGAGTAAACTGCATCTTCCATAATCTGATTTTTTGAGATCGATGAAATGTTTCTGAGTGTTTTTTAAAGTCCCTAGCTTTATTCAAATCACAGGGATTGAACTTCTAGTCTGCACTTTAAGACAGGCAAGTAAAGGTCATATAACAGGTATGCAGCAGAAGCAAAGGTGCCTGTGAACTGGAGTGACAAGGTGAAAATGTCAGCAACTGGTTTGTGGGCTTAGTCTCTACCCAACTGTATTTAACAAAAATATACTCACTGTTGGGCTAACCTTTAAAATATAACAATAAAAAGGAACTTAAGAAAGTATTCTAGCATTCTTTAATTATATACATTGCCTTCCACACCTTCTTGTTTCACTCTCTGCCTCCCCTCTTCTCCCATCTGTCTCTCTTCACACACACACACACACACACACACACACACAAAGAAGACTCATAAGGATCCAGAAAAAACTATATGATCCTGCACATTTGAATATACACTTACAGACGTTACCTCTCAAGACAAGGAAGATGTGTGCATGCACGTGCTTTTTGTTTTTGTATCAGTGTGCAGGTATGCAATAAACTCAATGAATAATAAACTAAGGACGCAGAAGTTGTAGATTACCAGAAATAAGTAATTTTCTGCAAGAAAGCATGATTTAAGCTTCTCAATTCACAGCTGCTCAAAACCTCTAGGTCTGAAATAAAGTAGACGTTGGTGTTTCTGCTGCGCAAAAGGTATCAGTCTTTCCATGAAATGCAGACGAGCAGAACTACTTAGTGCAGAACACTGCTTCCACACAAACCACAGGCAAACTGCCAGCAAACAACTCATGCCAGCCAAGTTGGACTTAAGATACACTTCAATTCCTTTATTTTTTTTTCTGGCCAAAGTTCAAATGTATATGCATTTAATTTCCACAAAACGTAATATTTGTGTATAGACACAGCATTAGTACTTTCACTTAATCCACAGAAAATTTAAACTTTCACAAGCAGCTTTTCCCTAATGTGTTTTATGTGTGTTGCAAGTTTTCTTGGCAATGTGCCTGTAAAATCTGCCATCATTTCGCAATAATCTTCAAACAGTAATATTCCCTTAAAATACTTTAAATGGTAATTTTATAATAACAAAAGGTGTGATGCACGTGAGGAATCTTTCTAATGGCACCTTCAATTATCTGCTATAAGATAATTATAGCATAAAAAAGAAAAAAGGCAATGTGTCGATATGCCAGTTACACATCCAATGCACCCACACCACTAAAAGAGCATATAATTTTGTTCTTACTCAGTCACAGCCCACGTGCAAGTTGTGTCTATGTTAGTACAATGACAATGACCAACTTTATTAATCCCAGAGGGCAATGATATTCATTAAGTGTGCTCAATTACAGAAACAAAACAAGTGCTAGTAACAAGATAAGGACAAGAGATGGATAAGGCTGTGCATCATAAAGTTGTGCAGGTGTATCATTGTGTTCAAGCCAATGAATAAGTGTATCACCAATGACCTATTTACTTTTATTTATACTTTAGATTGACAGACGTACAGGTCACTTTCATAAAATAAACAACAAAACAAAACAAAAACTACACTAAACAGATCTCACAGTAAGGACCTCAGGAAAATTTCTCCCATAGGTACTGCAAAACATATGCTGATGCAGACATCACAAATTTGGAAATCTAATTCTCCTATCCTAACACAATGTATTCTTATCAGATAAACATGAACATCTTGGCTTCAGGTATTTTCCACTGCCATTTCCACAGTTTAGTACAATTTTTACATGATGAAATGCAACAAAAGCTAAATAATATATTGAATGGTACTAGTTTAATTTCAATTACAAAAGCCTTCAAAATATATCATGCTCCCACATAAACTCTGTTGCTACAAATCAAACTTTATAATGAATATTTTACAAAACTTTGATCCTCCTCTTCATGAAATCTGTTCCCTAAAGTATCTGATTTTGAAACAAAGCTTTAGTTTAGTAAACTTTAACCAAGCCAGGGTGTGCATGCACTTTTAGTGCTTTTGCCAATGTATGCTTTACAAACTATCAGTTACCTGGAATAGTACTAAAAAAACAAACAACACAAGATTATGCATGATTCACAATAGTTTAAACCTGACTAGGCATGCTTCAAACATGAATGGTTGCCCAACTAGCTAACAAAATGTGCTTAAATCAGCAGCAGGTTTATCAAAATATGTACATATGAATTTTATGAATTATTGTTACAAATACCACCTTCTGCATTCAAGTCTGTAAAAAAGTGCAAACTCCAAACTTCCTATTCCTTTGTTTTGATATGAACACGCTGCTCCGTCAAGAAACCTTATGAGACATTAACACTAATAAATCAAATTAAAACTGCATCAAATTATGTTTGCTTCTTTTCCTGAATAGTAAGATCACCCTTCATGTCTTAGTGAACCTAGGCTACTTGTTACACAGATCGATGTTGAAAGACTCAAGAAAAAAAGCTATTTTTATATACTTTTGAACATATTTTTTACGTGCACTTGCGTAAATGAGTTTAAGTCCTTTAATGCGTTGTTACAGCTGGTGCTGATGAAATGTGAATACTGCGCAAGTTTGAATTCCTGCCAGTCTGCAGCCACTTTCACCCAAATTGTATCTCCCGATGACACCAGATTTAAATGCGTTTGCTTTATTATTATTGTTGTTTTTAAATAACTAACGATACCTGCCACACATACTTCTGCTTTGTAGTCTTTTTGTTATAAGAGAAATCTGGCAACCGGATGTATAATTTCCGGACAAGCCTACTATTTCATACTCGGTCAGCTGTTTAAACATTCGGCAAGGGAAAGCTTTTTCCACGCTCAAATTGAAACACGAAAAGATCACAACATCCATCGCGCAGACTGACATCTACGAATGAACGAAAAACATAAGAATCTCACTTACCCATAGCTTCTGCAGCCTCAGCCGACTCGTGCAGATGATGCTAAGTGCGGGCCTTGGATGGCGAAATTTGGGGGGAGAAGAGAGAAAATGCAGCAGCCTCTGACATGGTGAAGACTCTTTGGAAGGCGGCCGAAGATGTTTCGTCAATCACATTTGGGCACATAATTTGTTAGCGTCATCACTTTTGTTCCCCTTCTGTAGCTCTTGCGGGTTTCGGTTTTTTAAGTACCAGGTGATTAGTATAGAATGAGAAAATAATAACCGATTTTAATCTTAAGATGTTTGCACGTAGGCCTTTACTGCAACCGGGTTTTTAAGCAACTGCTTCACGGACTAGACGTGGCAGGGGAGATAAATGTAGCTCCAGCTATGTGACATTCCCGAGTATTTCTAGTATTCTCATACAGCAAGAAACAAAAGCGAAAATAAGTAAATATTGGTATATATTTGAATCTTTACTAAGAAGTAAATTGGCACATGTTAAAGTAGATGAAAACAATAGGACCGAATCATGAACAGCACTACTGTAACTCGTGTTTCTACTTCGATGGTTCTGTTACTGAATACTTTCCCTTTGATCTTGCAAACGCCGGGGCGACACACAGACGGTCGTGTTTTCTTCTTTTATAAAGCAGCATTTTTCTTTTCTGTTAATTTATTTTCCATTTATTTGGTTCTAATAATTAATGCGTGCTTTTATAACTTTTGAGAAAATATTTCGTAAACGGTTGGGAAAAATAAATTATGATGAAACTAATTCTTGTTCAAGACAGTATAAGTACTTTACAGCTAGCAACAACGATGATTATAAACTGCCATTTAACATTTTCAGAATTTTATCTGTGTCATGTCTGCCGAATCTCTGCAGCCGATTCACGTTTGCTTGAATGCACCAAACCATCGAAATCATTCGTACGCTATAGTCGTGATAAAACACCATTCGATCCTCAGAGAATGTGACTGAGGAGACGCCTTCAAATAGACAAGACTTTTTTTTTAAGATAAGGAAAAAATACTAGGAAAGACAGGATGTTATTGAACGTGAAACTTTATAATAAACAGCGGTGTCGATCATCAAAGGCAAGTCGACGCACCTGATCTGGTGCGTTCGATGAAGACCTCTAACTTTATCCACGGACGTGTAATGCAAGTTCCTGCTTTATCTATAAGGTTCATTACCCTTCGGGTTCACATCAGCTTGACGCATGATGCAGCTATACGAGGAAGAAATAAGTTTTTACATCAATAAACATGTTCAAACTATCATTATATTTATAATTGTAAAAAGTCCTTATCAAAAGTCAGTTATAAACATAAAATAAAAATGCAATGCTTGAAATTAACCACCAAATAAAAAATTACAGGAGTTTATTTTAGACAAACACATTTGAAATGTGTTTATATTTTATTAACAATAACACACATGAGAAAATTAACTTAAATGCGCCCACTTAGTAACAGACAATCAGCAATGATACAACATAGATTGCAATGTCTGTGATTGTTGCCCATTAAATTTTGATATGGGAAAGATTGACTTACCACTCTGTTGAATGATATAATGCAGCTTGGAACATTTAATTATTTTTTAAACTTTTTTCGAAGCTTTTTAAAAAAGTTTAAATCTGTAGGGCTGTATTCCGAAATCAGCCGTTTCATTTTTTGGGCAAAAAAAAAAAATCGGTTCTTGAACACGACAACCTCAGCGATGTTTCTTTATTTGACTTGAAGACATACAGTACACTCGCGGTTACAAATACTACTTGCGCGTAAGAGAACTCTTCAGTGTAGGAGAGAGTAATTTTTCTCGCTTTCCTATTGGCAGGTGAGAATGCCGATGCTGGAAGGCTTATTATATCTTTTAAAATTAAGCATTTTAAAAATTAAACCGATCATAACGAAAAAATGTTGCATAATCGCTTGTCTTTTAAATACTGCTTTATGGATAAGCAATGTTAAATCGTCTGGCAGATTAGAAATTGAACAGCTTCCAATCAAGTTATCAGCAGAATAAAAAAGCCGATCAGTTGATACATGAATTAGTTCTCAAAGTTTGCAAAGTTCATGAAAGATACAGCAGAAAGGCCACAAAGCCAAAACCAAAAACTGTACCAAAAAAAAAAAAAAAAAACCAAACCCAGCCCACGTCTGTAAGATTTTTTCAAAACGGTCACATTCCTAATACTATTTACACCTTCCTGTACGTCTGTCCATAAATTCCCCATCCCACCAACCCAAAAGAACCGCTCTCACAATTCCACTAATACCGCGCCTCCAGTAAACCAGGCATGTCGAACATGCGGCCCTTTGCAAGCACATCTGCAGCACGCACAAAGGACACTGTACACGTGAGCGGCCCCCATGCTTACAGTAAACAATATTTTCTTTTCTACTGCCCATCACGGACCTTCATGAAAGTCCATGCTGCCCATTGTAAATACGTCTTTCAAATTTTTTCTTAATATCTACACCATTAATTTTGTGAAACGCAGCTATCAACAGTCAGAAAACATAAAACACAGCCAATCGACTAGTTATTGTAATCATGTAGGAAAACACATTACCTCACAGGTATGTCGGTCAGATATTCTCTGTGCCGGTGTCACGAGATAGCCTAAGTGCGCATGCGCCGGCCGGCAAAAGAAACGCACGCACAAACAGAATGGAATGGCTTGCTTAATACTGGCGAGCTGAGAAGTGTTTTGAGACGAGGATTCGCACATGAGATGTGAATGGCTGTCTGCTACGATCCGAACTTGGCGACAGTATATGTCTAGAATGTAACGTTGTAATCCATCGCAAGACGATCATTTCGTTCATGTGCTAAGAAAATATATTATTGACAAAGACGATGTATGTCATGAACGTTGATCTATCAACGTTCATGATGTATGTAATATGCTAATACGATCATTTGCATGTTTTGAAAATAACTATGCAATCCGTTCTGAGACGTTCAGATGGACGAGATATATCTTGAATTAAACGACTCATACACCGTGAGAAGACCATTTGCTCATCTTCTAGGATAGTTTATATCTTGAGATCCTATGAGAGGAACATTCGCTAATATTCTAGAACATTGAGACGAGCACATATATAGTGTATGGCAAGTCCACATAAAAAATCAGTACCAAGATGATTTTAACGAGCTGCCAACGCCACATAACCCACTGATCAGGATAGCATTAGCTTAACAACAACAACAACAAGAAGTTTCGCCAAACTTCGTAAAAGTAGTCTCCCACTCTACCATTGTGATACACGACATACTGAGAAAAATGGAGAATATCATCTCTTTTTCTCGGGTCGCCCAATCCTCGACAGTTCACAGGACATAAAGTTAGCTTGTCCATTAATTTTTAAAAGTTAGGGTATCCACCACCAGGGTAGTAGTCTGAGCGTTTTGATAAATACTATAAATATGGGAAGCCTACATAAAGGGGCGTAGCTAGGGTGTTTCCTCCTCTCAAAATATGAAGACGTTACAAAGTGCTGAGTAAATGCCGGTAAAAACAACAAGAAAGACTGGCACAGTGGCGTTTTAAGGCCACCACATTTTGCCATGAGCGGTATTCATCGATGAGCCGATGTTGATGATGCATTTTATTACTGAGTGGGATATTAATGCAAGTTCCACTGCGTTAGTATTTTTTTGTGTATACATGTCGACATAGTCGTGTAAAGGCAGACAAAATTTAGGACATGAATGGTAAGTGTAAAATTAGTTTAGAATTCAAATGAATACCGAGAACTGTCTTTTAGAAGAGAGTAAGAAGAGAGAGAGAGAGAGAGAGAAAGGGGAGATAATTGGAGATAAACTGTGTTCACATGTCGGGGAAAGGGGGAGGAAGGGTACAATGAAATACTACCAAAAGTGTGCGAAAGGGTCGATATGCCAAGAGGTACAATAATAAAAGTAATAATAATAGTAATCATAATCATAATCATTAATTCAGACATTCAAAAGGTAGTTGATGGATACATACTACCAGGAAAAGATTTCGTATCACTCTTTCATCATATGAAATACTGTTTCACTTCTTTGCTCCCCGCCCTTAAGACAAAATAGTGAGAGAATCTATAGAAAATAAGTAGTGAGGAAGGAGTGGATATAAATTTTCATATTTCCTCATATCTGTTCTCACTATGCAGTACAATAAAGACATGAGTGGATCAGGTAACCCTTGCTTGATTTATTATTCAGTCTAGCTTCTTCACTCCCCTTCTTGAATTCCCCCCCCTTCCACTCTCTCTCTCTCTCTCTCTCTCTCTCTCACACACACACACACGCTTTCTTCGGCTTTCTTTCCTTAAAGTGGTGTATCATAGATAAATAGATAAAGGATACATAAAAGATAGTATTCTGTACTAAATACTATGTAGTTTAATAGTTCTCGTCCTCTTTCTCCTAGACCTTTAAAAAATATATATATTCAAAAAAAGGAACCCTACTCGTAAAGCACTCTTAAATTCACTTACCAATACATACAGGGTTGAGAAGAAATTGAAGTAAATATGCCCATGAGTTATCAGTTCCTACTCACAAGACGCACAAATAAACTGTCCCGTGGATACCATGTCGGCGTCATATTGCTGGGATCCCAATATAGTTGTTTTTAATAGGTGCTTTAAGCAGAACATTTTTGGGCAGAACTTTCATATAGTTGGTTTTACTAGGTCACGGCGGGCTGTGCTATTTTTTTGGGAGGGGAGACCGGGTAGGATCGATATTTGAGAGGGGTGTGAGGTTGGGCATCGGTTGGTGTTGTGTGTGATTTATGAAGTGGGGTTAGGGTTTGGGTTAGGGTTAGGGTTATGGGTGTGGGTTAGGGGTAGGGTTAGAGTTAGGGTTAGGTTTTATTGTAGAGGACAAATTTTGAGGACTGGTTGAGTGACGTGATGGTGATTGACATGGAGTTGTGTTAAATTATTGGCTGGTTTTAGTCGTTAAATTATTGGCTGGTTTTAGTCATGTGATATTTGGCGCGGAAAAGTTTTGATTTGATGTGAGCAGACGATAGAAATTCGAGAGGATTGAAGATGGCGAGTGTGCGTGGAAATTTCGCGAAAATTTGTGGTGCAATTGTGGAATTCAAGGAAAGGTTGAGAGGTGCAGAGTCTGGAAAGTATAGCAGAAAGAAGTTTAGGATGGATGCAGAAGTGACAAGGAGAAATTCTGTATATTTTTGGATATTATTTCTCGGAAAAAATGGATGAAGGATTCGAAGAAGATGGGGAAGGCGACTTTTCAGGAAAAATTTTGTTTATTTCTGGATATTATTTCTCGGAATAATTGGAGGAAGGATTCGAAGAAGATGGGGAAGGCGACTTCAGGAAAAATTTTGTTCATTTCTGGATATTATTTCTCGGAATAATTAGAGGAAGGATTCGAAGAAGATGAAGGAGAGATATCAGGGGAGTTTAGCGAGGAGAGAGCGCAGAAGATGAGTGACGTAATAGTGACGTCACTAATTTGCATAGCTCCGCCTACAGGTAAGCCATTTGTGTTATGGCGTCGCAAAACCACCAATAAGAAAACTGTTCCCATTTTTGTTTACGAACTCACATTGTTCTTGACATGTGGTATTTTGCACGAATGAGCCGTCCAATGTTCTGCTTGGAGTTCTCTGTTCACATGTTGATGTTGCTGACGTCGCTTGGAGGTGGGTGCTGTCTCTTGTTCGCTTCGTTCTGGTGACGATTCGTAGCTGTTTCTGTCCCCTGACTAGGCGCCTTTAGCAAGTTAGTCGCAGGAGTAGAGTAGGTGGTTGGAGAGAACTGCGAGCGTGACGGTTAGGCCCCGTGGCGGTCGTTGTCCCCCATCTTTCGTCCTGACCTCTGGTGTTGTGTCCGCTCAGTCTGCCGTCGCTGTTCTTGACGATGAAGATGTTGTCTATTCTAGTCCCAGCTCTGCCGCTGCTGCTGGCGATCTGCTTTTGGTACCCTAGCAGTTTTTCTTGTTAGTATTTGTGTCGCCGTTCCTCACTTCCATTATTGACAAGTCCAGCAGTTTCACAAACAGCCGTCCACCTGCCGCGGACCAAGCATCTAGTACTCCCTCGTGCTGTCTTAGACGATTTAATCTTTGTACATTTAAGTTGGTGAGATCCTCTGTAATCACAGTTTTTGAACCTTTAAGTTGACTGCGCGCTTTGATAACATTGTCTCTGTCCTTGCGTGACACAAATTTGACAATCACTGGTCGAGGTTTATTTTCCCTCATTTTCCCTATTCGATGAAGGGTCGAGATTTTGGCACTGTCGATTTCTGTCAGGCCCAGCACGTGCTGAATCAAATACAATTTTTTTTATCAGCAGTAGATTCTTTTTTGGTGTCGTCTTGTATTCCGAACACACGCACAGAATCGCGCCGTGAATATTGCTGTAGCGCGTTGATCTGTTCTTTCTGTTCTGTGCACTGTGTTTTCAAACTCTGAGTCTCTTCTTCTAAGCATACGACTTATTTTTGAGTTTGCTCTAGTCTTTGTTTCAATTGTTTATTTTCTGTTTTGTAAGTGAACACGTACTATTCTCTATTAGTAGCTTCAGAGAATCAGTCGCTTTTTGTAGTATTGCAAGCCTTTCTACAATAGTGGCACTGTTTTTATCGCCTTGCTTAACTATGAAGGCGTGGTCCTCTCACGGTGACGGCCCATTCTTCCTTCCCCATCCAATGTTTTGGAGTTGTCCATTATATCTCCTTCTGTTGTACTTCCTTTTGAGCTGGAGACCTTCTTTCTTTTCTTATCTTTTCTTTGTTTTGGGGACATAACCAGATCTCTGTTTATCCAGCGACTAGAGTTTATAGTTCACATACAAGCCGCTTGAAATCGGTACTCACTACGTCAAGCAAAGGTTCTTATTTTCACAAAACGCCACAGCATAGGCAGAGATATTCTCTCAGGATCATTTACGTATTTTACGATCATTAAAACATCCCATGAAGTAGCTTTTTACACTGTTTTTATACCATCTTCAACATTGGAGCTTCAGTATTAGAGTACATTTTCCCCGCCACAGGTAGGAACAAGACCATCCGCCTTGTTGAACATCGCTCACCCCCTGTATTTAAAAATGTTCTTTCCTGCGCCAACAGTTAAAAACCCACGAAGAATGGAAATTTGTGGATGAATTTATTTTTGTCAACTAATACTTACTCGAAGAACAGCATTTGGCCACAATGAACAGATTCGATTTTCAGTAGCTTCTTGTTTGTTTATTTTCTATTAAAATATTTTTCGTTTTAGCTGTAAGTTTCATGCCTCACCGGCTAACCAGAAAACTCACGTCTGGAATTTGTCGGTTAGGTATCCCATGAGCTCATGAATCGGGAGTTAGTCTGCCTGTTAGGGTAATTTGATCAACTGGTTCCCTACCCAAGTTAGAACAGTTTTATCCGTTTGTAAAATTCCAATATCCATTAACGCGACACCTGGTTTCCTAGATAACCATTGTAGTAGTTCCTCACCGATGGGAGGGATTTCTCTGTCGTATGTGAATCTAACGTTGTATTTAGTTTATTCTTGAAAATGTTGAGTCACGGTGAATTCTGCGGACATCCGGTATTCTCTTCCCTACTTTACGAATAAAGTTCTTATATCTCCGTTTTTATAAGTCGGCTAAAGCACCGATATGTTCCAGCTTGCAGCTGTGTGCTCTAGCGATTGAGTTTCTGGGAACTTTGAATAGATTGTTGGTCCTGTAAAACTGATGTGTATATTTATACATTTTAATCGTGTTTCGTGGTAGGAATCTTTGTGTACTATAGTTTCTGCGAAGTATTCTACTGTATTAATACGGTGCTCATTCTTAGCGCTCGGTATGTAAGATTTTTTTGTAGTTGATTTGTGGTCAGGAAGACCACAATAAAATGTCAATTTACAGGTGTAGTGGCATTATGGCTGAGAAAAACATCCTTATTGCATCTGGATTGAGAGTTGAAAATTGCCTTTGATGGCTCTTACCAGCTTTGTTCGCTTGAATCTTTATATTTACGAGAACTTACGACTTTTGTTCATGTGAATTTCTCGGTATCTTTCAAAGGTCTTTGTTTTCTCATAATATTTGTTTTGCGCATCTTTTTTGGTAGAGGTTAGCTGTCACGTGTGTGTCGAGTCAACTGAAAGCTAAATCCCTATGTAGCTGTAGCTTTCCATCATCACCATGCACTACATTGTGAACTTCTGTATATTCCGCATGCATAACACATGGGCTCTGGGAACTCTTTGGTAAGTCCCTGCTAAACATCACAAATAAGATGGGTCCCAGGACACCCTACTGAGGGACGCCACTAGACACAGCAGCCAATCCATGATTGACGCTTTGTCCTCTGCTCTTCCGAAACGATCTGTCAACACCCGTGCAACAATGCCTAATGCCTGTAATCTGATAAAAGTACTTTTATGAGGATGCCAAACGCTTCAACAAAATCAAGATAAATCACAGCAGCTGTTCGAGGTGTAAATTAGTTTATTATAGGGGATCTTTTTGCAAAGCCATGTTTATAAATAACACAAGCGAGAGTTTTTTTTTTGCTTTCTTTATAGTGGCCATAATCGCACGCACACACTGTACCACACATGCACGCACACTGTACCACACATGCATACAGTCGTCCCTCGCGCTTCACTTATTGCGGCTTCACTGTATCGCGGGTTTTTTTTTTCAAAGAAAATCTAATTCTGTTTCGCGGACTTTTTGCTATATCGCGTGATTTTGCGTTATATAGGTATTTATATAATATTTATGATTTTAATCATTGTGCCTTAAAATGTAAAACAACATAAAATTAAAAAAAATATTAGTTCAAAGATATTAAAGGAATATAAAATCGAAACAGAGTACAGTACGTACAGGTATTTCATCACCGTACTGTAGATAATGGAAATAGAGTGCGTGTACGCCATTACATCTTGCGCAAGTGAGATTGTACATGGCACACTATTGGGTGATGGAATGGAAGGCGACCAGCTACAGCACTGTATACGCATATAGAATTTTATATTCTGTTAAAATTACATAGGTTTAAGAGTGTAGAAAGGGTTTAAGAGCACATGAAGTGTTTATAAGTTTGGGAAATGTTAATAAGAAAGTGGGAAAGTTATAGGAGTGTGGGAAGCGTTTATAAAGCCTTTATATATATATATATAAAATAAGTATAATGCTGCTACTTTGCGGATTTTCACCTATTGCGTGGGTCTCTGGAACGTAGCCCCTGAGATAGGTAAGGGATCACTGTATTTAACATGGTCAACCTCACCAAGTTCTTTGTTCTAATTATCAACTAATAATATTCTTTATGAAACTCCCAGTTGCTCAAATGTCTAGACTCTAGAAGATTAACCAGCCATCTGCCCAGCACATCAGTTTACAAGCAAAGAAAGGGCCACAGTAACTTGGGGTCGTGATCCGCTTGTGAGTATTATTCACAGCTTCTGGTAAAAGTGCTCTTCCGGCGGAAATAGCCTCAACATATCCTTCCTGTTCGAAATCCAAAACGTGAAGTCACAATGGTACGGAAACTGGGTGAAATCATGTTTGCTGTGAATTAATAAATTATTTTAGGAAAAATTTGTAAATTAAAAAAAATTTGTTCGAAGTAGCTCTGTTCAGTAGACAGAATTTTTATTTTCCTGTTAATTGGGTCAAGGTAGAACACCGATTCCGTAAAACACAAAGGAAACGCTTCCAAAAGAGCAAAGGAAATATAGCAATGCATAGTGTTTCTATGTCTTTTGCTGCCGGTTACAGCGAGCGCCCTGCAGAAGAGTATTGTGTGTTTTAGAGAGAGTTGAAGGGGGGGGAGGTAGTTAGTGTTTTACGCCGAGCCAGCAACTAAGGAAATATCACGGCAAGGTAGTAAGCCCTGTAAACTAGTGGTTTTCAAACTTTTCCAGACGAGTACCACTTTCATAAATTCGAATTGACCGAGTACCACCTCTGAACCCTAAATACAGCCCCCGTAATATATATATATACATTCTTTTATTTTGGCGCATGGTGCTCGCGTACCACACGTCATACCTTTGAGTACCACTAGTGGAAGTGGTACTGGTACGCGTACCACAGTTTGAAAACCTCTGCTGTAAACAAATGCCACATGCAGAGAAGGAACAGCGTGCCCGAGACGAAAGCTGAACCCAAGACAGCCAACCCTCACTGTATTGGTGACAGGCGCTAACCGTTGCGCCACCGGACCCCGCTGAGAGAGAATATGTGTGTGTGTGTGTGTGTGTGATAGATAGCAAGCGCGCGCGCGCGAGAGAGAGAGAGAGGTAAATAAGCACAATCCCGGTAACTTGCATTTCTATTCGCCTGTATCCAGTTTCTGGCGTTCATATTTCGCAAGCTAACAGAATCAATAATTCTGCAGCCTTTATAAACTGAATGTTTACTTCCGGTGTCATTTTTGAAGTGCATGATCAATGAGGTATGCACGTGACTGACGTCAATGAATATTCTACAGAACCGTCTATTGTTGAGCAGGAGAAAAAAAACCTGTTGTGATCTTTGCCGATGATCAAAATTGTCTAACAAGTTCTAACAGATCTGCTGCCGTAAAATATCGACCGTTGAAGTCCATTCGAAATGCAGTTTCAAGCCTCGTGCTCAGACAAACCTTTCTCCAACTTACCATAACTGAAAGATCCTGCTCCTAGACTTTGATGTCATGTTGTTGTGTCTCTTTGAATTTGTTTATCAATATGTTTTAGTCTATTTTCTATATTCATTTTGAAGTTTTCATTTCTATGTATTTTACTTTATTTTTGTGCCTGTGAAGCGCATTATGACTATTTATGGGAAATGCTCTATAAAAATTATTATTGAGAAAATTTTAATATACTATAATTGGTTCGTTACCAATGGCTAAAAAGTTCCTTGACATAGTCTTGTGACAGCAAAATTTGGAACAGGTCTGTCGCGAGTTGCAAAACATTTTGTTTTAAAGACTAGCGTACGCTTTGTCAGCAATACACGAAGAGATGGAGGTCATATACTTTGTTATCGCCGACATTTTTCCAAAGTGTGATGATGGTCTCGCTTTTATCTCCAGAGCTGCTATGTGTTTGTCCGTCACAAAGGTGATGACATGAGTGACGACAAACAAGGACGTGCGCTCGTGATGCGAGGGGAGATTACGACCAAAACAAAAAAAATCTGTTTGACAGGTTTGCGCGCAGCTGAAAGATGCGACATCTCATGGCTTGCCTGCTTTCCCTGTATTTTTCTCGCCAGCCAAGCGGGAGTCAGACAGGCACGTCCTGCATTCTGCGACTGTCGCCTAGGAGCGTAACGACGGGAGGTAACTCTCGTCACCCGTGTGACAGCAGACGACCGCATCGCGCCGAACCAGTGGAACGAAGGCCGATTGTTTGCGGTGCCAGGCGTCGCAATGCTGCTGCTACTGCTGCTGCAACCCTCGTTCTGTCTCATTCACGCACGAATCGATCTATCCGCGACCTCGTTGTGACAGCAGAAACCCAGGAGGAGGAGACACGCAGGGTTATTGAACTCGTTGGCGGTGTGTGCGTTCCGATGGTCGCCATGTGTCGCGGCGGCACCTAGCGTCGCAAGGAGTGGCTGCTCTGGTAAGATGCACTTGTCATTATGTCTTGCAAGGCAGACGGAGGAAAGGGAGCTGTGATAATCCTTTAATTCAAATTACTCCAAAGTGTTCATCTGTATGACAGCCTTCGGGGACAAACAACGATTCGCAGACGAGACAGTGTGTTTCTGTTGTGTTGGACATGCGGAACACAGTGCCGGCTGTGTTGTCACCCTTACCAGCTTTGTTTCAGACAGTGAGAGAAACTTCTAGAAGTAGAATTTTGCTAAACGCGCGCACACACACTCACATGATAACAATTGATAGTTTGAACAAGTGAAGGTTTGCTTCCAGAAACAGACGTCTGCGCGGTACGTGCATGTTTTGGAGACAGCTGAGAAAGGTCGGGATGTTGGATAACAGGTGTCATTCAGGGCAGAAGTGTACGTGTTCTTGTCAACGACGGCCTGCAGCTGACCAACAGAAGATAAAAGAAACCCTGGTGAGTACTGTGCCAACACACCATTATGCAATCTTTCTCCTTTCTTTAAAAACCTAAACTGTCTTAAGGCATTTTTAAGTAGACAAATACATTTTGTGTGTTTAACTGGATCAACGTTTGACCAAATTTGGCAGTCTTTTCTCTCCATAACTGGCATGCAAAAATGGCTAAACTTGGGGTTTTTCATGTATGGATAGCGCCCTTAATGCATAGTGTCTTCACTTTGACATGCCAGCTAAGGGATGAAACATCCGGTTCATTATAGCAATAGACTCTATGTGTTTCCTGCGTTCCTTTTGCGAGGTTAAAGGTTTCTCGATCATGTCTTCTTTCTGGTCACTGTGAGGGCTTTGACGAGCTCTCAGGGTTGCCTCTGTTGCATCCGCTCTCTTCTCCTCTTTCGCCAGTCTACGTCTGCTGCTTGCAAAAGCCTTTTTTTGTTGAAAAATAAAAGAAAATAATCGCCCAGAGACTGAGACCAATGATAAGTTACAAAGCTTATGCTAAATACTAAAGAGCACAGTTTCCGATTTTAATGCGCTTCTTAAAGGTTTAGTAGGGTGCAAATGTTTTCGAATTACTGGGTAAATCTCAGTACTATTTCTCCCAAATCTGAGTAAATAACCCTTTTAATTCTCGAGACACACGCCTACAATCATCACCATGCACAACAAGAGGTCAGATTTGTGACGTAACGTTTGTACACAGCCACGCCTAATTAACATATGATTCTATATTTCCATTGGCTGAAGTCTTTACAAAAAAAACGTACTCATACGCAGTATTAACAGATACGTTGCTGGCATCATCCATAAGAAAAGAATTCCGTTTCACTAGACCTTAAAAGCTGCAAATGCATGTCAGTGTATTTGTGAGGGTAGTCATAAATAGTGCATGGTTGCAATAGCGATGAAAAAGTAGTTTTCTTCTAAAAGTTCAACTAATTTCTGGCAAATGTAATGAAACCGAGTGTTTTAATCTTAAGTTCACTCAAAGTCGAAAGCACAGTCATCTTAGGGCAGGCACCTGAAGCACACCCATGGTTCAATTTGTGCTGTACGCGTCATTCAAACAGCGGAAATAACATCTGCATAACGGCCCCGCAGATAATATTTCAGAATGGAATAATATTTCTGCGGTTGTCTTTACCATTCTGCTGCACGTGTGGGCATCTGTGTCAGTAGCGCTTCCATTAAAGGGACACACTCACACACACGCTCACATGCCTACACTCCTCACTCTCTCTCACACACCACCTCCCTGTATGTCTCGCGCACACGCGATAACTAGAACGCATACACACACTCAAGCATGCGCATGCACGTACGCACAGGTAAGCAGTGGGCTGTGACCACATTGCCTTTAGTCTAGATCTTTGCCATCACTTTCCGCAGTTCATGCTGAGGGTTGGTGGCGGAGGGACTACACGGAGTGAGAGCCGCGGAAAGTTCCTTTCTACCGATTCCCAAAGAGTGCAACAAAGCTTCATAAACACCATAAAACTGTGGCCACGATTGACATGATTAGTACACATCAGAAACAAAACTGACATAAACCGTCATGACCGACTTAAAAGGAGGAGTCTTGTAAAGGGCTATGCGAAAGAAAGAGCTTAAATGATAGATACTGGCGTTACAAAGTTTTGAGTGGCAAAACAATAGCTTATTTTACAATCGCTTCTAAAGCACTAAACTAGGGAGGTTCAGGGAGGCCACCAAGTTTTTGCTGTCCAGTGACGTCATCCAGCCCAGTAGGCACCGGCGTTCACTTTCAGTTTCTGTTCGTCTAAACACTAGTATGATGGATCTGGGGATCGTAGAATAAAATTTCGAACCTGAGCACAGCGAGGAAGAGCTGAGAGAAAATTGAGAACACTAATGGTGTGACAGATTTGCTTTTCTTGTCAAACGATACCTTCACCGTCACGATTTACGGTTCGTTTGTTTTCCGTTGCGAAAGAGTATGAAGCACAGCGTCTATAATAATCTATAATTTCAACCAAATAAGCATCTATGATTTAAGCCCAACGCGATTCCCCTTGCCTTCTCCTTTAAGATCGTCACACAGGGTAATAAATGACTAGATTGGTATGCGTCATAGATATGACTAACCTCTAGGTATCCGAAGCTCGCTGGGCAGGGTAATAAACGATTTGATTGTTATACATTATAGCCGTGACTAACATATATGAAGGACTCTGAAGATCAGGTGCAAACCTGCCAATAACACAAGCCATCAAACTGGGGCTGATCGAGGCATGAATGACCTAATTCGGCTTATGCTGGAAGAGAGCTCCGTTCCTAGCCGACAGCCGTTCGTGCTGCTAATGGAGGACCGACAGCAGCAGACAACGACCAGATTGCAGCATCTTCTTTGGGTGTTTCAGTTTTAAGGTGCGTGTGTCTTCGGTCAGCGTCGAGAAAGAGCGGGGGAGGAGGCGGGGCGTTGAAAATGATGGAGTGGACGTGGGTGTAAGACCGCCCACACATGGTGTTAGGCAGATGCCTGGAGACTGCCTGGAAAATCAATCGATGTCCTCTGTGTGTGTGTGCGCGTGTGTTCATGTGTCCCTCTGCGTGCGCGTGACCTCGGCCTCGGCCTCTGACCTCATTCTGTCCTCCTTTCCACGTCGCTACTACCAGAACGCAAAGCTCCAGAGATGATTCCCTCGAGGGTTACAGTTCTCCTTTGTCGATCAGGCCAAAGGCCGTTGCCAGGCCCCCTTCCTCCCCCGGCCAGCCAAGTATACTGTCTTTCAGATATTTTCACTCTCAGCATGTTCATATTTTATATGGCCAACGCGTTCCGTGTTCCATGGACCAGCACCTTACAAATTGTTGTTCAGTATTTGTGAACGGTTTATTATCAACAGCGTAAATTTATACATAACTGCACATATATAATTAGAATCTGAGCGTATTATTTGTTTGGGGTGTGAGAGGGCGATGCTCCAGTAATGCTCGCTTGTAAGGACAGCAAGGTAATGGGTTGGGATCTCGGTATAAAGTGGATTTCTCTCTGTATCTGGCACGTGTTCACAGTGACCGTCGAGGGGATGTGAAAGTATGTGTGTGTGTGTGTGTGTGTGGGGGGGGTGTCTTCGGGTACTCCAGTTTCTTCCCTCTTTTATCATCCCTTTTCCACCTCTGGGTGGAAGCACTTACCTAGCTAATTAATCAAGTTTATTCTACTTATTTTCACACCGTTGTTCGTCGCTCACAACCATTCAGTGAGCATGTTCGGGTCGGCATCTGGTGCACTCGGTTTCACATCGGCTTCTGCGTCTTCAGCAGTTGATGGTATTGATGAGAAGATGACGCGGCAATATTGGGCAAAAATTCAAATGAATGAAGCAGCCTTAATTTCTACACACCGATAGAGTGTGGATGTGGTAGGGTTCAAGAAAAATGTTTCTTACAGTGACCTATTAATTACTTTTTTGATTGTCAACACGCTCTTTCTTATTACCTGTCATCACCACCACCGCAACTAAACCGCTGTCTACTGTCACCCCGCAATCGCAAAACAGATATAGAGCGTTAAGGAAAGATATAGTATGAAACATAGAGTGTGAAACACAGATGTACACCGTGAAACAGATGCAAAGTAAGAAGCATAGATACAGTGACCACAGACAAATAGTATGAAACAAAGTTATAGAGTGTGAAACCAAGATATAGAGTTTGAAACAAGTAGTATAAAATATAGATACAGAGTGTGAAACATAGACTGTGTAATGTTACAAACAGGGATATATAGTTAGATCTTGGGGTCCATCTTAAAGGGGAAATGAGGGAGTGAACGTTGGTAGTTAGAGAAATTCACTTGCGAAGAGAAAAGAATTTTTGATTATCTGCTTCAATGAACTTGTTAGTTGGAACTTTACCGTGCTAGCTGTGGTTCTGCTACGTCTCTCTGCAGGACACACCATTGTGACGTCAGCTTTGTTTACCGTGGACCTCCTCCCCTCGCCATCACATTTCATGACACGGCAAATCGTTGGTGACTTGTGTAGATGAAGTCGTGACCGGCCCGTCCCCACATCCGCTACTTGTCAGAGCGGAAATGCCCCTGGTACTGACACACTTCAGTGACTCAACGCACCATGTATTAGTCTAAGGCTGACAAAGGGACAAAGTGTCCGCTTTTCTGAACACGCGCGAAGACAAAGCCCCGCCTAGTGCAGTTTCCTGCATTTCAAAGGTTAGAATGAAACATAAAATGCCGATAATACCGATCATGCAGTAGGCAGCGGCGTGAGTCACACACTGACAGCGTCACGACACAGAGTTTATGTCACAGAGGTAACATGAACTGCAATGTTTGACATACGTTCGCCTCATAATATTCTTGTTGTTATAGCTAGCACACCCTAAGTGGTTCACAGCGAACCCTGAGTTAATTCACGCAGTACTTAATGTATCCAGTATTCAACTGTAATTAAACTGTCGTGCAGTATTGAATTGATACACTCACTACTTATACACCAAAGACGATAAAGCAACTTTATTGTCGAACCAAAGCTGTTACTTCTGCAGCAAAATCTATCAAAATTTCTAATTGTTATACCTACTTTGTATTCACTACACACAGTAATCAAAACACCCAGATTTTAATTAATACACTCGGTATCTAGTCGCTGTTTTAGTAAGTAGTCGTTTCCAACACCTAACCGATACAGTTAATAATTAACTCAGGCTCCAGGTACTTCGGTAGGAAACCGATACATTGATAAACCTCATCCATACACTTACGAGACAAATGGCGACATTGTGTCCTCCATTCAACAGTAGGTGATTGATACACTTGGTACTTAATCAGATATTCGCTGACAAGTGCTGGATATATCTGTGAAATAGTTGGCTTAACGTCTGCTTCCTGCTGCTAGCGGCCAAGCACGCGCTCCTGGGTTCCTGTGTTTGTTGTTTGACTGGTTGTGAAACGAAAAGACCAACAAGCTTGAAATATAAAAGTCGGCCCAAGCCCAACAAGTGTGTAAACCTAATATTTGAAAGAGGTTGAACAATGTGTGACGGGGAGGTTCCGAAGGGTGGGACATCAGTGTTCCCGACTGTAGAGCAAACGGCTGTAGGCAAACTCCAAGGCCATTCGCATAAATTCGCAATTTAAGCAAAACATTCATCCCTTGTTGTACTACAGATGTGCAAATAAAGGTCAAAGTATTAATCAGGTACCCATTGCTGGGCCGCGGAAGATTTCTTATCACAGGTCCGGCGACTTTCTGCTCCAAAGGCGACTGCACTGACCACCTGGCCAGCCCCCACACCCAACCTCTGGTAACCCAGACTGGTAATTCGTTTCGTTAGGATGCACGAACATGCGCGAGAAGCGTTTACTGAGGCCTCTTTGTGAGGAACGGTGGTCAGCCAACGGCCAGAGATTGTAAAATATGCAAGCGCTCATTGAACTCCCTCACGGTCGATAGAGTCCCTCCACGCTTTCTAAGTCAGCTGGTAGGTCCCAGGTGGCCTGTGGATGACCTGAGTATCGTTGTGTGTGTTATCACGGTAGAGACGTGAGATATCACGCATTGAGCAACATCTACATCCATGAATGAGACGTGCAGGCTTCTTTAAAGGTTCTCTAAAGGATCCACAGTTTGTGTGTGTGTGTATGTGTGTGTGCGTGCGTGCGTGCGTGTGTGTGTGTGTGTGTGTGTGTGTGTGTGTGTGTGTGTGTGTGACACGGAAGTGGCTGCCAAGAAGCCATATCTTTTTGCCGACATCTCTGGAAGTGCACGTCTTTCGTTTGAGGCGCGTTGGCTGTATGCACGATAAGACGAGCGGCAGACCGTGGTCGAACGCCGCCGAGAGAGGACCACGCTCGGTCTACACTCTACACTTTCTGAACGTCTTCACCTCGGACCTGTGACCTTATAGTAAATAGCTCCATGGACTTTGCCTGACACGCAGTCGTCATTTGTTTGTCCTGAGCCTCTGGTCACGCATTCATTAAGGTTTCCATTTCCCCTACCCCTCCCCTCGAACAACCTGTGTCAGAAGTCGGGTAGATGTTAGAGTCTATTTAGTGTGCAGAGTTTCTGTCACCTCAAGACCGTTCGCAGGTGTTTGCACCACCAGACAGCTGTACGACGTCCGTCTGTATGCGGTGTCTGTCGTCAAAGATATCTGCCTGGTCGGAATAATTGCATTTATTAGCATTTTAAAGGACAAACCGAGCGCAACATTATTTCTTTATGATCGGGTTAAGTTCGTTTTAGAATAATAATTCCCAAAATATGAGTACACAATTATGCTTAATTTTAAAGACATAAGCCTTCAAACATCGGCATTCTCATCTGCAACTAGGAAGGCGGGAAAAATACTCTCCTATACTGAAGAGCTCTCTTACGTGCCCTGAGTATTTGTAACAGCGAGTGTGCATGTCTTCAAGTCAAATGAAAAAACATCGCTCAGGTTGTCGTGTTCAAGAAGCGATTTTCTTTGCCCCAAAAATGAAACAGCTGACTTTGGAATACAGCCCTACCGATTGGAACTTTATTTAGAAACTTCCCAAGTGTGTTATTGTTAATAAAATGTAAACACGTTTCAAAAGTGTTTGTCTAAGAGAAACTCCTGTAATTTTTTTTATTTGATGGTTTCAAGCATTGCATTTTTATTTTAATGTTACAACTGACTGCTAATAAGGATTTTTTTTTTACAATTAAAAATATAATGATATTTTGAAACATGTTTATCGATGTAAAAACTTATTTCTTCCTCATTTAGCTGCATGCAAAATTTTCTATTTACTTACTGATACTCACACGTGTTCCCGCTTTAGCTTCTTATGTTGATCACCCTCAATTCTTTTTTTCCTTTTTTTAGCTGTTTTGAGCTCGCACATCAATGGTGCCCTCACACTGTCAATTGCTTTTAGCATTATGCTGAATAAAGATGTGACTGATGATGTGTTTGTGACTGTCACACGATGTTACTTGTAGACCAGACGGTGTAGAAACTGTCGATGTTGCATACCTGGTGCTTGATCTACCAGCAGTCGTAGTTTTAACATCTCGTGCTTTTGTATAGTAAGCACTGCTGCAGGAATAAGATTTCTTCGTTTTACTGAAAGTCCAAGACTTGCTTGTACTTTTTAAGTGACTGGATAACAATCGATTTTGAAATGTTTTGAGCAAATTCTTGAGTACGGTGTGGGGACGAAGTTCGCACGGCGCGTTTGAACAAAGTAGAGACCTGTATATACACATATATACACATATATTACATACACATCTCTGAACAAAGTGAATCCACTGGCGTTTGCTAACATTATCTTTAGGATTTCCTTAATGAGTACAAACTAACTCCATCTGAGTGTCGAAGCGAGCATTCAGCAACAGCACAATGTGTCCTGGTCAGCTTTCTTTTACCGAGGATTGCATCTTTTCTCTTCGACCTCAGCTAGCGAAGACGGTACTATTTTTAGAAAATTTTTAGAAATACTTCCGTTTCGTCACTTCATGTTTTCTCGACAAATCCAGGTGTCCTTAAGAGGAAAATATAATATAAAATCTTTCATGCCTCTTTGTCATAAAATACCACCGGAACATGTTTTTGTGATACTTGGTGCTTTATTTCCAGCGATTTTCGCTGAGCGCTCGTGTTGTCCTTTGAGTAAGATCGTTGCTCGCGCGCGCGCGCGCACACACACAAATACACACAAGCACATAAAATGTACGGACGCATACACAGAGGAACACATGCACGCACACATACAATCGATCACAATTATGACGGGTATTACGAAATGAAAACACATATCAAATATACCCTCGAGCAAAAGTCCATTAAACCTCTGTCACAATCTTAACTTCTTTAAGGGAGTTTGATGGCAGCTCGCAGATTTCACAGTCTCTCGCTGTTGGCTGACCACCCTTCCTCAAGATGGAGCCCTTTTCATGCATCAATTCCTGAAAGAACGAACTGTCGATTTGCTCCGTGGAAGATACTATATGTCAAAGTCTGGGTGTATAACCCTTTCCATTCTTGAGACGCTTACAAATACCACTTAAAGTTGGAGGAGTCGATGGAGTGTCTCAAGGCTGCCTACATTAGCTGGTCTCAAAGCATTTCTCAAGTGGCCTTAGGGTGACCTGAGCATGGTTGGGTATGTAATTATGCTAGAGACGTGAGATGCACTTGCTACACATTGTTAAACATTTATGTTAATGACTAAGACATAGATGTCTTTTTAAAGTTCATGTGGGATGCACATTTTGTTTTGTTTTAGTGATTTTGTGAAGCTCAGTCAAAGATAATATCTACTGCCTTTCCATTTTCGAGATGCACGCCTACAAAACATCACATTGCACAGAAAGAGGTCACCAATACAAACATAAGTAGTCTGTGTGTGTGTGTGTGTGTGTGTGTGTGTGTGTGTGTTACAGACAGACAGACATGCAGGACAAAGGAAAAAGAAAATTTGAAAGAGGCAATAATATAGACAAGTACTTTATTATTGCATGTGCAAGAACATCTGCTCAACTCGATTTGTGCAGGCAGTGACTGACCACGAGCACGCAACATCCAATCTTCCTCCTCCTTTTCATCATCATCATCATCATCATCATCATCATCATCATCATCATCATCATCATCATCATCATCATCAAGAACAAAAACACTATTTTTCTTCTATTTTTATCTCTGTTTTTCTGTGTGATTCTCCAGAAGAGATACAGTTCTCTTTTGATAAGGAAGGAGAATCTGTTAAAATAGCCGAAACTAAAATAACACCGAGAAATAATTTTGCGTGTGAGAGAGAGAGAGAGAGAGAGAGAGTGAGAGAGTGAGCGAAAATAAGTGAGTGGCACGGAAGTGATTGCCCAGAAGCCCTATCTTTTGCCGCCATCTCCGGAAATGCATGTACTGTCGTTGAGAGGCGTTGGCCATGTGCATAAAAAGACGAGTGGCAGGCGATGGCCGAACGCCGCCAAGAGATGACCAGACACTCGCGGCCTACACTTCCTGAACATCTTCGCCGTGCACACAGTCCTCGTTCCTCGATCTTTGGAGAGACTCTTGTCGTAATAGAGCCTACGCATTTATGAAGATTCCTCCCTTCATTCCCTACTCCTACCGACTGTTCTAGGCACAGTGCCCATGGCGTCAAGCCTTTATTCCTGTATAGGGAGTAGGGAAGGGGTTAGTCTCTAGTTTGTGTGCACACGCTCTGGCACGTGAAGTCCGCTTACAGGTGTTTGCACCTCACTAGGCCGCAGCTGTGTCCGTCGTCATAGACATCTGCCATAGGCTCATATTTAAGGTAATCGGCAGCTTACTCCCACCCGACGGGCTATAACTCCTGATTCATGAGATATTCCTCGATGACAAAAATATTAATTTATTTTCATTAGATAAAGAAACGACCGATTAATAAATGCTAGTCATAATTACCCTAAGTGGAAGAAAAGTTTTGAAAGGGGACAACTATAAAATAACCGCCAGCAAAATGATTTGGCTAGTCCTGGCCTGAGTCCTTGAACACAAAGGTTTTACCCTCTACCTTTGGTCAGCCGATCTATCCAGCTCAGGTAGGCTAAGTAACCGTGCTCTATAAATATGAGCCCATATCGGAATAATTGTACGTGGGAGGTGGCGGGAGGGGAGGAACTGGCGTTTTACGCCGAGACAGCAACTAAGGCAACAAAGCAGCCAGCCATGTAAACAAATGCCACATGCAGAAAAAGAACAACGTGTCCGAGACGAAATCTGAACCTAGAACAGCCAATTCTCAGTATATTGGTGACAGGCGCTAACCGTTGCGCCACCGGACAGCCCGAATAATTGCACAGATTAGCACCTAGTCAGACGGTTGCATTAGCTCATACACACGCACGCTTGCGCGCGCGCGCAGTCACAGTAGATAACAGTTAATAAATGGCAACAGATAGAAAATATACCAAATACCGAAAATATATCTTCAAAGACATCTTTGGTCTTAGATATGCTACTCTTTAAACACAGTTATTTCATAGCGTCAGTGTCTATGCAAATACATGTATTTTTGATTTCGAGGAATTTATTCTTCTGTTACTACCCCTAACTTTTCGGCCTCCTTTACTCCTTTAATGACAAAAAAAAACACAACAAACCCCACTCTAATGCAGATGTCAGATGACGTCATTGTGACGTCGAATGATCAATCATTTGAGATATCATTATGGTATTAAAAAAAGTAGTTTGTGACGTCAAATGTTCGGTCTTTTGAGAGATCACCATGGTATAGAAACGTAGTTTGTGACGTCAATATGACCGACAGGTCAAGCTCGGTCCAGTTGACATCGCCTTTCGGTCAGCGAGCCAGACGCCACTCGCGATCTGCTTGTCTGCAGACGAGACATCTGGCGCCGCAGTCAGCATGCATGCCCAGCGCGAATGGCCTCCCATCGCGATCTGATTTGCCTGTCATGCGCGTTACGCTCACTTAATTCCCTTGAAAGTCGGCATCGATTGCCGCAGCTGGTTTGTGTCAAGCTTGACGCTTGCTACTGGTTGTTTATTGGGAAGATCCCTCCTCCCCTCCCCCCCCCGACTCAAACGCTTGGAGAATCCTCGATAGGTGAACTGGGGGAAATGTCTGGCGAATCTGCATGTTGACGATAGACACGCCGTCTAGATGATGCGCAAAGAGAAGAGGGTATCAGGATTTTCAATGCATACATATGCAGATGGTAACGTACCTGTTGTTGGACTGGCTTTTCTTCCCTTCACGTCTGTTGTTTTTATTATTCTTATTTTTTTTATTACTTGCGTGAAAAATGTTTGAAGCAGCATAACGCAGTTCTCTCGCTTGGTGCGTTTCTGCTGCTGGTCTGTGCGACTGGCGTATATATTTTGTATTGTCCCCCACCCCGAACCCCCAAGCAAAGGGATTAGTGTAAAAACAGGGACATTTGCAGTCGAAGAAACAGGTTCAGCATTGTAAAGGACAATCTAGGCCTCATTCAACTAGTGGGCTAAGGAAAGATGCATAAAATATTTATGAAAACATTAGAACGCAAAATTCATAGACGTCCTCAGCATCTTCCCCACATACAAACACAACACACATATACAGACAACCACCCACCCACATGCGGAGGTGGGCGGGGGGGATGTTTTACGCCAAGCCAGCAACTAAGGTTATATCATGGCAAGGCAGCCAGCCCTGTAAACAGAGGCCACATGCAGAGAAAAAACAACCTGCTCGAGACGAGAGCTGAACCCAGGACAGCCAATCCTCACTATATTGGTGACAGGCGCTAACCGTTGCACCACCAGACCGCCACACACACACAAGAGGAAACGAACCAACAACAAATACAGGCTTAAGATTTTCATGAAATAAGAATATATGGTGATAAGTATTATAAAACAATAATTTAGTGGATCACTTGTTTGCTTGTTATTCTGCAGAAAGGTTAGAGGTTGATGCAAGAGGGTAGTCGACGCCGCGGTGGCCAGAGAAAGAACCGGCTTACAAACATCAAAGACTGGACTGGTCATCCTGTACAGGATCTGCTCACTATCGCCCAAAATAGGCAAGAGTGGCGGGCCCTGTCAGCTGCCGCGTCTATCCATGTGCTCCCCCCAACGCCTGGTGCCAGGCAAGGGACGACTGACTGACTGAAGACCATGAACTGTTGTACTAACGCCTTTTTTCGTGTTCCTTTATTTTTAACTTAAAGGAGAATGACTTGGTTAGTGTGCAGTCCACCGCCCACTTCGTTCTCAGATTAGAAGAGGTGATATACCAACGTGAGCGGCACGTAGAAATGACGTAGAACTCATACTTGGCAGAGCGCCGACTGTTATCTAACATTCCATCAGACTTGCGACGTCCGCTGGGTGACGTTTGAGTGCGCGGGAACAAGGTGGCGTTGTTTCCATTGATGCCATTCCCACAGCAAGCCATCGTGACGATTCGCTAGAACCCACCCAGGCACAGGTCTTTCGTCGCGCTGCATGCCTGCGCGTGCGCGCGCGTGCTTGTGAACCTATCTGTCAAATAGCTTGTCAATTTTATATGACCAGTTTGTATTGATGTAGCATTTGATTCATACGCTCAGCACCTTTAATCACCCCCAGCGTTCAGTCGACGTTCCCCGTCCTTTATAGTATGCATTCCTTCCTTTCTTCCCATCTGTTTGCTACACCCAGTTTGTAATTAATACACACAGCAGTCGAAACACTCAAGATTTTAATTGAGGCACTCAGAACTTCATCGACGCACCTAATAAACGAGGTTTATCAAGGGCACTTTGTGTGGAACATAAGACGCTGTGGTGAGCTTCTGCTTAAAGAATGCTTCAAAGACACAGCTGTCACTCGCTGTTACTCAAATACTGTCCGCGCAAAGATGTTATCCAGTGACGACCGATTCCTTCGCACGTGCACATGCTGTCCTCACGTGCTTCAGGTCACTGAATGTGCTCAGACCGCTTGCACGTGTTAGTTTCTTTGACTACGTAGCGTAGTGGCGTTGTTGTCTAAAAATACTCAAAGTAGTTTTTTTATTCTGATGTAATACATGCTGCACTATAAAAATAAACACTGCTTTTGTAATATGATATAATCAGAATTTCACTCAACACGAGTTAAATTGGGGTAGAAACATCAGACCGCATCAGGGGTCGTCAGAGAGCGCTGCGTCAATCAGCGAGTATCTCGACAATACATGTCAAGAAAACGAGAAAGAGGAGTGGTCAGCTGCTAGGATCGACCAGCAGACAATAGGTTCTCACAACACATTGTGGCAAACTTTATCCCGCCCTGAATCTAGTTCGCAGACTATGTTCAAACCACGATAGTCAGCAGGAGTTCTTTCTAGTTAAGAACGAAACTGGGATCAGCGATGATCGCTGATCCTTCTGAGCTAAGTTCAGACCGGGAAGCCGAATTCTTTTTCGCACATGAGATAAAGGGGGAGGGGGCGCGGAAATTCAGCCAATCGGAGTGCCGGTCTATGTTATTTTGTCAGAGGTTTGGGGTTAGGGTTTGGGGTAGGGGTAGGGTTAGGTTTAGGTTTAGTTTATTAGGTACAATTGGACAATTGAGTGGAGCGAGCAGACGACGGCATATTTTGCGTGCACTCCAATTGGCTGAATTTCCACCCCCACTATCTCATGTAGGAAAAAGAATTCCGCGACCGGGGAGGACTGCTCAACTAAGACACTATTATAGCAAGGTGTTCGGAAACACATGTTCAGTTGAGAAGGTTCTAAAGCGTAAACGTTATCAAACGTTCAACACTGTTACAGTCGAGGAATGCCATTTTTTTTATTTGTTTTGCTCGGCACAGGTAGTCCATGCGCCAGCTTTGTATTCCTTCTCCCGAAAGTTGCCGTCTTCCGGTGAGAATTCACACACGCTGTCGAAAAAGTCCAGCCGCCGCAAGACACATCCTTCTGTGGGCTTTGTAACTACACTGCGCGCTCGCGAGTTCCTGTAAGTCTTGTATACTAGACACTCGTGGCAACCGGAAGCGTGGCCACTCTGCGATAAAGAGCGACTTCCTGTTGGTTTTAGTAAGACATAAGCAGTCCGCGTCTAACAGGCAGAAAAATCTCTCTCGAGTTTTCCCACGTAATTAACGAAATCTGCCAGTGATTTCCATGAAAACAAATGTAAGGATCCGTTTCGTCGTGTCTCTTGGGACGGACCAAATATACGACCGTGGACACCACAGGAAGCGGCTTTAATTCTGTCGAGAAGGAGAAATGGATGGGTGGAAGGTTGGTTGTACAATAAGTTACACATTTACACCTCTAAGTATGCATGTATGCGTGCATCCATGAAACCATACAGCCACTGACTGACTGACTGACTGACTCGCTCACATCCACGTACAGATAAAAAATTAAAACACGCGGAGAAGGAAATGCAGGATTTTACTTTCTTTCCTCCCTTGCTGGGTGGGTACATGAGGATAAGAAGGGAGGAATGAAAGTTTATCACCGACAGTCCTCACGTGATCTTCAGTTTGATTTCTGATGTCGCCTCTACCGTATTTTGGCATAGTCATTGTAGCTGGTTGGCGGCCATTTCCAATGATTCCTTTCTATGGAACTAGAAGTTCGTGTAGCGGTAGAGTTAGCTGAGATCATAGAAGTTCGCTGTCATGTCGCCTTGCATGTTGCATGGGTTTCCATGATCCCTTTTTGTCAAAGTATGCACGTTAATGCATCTGGAACGTTGATATAGACTATGGCTGTCCAGTATCTGGGGCAAGCAACTTTCAGCAGACTGGTCAGCTTGTAACGACGCCATTTTTGGCCTGGCCCCTCCACCTCCAAAACCCGTACACGTTATCCCTAATTTAGAGGCATGGCAAAGGTATTTTTTGATACTTGTAATGTAGCAGAATTTTCAAGATGACAGTTACTCACGTGAACTGAACTGTCAGGGAGGCCTTTCTTTCCCTCTTTCTCTCGCAAGCGGTAGCTGTAAAAAAAAGCAGCTTGTTTGCTTTTGTTGCTGATATTCGTTAATTTTTCCTGCTAACACACTAACTTTTCTCTCTTTCGTTCTTTCTTACTTTGTGTGTGTCCGTCCTTGACCGGGTGATGTGATGCAGATAGGACCAAAAAGCTGTTCTAAACATAACTCTTAATTAACGCCGGAGGTCTAATGCACAGACCGTCTCTGTTGTTGTTGTCGCGAAGCAACAGCTAAACAGCTCATAAAATGACCCTTTCAGCTGACTATTTGGTGTTAACCTTCTAGCTAGCGCCTAGGGATATGGTATTCACGTAGCCTATAATACTAGCATAAATAAGACCAAGTAACGGCAATGGTTCTTGCTTAGGTCTCAGGTGTAGACCTTGATATCTTTATTCTGGAAAAAGACAGTAATCAATAATTGCAACTAATGCTAATTTCCCCTTTGGCGCGTTCATGCCTTCCTTAAAAGTTAGATGAGTAGGCGATCACGGTCCGCCGCGATACATATCGAGATTTTACGTAATGAGTCTAAAAAGCAGGTCCCCGCAAAAGACTGTAAATACGGATCGCGCGTATTTGCTCTTGCCAAAAGCAATAATCGTCCGCAACACACTGAACTGGCGTGTAACGATCCGCGTCGGTTTATACAAATATTTACATTGGCTGGTGTCGTTTTTTGTAATTAAACTACGAAAAAGACTTCTCTTCCTAGCTCGTACAACTGGTGACTCGCTTCGATGCGCGTATCGACTGCCAGTTTGTGATTGTGACATAAAAGCTTTGTTGCCCGCACAGTGCTGACACCTTGACAGTGTTTTGTCTTATTGTCTAGCCTTTTTTCAGGACGTTGTTAGAAAGAAGCATATTATTTCCGTAAAGCTTGACGGCCTGGAATATAGTTTGCAATGGAATCGAAGTTCGCGTCAAGTTCATGTATGACTACGTTTTCGTTGTCATAGCTACAACTAATGGGAGAGCTGGTATCGTTTGAGCCCAAGTAGCGTATCCAGCACGGACCTTCATTCACTGGATAAGTGTCTCTCATTCGTTGCCTCTTTGCTCTATCATAGGAGTTACCAATCGTAACAAACCCTATAAACGAAGGGCTTTCGCTTCCGTTTTTTGTCAGAATGGCGGATCTTCCTAACGTAGAAGAAATTTTAGAAGTGAGTAATTAAGCTTTTCTGTCATCAGAACATTTTAAAGGAAGACTAGCTGATTGCAAAATAAACAGTATTTTCTGTAAAATGTATTCTGCTTGTTTATAGAAAACCCATTTAGATTTTTCGACAATTTTATAAAATAACATCGTCACAACAGATGCTATTGACTTTTTTTTACCATTAACAATTAAAAAAAACCATTGTTTTTGATTTTTTGGAAACAATTGTATAGATTGTTCTGTTACGAAAACAAAAAATCTACTATAAGAATTTATTTAAAGTATGCAAACAAAAAACCGGAAACACGAGGCCTGCTTAAAGGAAAGCCGAGACTTACACCAAACATGAACCTGAGTCGCTTATCCAGTAATGAAGGTCCGTGGTATCCATGTCTCAAACAAAGTCGCGGTTTTGACTTCCGTCTGTGTACACACAGTATAAAAGTATCGAGATTTAAAGGTTAGTGTCTCAGACAACTTAGGGGATCGTTCACGGGAATAGCAGAGTGTCAGAGCACCGGTTCGATTCCTGTGTGTTGAAGCATACTTCTAATTATTGAGCAAACTGTCAAATGGACTTCTGATCCTTAAGAGAGTTTGGGATAGAATGTCTGTGAGGCAGAACAGATGGACAGATCCCTCACATAAAAAGATGTGCAGTCTATAAGACCTCACTCCCCAACGACCGATAGATTACAAAACTACCGGTTTATTTAATCTACATGTATATTAATTAAAATACTACTTTGTAATATACTAAAACTAGCTATAAAATCTCTAATTTTATTTGTCTTTATATATTTCTGACTCCCTTGCCTTCTGTGTTTTAGTTTTTAAGTGGGCATGTCACAGTGACAAAGAAGAACGAAAATATACAATCTACAGAGTCGGCTTTCCACAGGCCTTGTTCAGAAAGTTATCTGATGCGCGCGCCATAAAAAGCCATTGATGTATGCATATAATCCCATAAATTCTAGCTTAGACAGGAAATTGACATAGCAACATCGCATCTTTAAAGCAGGAAATATTTACTTCTCATCTAAATCGTTTTACCGCTAAACATATTTTGCGATCTTGTCGGGTGCACATGTCATCAAACACGAGCATTTTACCAGACTGTTTCTATTTAGCTAGCGCCTAGCAATTTATTGTGTGTCTAGCCCCATCGTCAGAGATATTACACCAGTAAGGGCTTTTTATTTTTACGCGCACGTCGTTAAGGGACCAGGCGCTTGATCGTTACCTTGGTGAAAGACGCGGGATCTTGGAGGGTCAGAGTGTTTTTTTTCCTGGGGGGGTGTGGGGTTGTGTGTGTGTGTGTGTGCTCAATCTGTCTTCTGTCGCTTTACAGGCAGGCTGTCTCCGCTGTTCTTGTGTTACACTGCTGTTGTGTCAGAGCTAATAAATTCCATGCTGTTTATCACTCGGTATGCCTTTTTTCCTTAGTGAAACGCTGCAAGGATTGTGCGTGGTCATGTAAATGCCGAGTGCCCACACAGGTTACAGGTTACTCAGGAAGCCCGTGTCAAGAATCAACCAGCACAATGCACTGCACCGTGCGCACTTCGCACTTTTCGACAAGGATGGGGTCGGTACCACGAGGGAGTTTTAAATCGTTTCCGAAAGGGCGCGGCTAGTCTAGGTCGGACTTAGTGAGCATACAGCGTGGCTATAGTTCCTGCAGCTGTAACCAAAAACAAATGCATAGGGCGTGGCAAATCGTTTGTTGGGCCTCTCTCAACATAAAGAGAACTCTTCATGCGCCATCTGTGGTGCGTTGTTCTCGCGTGCTGTGCAGCGGGTGAGCAAAGTAAGGCTCTTCGTGCGACGATGTAGACTTGTAGAGTATGATGAAACAGAATCTGTAAGTCGCATTATTATGCGTGTCTGAGTACTCGCTGGGTCAAAATACCTGGCCAAGGGGACTGCAGTTTGGAGCCATTTTGCACCTTAAGCAGCCTTTTGAGTGGGTTTCAAACAGTGAATCATCTTATGAACGTAGTAGGTCGAAATGCCTGGTCAAAGTGACATTTCTACGCCTCCTGATTTGGAGTGTTTTTTATGTTATAGTTGCCAAACACTTGAGCTCGCATACTCTGTCATGTCGAGAATGTCACGTTTCAACTTCCTCGTAAGCCTGCTGATAATCGCTTTGGCCTTCAAGGTCCGGCACTTTCCCTACTTAACCTGTTAAGCCTTTCATCACTAGTCTGCTTGTCTGAAGCGTTTTTCCTTTTTTTTCTTCGTTTGTTTCTGTTTGTGCTCTTCTCTGCAGGGGGCGGGGTAGGATGAGGAGATGTTTTATGAAAGACCAGCATGTTCGTTGTTGACATGTCACTTTCTTACACACTCACACATACTTTGTTCTCAAGTTTCGTTGTTTTGGTTTACTTTCACATTGTTTGCTTTCTTCGTGTGTTTTTTTTTTCGTGTGCACAACCAGATGAAGCCATAGAATCGACGGTGTTTTTATTACTTCATTTCTTTTTAAATTCTGATTTAAAGAGGGAGGGGAGATGCAGTCTTGAGGACGCTATGTATATCCCTTCACAATTCTTACAAACTGACATAAGCATACCTCTGCGTTGCTCATCTCTTGTCAGACAACATAAAACAACTGGCGTTTAATCCCACGGATCTGTATCTCTTGGGCAGACTGATCTGCACGCTCCTTCTTAAAAAAAAGGCAAAATAAGAATGCAGCACTCCTTCCACCGAGGTGTTTCTCCGGAATCGTCATGATTACCAAGCACTTCCGGTCGATTAATTACGTGGTGCACCGTGCGCATGCCTACGCGGGCTTTTGATCGGTGTTCGTGACCAGGCGATGCGGCCACACAGTCGCCGCTTTAGTCGACGCAGAGGTGGAAAGTGTGGAGTTGGTGTGTGTGTGTGTGTGGGGGGGGGGGGTTGGTGGGGGGAAACGTGAGCGCTGTCGTCATTGATTACTACTGCGCATGCGTGCGCCTACGGAAGCTCAGCATCTCTATCGTGAACTGTACGTGCTTGTCTCGTGCCTGGCTTGCGTCTGTGACAAACGCTTGGCGTTAGAGATGGACAGGCCTTGCTTCCCCCCTTCCCCCCGATCACCACTCCTCTGGCAGGAGGACAGCGCCTTCACGAACCGGAAGAGGGTTTGTGGGGAAAATTGAGCGATGGAGGCTAGCTTGTTAGGGGCTTTACTAGTACGGGGATGGGGGTGAATAAAGCTGGAAGGGGGTACACGCTGCCAAGGATGGAGACAAGAGCAGGGGGAGGGAGGGGAAGGCAGAAGTAGGTCAACGTCTCGAAGAGAGTGCCCTGGCTTTTTCTTGGACGAGCCGCTGTTGGTGTCGTCAAGAAAAGAGACGTGGTGCATGCAAGGCTGATACAAAACCTCCAGGCGGAATGGAACCGACAACCGGATGGTCAATATTCACCGTTGATATGTGTGTGTGTGTGTGTGTGTGTGTGTGTGTGTGTGTGTGTGAGAGAGAGAGAGAGAGATTCGGAAAGAACGTACATAGTAACTGCATTACATGTATATCACTTAGGTATAATATTTATTACATGCGTACCATTCCAGTATTACCAGTTGCCACACTGCATACCTAACATTCCATTATCATCCTTTGTCACAGTGCCTGCGTAACATTGCAGTATTACTAGTTGGTATGCTGCATGCTCAGCATTTGAATATCACTACGCCTCTACACCTATCTTACGTATTCCATTACTACTAGTTGCTGTATTACATCTGTGTAGCTATAAAACCGTCATCTTGCCAGATCTTACTGTTGCCGCACACTTTGTAGTGGATTTCCCCCAGATATCCAAAATTCTGGACCATCCTGGCTCATGTTCGAGGAGTTATGCATGCATGTGACATTTTAACTACGACACTACTAGAGATCTCTTTCAGTTTTTATGTCGGCTCATCACCGTGTGTGCAGTATCTTAACCATATTGGTGCTTACTATGAAGCACTTTCGTCGAAATGCCAGCAAACATCATTGAACTGAACATTAGTTTTACATGTCAAACGTTGTCTATCATGATTTTTCCAAATAAAAGCAACAAATTATATATAGACTAAATCATCAGCAGTCATGCACCAATATTCGCATATAACAGATACACTCACTTCTACAACATACACACTCACACACATACACAAAGTAAATTACAGACACAAGTTATGCACGCTTATGGTCAGGACAGGGTCACAGTGAAGTCGTTCTGAAAAGATGCATCTTAAGTTTGGACTTAAAGGAGGTAAAAGAATCAGAGTGTTGAAGGCTGATGGGTAATCCGTTCCAAGTTGATGGGGCTTGGTAAGAGAAAGACCTCTGTCCATAGTCTTTGTGAGTGGGACTCTAAGACACTTGTTGTCAGAAGAGGAGCGAAGAATTTGTGCGGGCCTAGAGATCAATTTGTGGCATTTCGTAAGCATGTGGCTTCATCTATCTGAATGAAATACTCAAAACAGACTCTCAGGTTTAACGATCTGTAGAATAGGTGTACGTTCTTTGTACTTCAGCTATGCTGACCGGCCGGAACTGTTTGCTCCTAGCTGCTGCCGCCCACAGCTTTCGCTCATCTGATTAGGAAAAGCTTACACCCTAGGGCCTAGGCTCTCGTCCATCAAATGTGTGGAGAGATAACGAGCCGTCAGTGTACATGCTATTCCGGTGAGAGTAGTGGCCAGATTGTACAGATAATGATAGTATCACTAGCACCCAAACTGTAGAGATAGTTTCAGTATCACTCGTAACCACTCACACGCATGTTTGTGCTTAAATTATATCTCGCCACTTCGACTTGTCAGTCAATGTACATCGCTTTGTCAGGGTGATTTTCAGTTCTCTCTTTTCAGTCTGATACCAGTAGCTGTACCTCTTGTCTGAAGTGCCTCTAATGACTAATTATACTTCAGCAAGTTTTCAAACGAAGAAAGACGGAAGTTAAGTGGTTTGAATAGGGTTTGCAAATCTAATCAGCAACGAGAATAACTTAGTTTCACTGCTAGATCAGCTAGGCCGGAAAAGACGAAGAAGCAGGTGAAGAAGAGATAGAATAAGAAGTGAAAGGATGGAATGAATGAAGGAAGGAAGGAAGAGAGAAAGATTGACCCATGACCTTTTGGCCTTCCTGCAACATTGGAAAATTGTGATCGATAGCACGGTCCAGGCTGAGATAAGGACCGGAATTAGGGAGTGGGTTGTAGTAACAGTGTCATCCATTGGCTTAATGAGTGAGTGATTGTAGCAACAGCGTCATCCATTGGCTAAAGGCTCCTCTTTAGTTAACGCAAATGGCATGCATGCTTCTGACATAATCTCTAGTTTGAGATTGTTCCTAGGTTACTGATCTTTCATCTGCCGGCCAGAGACCCACCTCACTCTCTCTTTGTGAGTGTCCGCGTGTTAGGGTGCACGTGCACGTTTGTGGGTATGAGTAATGAGCTGTCATTTGTATATGGATGAGTGAGTGATCGTAATGAGTTTTTTTTTGTTTGTTAGGCTAGCTTTCCTTTTAGAGCACAAAGATTTACTTCACAAAAGAATTTGTGAGTGTAGATATTGACATAAAAGTTGTTTTGTCTAATTTGATCGCGTGTGCATGCGATAACTTGCAACCACGACGTTAAAACAAAAGCCTACACGATTCTCACATTTCATGTTTTGAAAGGCATTGCCAAGTTTTACTGTTCTTTTCACCAAACTGTAAAAACTGCTCTTACGAGAAAAAGTTTACAGACCCGAATAAGCAAGCAAGCAAACAAAACAAGTGTGCTGATAAATGGTTTCAGTAAAAGTCACGATTTATAATTCTCTGCTGTATTTGACGCACGCGTGTAATATTTACAGGTGAAAGGGGGAGGGAACCGGGGTAAACTTTGTCCTTTTCAGTCTTCAGCAAGCGGCAGCTTGTGAATAGTCGATGTATGGAAGAGTTGAGTACGACCTATGGGGAAGTCTGTGAGGCTCGCTACGGGAGCTTCGAGTCTGATGTTTTGCGCTTACAGCTTCCCTAGAGGCACCGGTCTGTCGAAGCGCGAGACGGCCAAAGGGCCAAAGGCCAAAGGGCGATATTGTGAAGTGCAGGCAGGGTCATGACCCGAACGCCGGCAGCAAGAGGTGCGCCGACCCCGACAGTCTGGATCGTTTTGTTCCATTAGCCTCGTAGGAGGAGGGGCAGTGAATGTAAGTGGCTCACTGTGACTAAGGTTTGGGATGTGAAGAGTGGGACTCATGGACCTCTCCTTCCGCTGTCTTTTATTTTATATTTTGATGAATCATGTATTCATTTTTGCTGGATGGTTTGAGGGGCGGAGTGGAACTTTCCAGTCACATGGTAGAGTGGGCCTTGAACTAATTTTTTTTCCCCTTCTGTCTCTCTGTTTTCTTCACTTTCATTTTTACAAACAATGAGACCGACACACCTCAAATAAGACGGAGTTTATCGGGAAGAAAATATGCAAAAGAACTTGGGAGTTGGCCATTTTGACAAAAATATAACGCCGATACCTCGTTTATGAACTTTTTTGAAACAGATCCGATATTTTCCCTTCTGACTAGAAATAGCTTTGACGGGCTCGGCTCGGGTTCGGAGCCTAGCATTATCTGTGCGTACGCTAGAATATCGCTAATGCCCTCGGAGAGTTCTAGACATGCAGACTCTCAGGTTGTCTTTTCTCTCGGTGGGAGTTTCCTCGATCAGAAGCCAACATCGCGCGCGTAAACACTAGAATCATTTTCTTCAGAAAAGGGCACAAGACAGTGCTTTGTCCATAGAAAAGCAGATCAGGAATGAGATGACCCTTTGTGAAGCGCAGCCCAGGGAGTTTGAGTGATCAGTTTGATTACTGTCAAGGGAGTCATGGACAGGGCTGGGTTGTCTTTTCTTGAAGAATCTCGCGTTGTCTTAGACAATGAGGAAGAGAGCGAGCGCTGTAAATAAAGTCTCTTCGACGAAGAAGGCGATTTCACGAGAGGTTGCGAACTTGCTATCCGCAACGGTATTTTTGAAGCAACAAAAATGGTTAGAGCGTACAACACTGCTTCTAGCCATTGTCGTCAGAAGGGTCAGCGTCGTCGTCGTCACCACCTCCCCCACCGCCACCACCACCACTTCTGAACTAAACAGGAATCCTTTATTTTTGATAGCATTTAATATTCATACACCCTTTATAGATATTATATATACTATATTATAGAAAATATCTTTATACTTGCATACGAACCAGTTTCATGTGCTGAAGAAATCGTGACCCTCGCCAAAAGCGAGACAATATAGAGACACGGGTGTTAGGAATGGCCCAAGGCAGTGAGATCCAAAACTGCTGTTGCACACAGGGTTCTATGACGTCACTACTTCATTGCATCCATAAAAACGCCTAGAATGGCAGGTGAAAGCAGCGGGACAGCCAGCCGACAGACACGAAAACGAGAGGAATGTTTGGTGAAATGCCCGTATGTGGCGCCACTTCCGAGGGCACAGGAAGTCATCGCTGGAGACTGCAGCTGGTGAAGGAAAGTCATTGCGGGGGATGGGGGTGGGACCCTTTCCGGGAGTACTCTTTGCTTGATTACACGACCTTTGGGAGGATCACATGCCGTTGTGTTTTTTTTGCCCGATGTCAGCGCCAGTCCAAACTTTTCATGCCGTCACCGCGGCGACCCTTTGATCCTTCTGCACGGTCAGGACTGCACGCGAGCGGGAGACTTCGCCGTCATCATCATTATCATCATCAACGCTAACAAAAACAACACCGAAAGATACTAAAATGAAACAATAAAATTAATTCTGATGTGGTATAAGACAATGCCTATTCTCCCCCCCCCCACACACAATCATAACTTGTGACTATATTCTAACTTTGGGACGTTTTAAGCTGGTGAGGCGAATAATTTGTAACTGGCAACATCATAAATCAGTGGCGAGGGTGAACAAACACAGAGGAGGTTCGACACAGTGATAAACAGGTATATATATATATACGGGCAATGGATACGCAGCATTCAAAGAAGTAGGAATGCATGCGTTCGTGCGCGCGCGCCTACGAGCATGAGAATGTAGATGGGTGTGGCACGTCTATTTTTCGCACAGTTGTGTGTGGAAATCAGCAGTATCTTTCCCACCCCGGGGTCACAGCACAAAGTTATATGAGCACACAACTGCTCACTGCTTACTCTCGTTCCCAGCAAGAAAAAGAGAACAGACGTCTGTGCAGTCCGCTAGGTGTCGCCGAGTTCGCTTTTCGTTTACAGTCTTCTTTCTCCAATCGCTTCCGTTTCTGACATCTTTTCCATCTTCGGTTCTGTGCCCTAATGTTCAGTCCGTATGTTTACAGCGTCCGTTTGTTTGAAAAACTTGAAGCCTGGGAAAAACTTGCGCGGATACTAGTGAATGACAAAGCTGGGGGTAGGGGGCATTGGGAAGGTAGAGATATCTGTCCCTGCATCGCAAGTCCCTAAAACCCCACCCACCCACCCACCCCCATTTTGTCCGCAAAATAAACTCGCAAGTCACTAGAGTCAAGATGTAGTTGAGAGGGAATATTGAGAGTGTTCGTGATGGTACTGGCCTGTGCAAATGCGCATGCGTTGTGTGTATGTGAGTTAACGCGCGCGCATGCACGTGTAAAACTGCATTCAGATCTGCTTATTTATTCTTCTTTGTAAACTCTTTCGCAAGCTTACTGTTCACTTTCGTTCTCTTTCTGTCGGGGGTATGACAACATCCGTTACAGCACGAACAGGAAATTTTAGGAAAACAGGCGCTGATGGGAAAGGTACACAACCACCTCCTGACATTTAGGTGACCAGGGGACGCGAGGAGAGAAATAGGGCCTTCTAGTGATGTCATTTCCTGCAAGATGGGTGCGATTACGGAGGCTAGACACACAGGGCGACAGAGACTGAACGTGTTCGTGAACTAACTGTTGGGGCCGAAGACATTGCGACATTAGTTAAGCATCATGGCCAGCATGCAAGACACATGTAACATGAAAAGGGAAACAGCTGCACTGCTTTTTATGCCAGAGTTGTGGCATATATCTGTGTAGATACTTGGATGGGTGACATACGGTCTATATGGTATGTTTTGAAGACTTTCTCTCTCTCTCTCTCTTCCGCACCGATACTTACTAGAATATGATTAGAATTCTAATCTTTTGCGAATTATGTCTTAGATCTTGCGAGATGTTTCTTTTCGGAATTTAGAAAGAAAAAACAAACTGCTTCAAACTAGCTGCTTAATGAAAACATTTAACTCCTAGATCGCATCCGGTCTAATATTGAATGAAAGCAGTGGACTAAAAAGCAAATAAGAAACAAATAAAACGCTTGCCTAAGCACCTGCTATTAGAACAACGGGAAGCATTCTTCCTTTGTAGTATTAATGGAGAAAAATTAGATAACAGTAGGTGATAGATGTATAGCTCCTTCGAGGACCTATGTCTGCTGTTTCTAGTATCCAGCTTAGGGCAGACTCACTGTAGGCGTCATCAAGTCCGATTGTCAGTGCTATTACAGAAAGATTAAGGATATAATACATAGAAGAGAGCTATACATGCTAGCCTATTCCTCACGTCTTGTCTCGTTTCTAAGCCTTAACCCCTCCGTAACCCCTTCCTCTGTCCTCCTTAAATCTCCTTTTTGTCCTCCCACAACACGTCCTTTTTTTCAAATGTTGGATAGTGTAAGTCGCGTGTGTTGTTGCTCATATGTACAAGTATGTCTGCCTCACTCAATCAGATTATGAATTGCAAAAAAGGTTCGCGTCTTCAGCCGATTAAAATCAAACTAGACTTTGAGACACAGAGAGAACCCGATCATAAAGTGTGACAAACTTTTAAAATCAAAGGTAACTTATCATCAAAGATATTTAACGTTGATCGGAGCCAGATATGCATAGAAAACCCGATCATTAAGTGTGACAGACTTTTAAAATCAAAGGTAATTTATCATCAAAGATATTTAATGTTGATCAGAGCCACATATGCAAATGCTTTAGCCTCTGACTTTCCCAATTTTTCAAGCTTCCCTCGGGATGATGGTTGGTGTGTGATAGTGGTGGACGGTAGTAATATGTCGAATTCAGCATCAACAAATACAATACGCTCATTTTTTAAAGTATCAACTCCCTTAAGAAACATAATATTGTTTTGATATTCACGAATACTTAGCTGATTTTTTTAAAAGTTGGAATTTCCTTAAGTAGCACAATACTGTTATAGTACTGAGATAGGATGCCTCACCATGACATCAGCATAGTTTGTAGGAATTTGTCTTCCTTTCTTGATCGAAATAAAGAAAAAGCGATCAAATAGTAAGGGTAAAGAATATGAAAGAAATGATAAGAAATTCAATCACATGCAACAGCCCCTCAGAAAGTAAAAGCATCCAGGTCTTGATGTCCGAAGCTTAAGGGCTCGTATTCAACGATCCATGTCGCCACGGCAGTGCAGCCATTCACACCCTAGGTGTTGTGGCCGACCGACCGGCCGTCTGTTTGTTCCTTTTCCATTCTGTGGCTCTCAGTCGTGTTTGCGTATGTCCTTTATATCTGTGAATCGCCACGTGGTACACAAACTTGGAAGGCTGGTGCCAATCGAGAGGCAGAGAAACGAGCAGCAGCTTGAGTCACAGAGGCTGCTTCTCATCCCTCCGGCACGTGCAAGTGCTATACAACGATGCATGGACTCACAGGTGCAGCTTGTGATGAGGTCTCTAGGTTCTTACTAAATTTGAACCAGTGCTGTTCCCTTCGTAAAGAGGGAAAATACCGAGAAAGGATGAAGACCGATTTTGTTTTTCAATGTAGCAAGCCAACGCCTCAGATCTGAAGACTTGTGGCTTGCGCCTTGGAATTCTTCCAGCTGCTATGGTGCAGTGAGAACTGTCTACCCCACTATTGGCCTGTATTTGCACTCGTGTGGTTTAGAAGGCTTTGTAGCCTCGTGATCAGTGAGAGGAAATGTAAACCAGAAGGTATGTGGTTCGAGATGGGTACCTGATTGAACAGGAGAGTTAAAAACGACTGAAGGAGACAAGCCACTGACCAATAGAGAAGCAAACACTACTACTGCTCTCCTTGGCATCTATTTGGACTCTAGGGGTGCTACCCTCCCAAGACTTCATCTCATCCCCCTCCTCCTGACGCCAGCAGTTGCCACCCACACCCCCAGCCTCATTATCTCACGAGATCTGTTGGGCAGCGTTTGTCCCTGCAACATGCAATCGTGCTCCGACTTCCCTGCTAACCGTCTTACTTGCGCATCTTGGCACGGGTCAGTGCAGTTCTAGACTTCCTGTTTGCCTGTGCGTCTGGCCTGTACTGGGTGCCCTCCTGACATAGTTCCTCATCAACTTCCTGTGCTTTTATTTTGGTGGGGGTAGGAGAAGGGGGGTCAACATGGCGCCGAGAAAGGACTCACAAAATCGGCGCCACTTTAATTGGCTTTTGAAGCGACAAAGGCGTGCTAGGCTACCATCTTTCCCCACTCCCTCTTCCCGTACGGTTGCGTGCCTGGCTCTAAGTCGGCCAGCAGATTGTGTATAGATTCTTCGTAACATCATCTTACTTCTTACTTCTCCGCGTTTCTGAGCATTGTTATCCTTTAGCATCGTCGGCGGCCATTTTCACGAAGGCAGTAACGGGTGTAACGCGTACACGTGGGAAGCGCGCTGTGACACGAGCATTGCCAGAGGGTTTTACAGCACACAAAGTGTTTTAATTTGTTCTAACGTTGTTCGCTCTTTGCGGTTTGTGACAAACTGCGCTTCCAATGCTGCAATTTAAAAAATAATCCTTTCTGAGGACCATGAAGGTTTTTTTTGTTTCCTCGCCATTGCATAGACGGAGTCTGGACTTGAAAACGTCGCGAAATGGCAGCTCTCCCTGCTGCAACAGTGGAAAAAAGAAATTTCTAAAAGTAAGGTTAGGGTTTGGTAACAACGTTTTTCATTCCTCGAGAGTGTAAACCACAAATGCATACTCTGCTCGACTGCTTGTAGACGAAATTTCCGTGTTAACTTTTAGAACGAAGCCAAAGCACAAATTTTCTTCCGGTTTACCTATCAACATCAAAATGAAGAGCAGACGATGCGAATTCTCGTAGTGACGGAAACTGAAAGTGTAAGTCATGGGGAGTAGGGGCCAAGAATTCTTGCCAAAAGATAAAGAAATAAAAAGTAACTAAGTAATACTTTTATTACAAGTTTATTGTTGACTTTACGAATTCGGTTCCGGATATTAAACTGCTAAATGGTTCGCCGAGACCTGCCAGCCTACAACTTTGCGAGAGGCTAAGACTTTGTCAGAGAGACTAAATAATTATCTGGTCTCTTTGACTTGGTCTCGGCAAACAACAGTCCAGAGATATACGTCCGTAGTATGGACGAAACACCGCGAAGAAATAAATTCTCTTCAATTATGAACATTAGCTGCAAACCACACGAAATTAGAGTTCTAGTCTCAGGTCATGTTAGCCATCAGGTTCTTACGCTGGAACAAGATGCCAAGAGACGTTCGGTTTTGTTCGGGTGAGCGCTATGGCTGACCTGCCCAACTCGGATCAAATTGAACCTGTATATACGTATATACACCCACAGACATCCCTGTGGCCCCAGCCCAATCACTTGACCTACTTGAAACTCCCGAATAGGGCGAAGGGTGGACAGCTATCCACCTTAATTTGAGCATCCGTGCCAGTGACTGAGTGGGAGTAAGAGAGAGCGAGACTCGTTTCAAATGTACTCCACAGACCTAAGGGTGACACCGAAAAATTCCGTGGGATGTGAAACGACATCGTCTGCGCTATCGGGGGCTAAGTTATCTCCCCTCCCCCTTGAAATGTCGCCAAAGTACACCTTGTTACAGTGTAATTGTGGAAGTACCACCGTTTTAGCATTGCAAGTAGTAGCGCCACAGGTTATTTGCTTTCTAATGTGGGGGCCAAACGTTTCTAGTTGAGGGAGAGAAAAAGAGAGGAGAGAGAAGAAGAAGATATTGCCTGCCATCGTGGATCAGTAAAGCTTGGGGTAGACGCCCTTTTTTACGTGTCTGTGTGCATTCGCGTAGAGTGGAAGAAAACTACTACTGCACCAGAGTCAAGGACGGTGCGTTCAGCGTTGGGTAGATGTGGAGAGAGGGTGGGGGATGGTGGTAGCTGAACCGGTTAACCTTACCGGAGTCGGTGTGTGTGTGTGTGTGTTGGGGGGGGGGTACTGCACCTTGCCTCCCAACCGGGTGCAGCTTTTGAAACCTGCTGCGCGCTCGTTTTGTTTGCATACAAACCTCAAGTTCTGCCATTCACAGTTCGCCGCCCCTCAAAAGCGGCGCTCGACAGAAGGTGTCGCTGCATGGCAGCAGGTTGGTGACATGCGCTGTGCTGCTGAAAAAAAAGAGAAGAAAACCGGTTCAACGAGAATCTTCAGTGACTCCGGAAAGCGCATAGTGTGTGTGTGTGTGTTTTTGTGAGGGTGAGTGAGTGAGAGAATTATTTTTACTGAAAACGTTGAAGTTATTGAACCTGTACACCTAAGCGATCAAGACAGCGAGACAGCTTCGTGAACAAAGTTCCCAGTCTCACTTGCGCCTCTTTTCTCTCTCTTCGCACGGGAACCAGCAGGCTTCTTAGAGCGACATCTGGTACGGGCGGTAAGAACTAAGCAGGAAACATCAAAAGAGTCGGCGAGTGTCTGCCTGACCGTCTAGACGTGTTGCGACCATTAGCATGAGTTAACTTTTCCTGTACGACCTGCAGCAGGGTCTCCCACGTGACCGCGATGAAGTGGTTCGCATCACAGTCCTGGGGTCAGATCTCGCTCAGAACCGTCTCTGACACGTGTTCGCAGGGCTGGCCGTTGAGTTTTTTCTCCGGATTCTCCGATTTTCTATTTCCTTCTCCACACTCCATCATCCCTCTCCGCCATAGTGCAAAATCATCTTAAGGTGGAAGCACTTACCCACTACACCAACCGACGAACTAACCAACCAGTCAAGGGTTACACCACCAACCCTAACTAGTTCATCGTAATACATCACTGTTTGACTGCCTCGTCCTAGCAAGCTGCGCTATACTAAATAATAATAACAATAGAGATAACTTGTAAGCTCATCAAGGGAGCTTAAGGCGCTTTCACATACTACATTCAAGCTGACATTATTTGCAAGATATGTGTTCAAGTTGTGCACGATGCATGAGGCTATTAAATCAAATTTTGGAAACAGTGTGAAGGTGTTGTGGCGCTCTCCTTCCAGCCGTGATTGCGGCAAGCAACACCACTTGTCAGTTCCAAGTGATCGAACGGATCTAACTCGTCTGTTATGTCAGTGGGAGAAAAACAAAGCTGCACTCTCACTAATTCACATAATATTAGACTATGCCGATAGAGTAATGAATTATTGAGTACTTGCGAAGTGGGATCACTTTTGAAAAAAAAACTCAAAGAGAGCGAGAAAACGACACAATGAAAAGCTGTTAATGAGTAAAAAAAAAAAAAGTTCTCTTTAATTTTACGAACGGTATCCGATTTGTATGAGTGAGTACTTGAATGGCAGAATAACAACAGAAGGATTACAAATAAAGTATTGATAGTTAATGTGTAAGTGTGCTCTTCGCATACAGTCCTCTCTCTCTCACACACACACGTACACACACGTAACTTAGTTTAGATAGATCCCACCATCACCACTTTTGTCGAAAACTGGCACAAGGAAAATCTTCTTACAACAGAGAGGAGGGCAGGGGGAGAGATCTCTGAAAATCCCCCGGAACATCCAATACAATAGAGCAAACAATAAAATGTTTTACGGAGCAAGATTTCGAAATCTGCTGAAGGTGAATCAGACTGTTCCCCCCCCCCTTCGCTTTTGGGATTAGTTAGCTGGCCAAAGCACTGCAGTCTCCGAGATGTACGGCTGTTACGAATCGCAAAGGGGGGTCGAGCGATGAGAAACGGCGGAGAGTCGAGGGCCCGAACCCTCCTGTACTGCTCAAGTCGAACGCCCGTGACTCACACCGCGACCCTTCTACCACCAACCGGCCGTGTGACCCTCCGCCAGGCGGGCGCTGAGCTGGCGGGAGCGAGCGAGCGTGCGTGCGTGCGTGCGCGCACCCTCTTACGTGTCGACGTCACGACGAAGCGCGCGCGGGCTTGCAGCGGTTCACTTCCGGCTAGTTTTCCTTCCAAACTTCGAACTCGGGCTTTAAAGAGGATAGGACTCATCTCGCCAAGATCGTGTGCGTGTGTGTGTGGATAGGGGTGGGTGGGGGCTCCCGTGCATGACGTAGCTGAGCTCGCGCGGCGGAGGTGGGGGCTGGCTGTTGGTTTCACCTGCACAACAATGCACTTAGTAAGGCACTTGCAGTTGGGATAGGTTTCTTGCCGCTGTCAGTGTGTCGGTACTCGCTGTTCTAGCATGGCTTGTGACCAGGATGCCGAAGACTGACCGTGTGGTGTAAGAAAAGGCTTCGAGCACAAAGCTGATTCCCTACGATCTTCGCTACGAACACTTTGTGCGTGGATTCTTTCCTAACGTCGCTTGGACTTGGACGTTGTCCGGTGTGTCGAGAGGTTGTGTAAGTAATGTATTGTTTGTTATATGATTTACACGTTTAACAAATAATGTTTTTTCCTTGCCATTTACACCTTATATGTTGACGACTAGCAGTGCAGTGGCAAGTGACTCACAGGCTCTAAGTCCTGTAACTTCGAAGACAATCACACAGACAATCCGAACCGGACACTTCCTGGTACCCCCTGTCAGAAGTATGGGCTGTGATTATATGACAATGAGGCGGGTCCAGAGGTCGGATCGGTGCTTCGTGTACCGATCCTCCTCTACCATCTGGCCGTTGTTGATAAGCAGGAAAAGGACCGTTGCGCTATGGCAGGCAGAAAAATTCTACTCAGGTGTGCAAGGCACTGGCGTAAGGCAACGAGTTCAGTATTCTGCAAAGTGCAGCAGTGCAGCGCTAAGAGGGGTTACTGAATGAAGCTCACGAGAGGAGAGAGTTTAAAGACTGCTGTCTCATTAACAGTACACTGCATTCAGGATCTTCTGGATGTTACACTCTGTTATGTTGTATGTGTGTGTGTGTGTGTGTGTGTGTGTGTGACAGTGTGAGCGAGAAAGAGAGAGGGGGTAGAAGGATTGCTGTCGTGAAAATTGTTACAGTTAAAAAAAAGTCTGGCATTGTAACTTCATTACACTGCATGACATCGCTAGAAAGTATGTATCTCTAAAAGGTTACACTTAGAAACATTTTACATCATACCTTTATGTGATGCCACTGGAAACTGTGTATCTGTAAAAGGCTACAGTCAGAAACAGTTGACATCATGCCTTTATTTGATGCCCCTGGAAAGTGTGTATCTGTAAAAAGGTTACAGCTAAAAACATTTGACACCATACATTTATTTGACGCCATTGGAAAGTAGGTTACAGGTAGAAACTTTTGACACCAAACTTTTATTTGACGTCACTGGTAAATGTGTATTTGTAAACGGTTGCAGTTACAAGCATTTGACATCATACCATTATTGGACGCCACTGGAAGAGTGTAGCTGTAAAAGGTTACAGCAAGAAATGTCTGGCCTTGTAACTGCATGACGCCACTGACTGCGCTGTGTTTAGGCTACAGCAAGAAGGGCAGGCCTTTGTGGCAGTCATTACCACTCACCTGCGCGTAGGAGGTGGGCCGGCCTGCTAGCAGCAGCGAGCCTCAGTAAACAAAGGTCCCGACAGCGACAAGGTGTGGTTGGACTGCAGTTTGTCACTGCCCAGCGGGTTTACTTTTTTTGTCGCCAACTTGCCTGGTGCAGAGTTCAGCGCAGGTCGCTGGGTCGCGTTATTCTTTCCCCTCCACCCAGATAACTCTCTCGAATTAGACTGGTTACGGCCGCGTCGGTTGTTGCCGAGGATCCGCTGGAGACGTAGGTGTGAGTGTGTGTGTGTGTGTCAGCTGCTTCCAAATTGTATGCTTCCGCTGAATTGGTAATTAAAAAATATTCCTGATGTCTGCCACAATATGATGTGAATCAGCTGTGGGTAAAAGCGTAGTGTGTGACGGAGAGACAGAGAAAGCAGGATGAGAGGGACAAACATGACATGACATCTTCAATGCCAATGACTCATGGTCATTATACAAGGATATTTACAATACAAAAGAGCATGTTCAACAGCAAATGGACATTTTCATAGAATTTGAACGTAAGTATAAAATGGTCATCAGGAATATTCTTTTAACGAAGGGACATGACTAATTATAAATATATATATATGTTCATTTTACTTCCGTCCGTACATACATCAATAAGTAGTTGAAACATTACCTGTTGAATAGCATGGTATGTACAACTGCGTCTAAATATTCACAAGCAGGCCACTTATTCCAAAGGATAGGGTTCATATAACCTTCAGATCCAATAAACTGCAACATTTCAATTCACATCTACACGTATACATGTCTACCCGTTCCCTTATGAGCTCATATAAATGCTATCTTAGAGAGAGAGAGAGATGTGATTTTAAGTTATTTGTGTTCATCGCATGTTCACCGAAGCGACAATTTAAGAGATGAGATTGTCACTCAAGCCTTCCGCCGCAACTCTCTGCATGCAGCATTGTCACGGAGACGAACTTTGACCTCTTTCGTTGCGGTCAGCCCTCGCGCCACACTCTCCTTTGTTGCGTTGCGATGCAGCAGCATCCTTCGGCTGGTCTGTCATGGTGCACCTGCCGAAGCCTTGCCGCTATGTGGCAGACTAACCTCCCCCTCCTCCCTTCGTTCACTAGCTAAATAGCCCTTCCACCTGAAGCCTCTCACACCCCCTCCTCACCCCCTGGAACCAAAAGGAAACCGGGCTTGTGCTGCTGAAAGTCATTGCTTGAGGATTGGAGGGAAAGGGGTGTGACAGTTTATGTAAGGGTAATTGGCAGGAGGGAAGGAGAGAAGCCGACATCAGGGTCAGAGCTCGGCGCAGGCTGCAGCGACTGCTTTAGCAGGTGAGACCAAAGGTAAACTTACCCAGGTAAAGAAAGCAAGTTAGGTGTCGGGGACTTTTGCGTGCATCTTTCTCTTGCAAGGATAAGGACAAAGAGCATTTGCATATCCCGACCTGTTTGATTTTTCTTTCTTTTATTCTTGCTTTTTTCACGCGCACGCAAGGTTTTATGATCTATTAAGCACTTTTATCGGGAAGTAGAATAAGTCGCTGAAAGACCAAGAGCTGCTTGGTCCTGACTTGGTCCTGACTGCCAGTGAATTAAAATGTTAATCGTTCAATGAAGCGAGAATTTAATTCGTTCTGCCGGTAAACGGCTTATCAAGTCAGCCTGCTTTAACCTCGACGGGTATTGGACCTAAACCTTCGAAGATACGAATCGGTTTATGTATTTAAAGTGGGCAGGGTGAGAGAAAAGGGTGATTGGAGTCTAGATATGTTTAAAAAAAAGCAAGCTTCGTGTAATAAAGTCTGTAGAAAGTTCCTGGATGTATGTTCCACTTCGGTTAACAAGGTAAGGAAGCTTATAGTAATCCTACCAGCCGTGTTTATCACGGGTTGGTGGGGACTTCGATTCTTGTATCGTTATAAGTCCCTCTTACGATAGGTTTGTGACAGTTTCTGCTGATCACTGTAGAGATGTCGAGCTACCTTTACTTATCTCTGATTGTCGTCGATAGATGTTCACACAAACTTCCCTTATCATGTGTTGACAGGTTTCCTTCGCCTGAGCTTGTCACATACCGAATGGTAATCTCTAGCAGTCCCTGTTTAAGAATTCTGGTGCGCAATCTCAGCAGCTAAGGTTAAAATATGGAGGGAATTCCGGTTGTATTTACGAAGCGTCCCTGCAACTTCGTTTTATCAACGATCGAACTTTGATAGTTACATCCCGATATCTATCGTAAGTAGGTGTATCTATTTACCTGAGTCATTCACACTCCTTTGCTCTCTTTTGTAAAAATGTTTTATAAGTCTCATAAAAGCACATGTGGCCGCACCCTGAACGTTGAAGGAATGCTAGATGCTTCGACCGGAAATTTGTTGTTCATCTGTCATTCCTGCGAAAGTGCGTCTTGCCCTAATAATGGAGATTTTCGTACAGTCTTCTGACCTGTGAAATGCGAATCGACAGACTTCTTCCGTACTTGTTATTTAGATAATTACTGCCTTGTCATCATTACAAAAAAGGCTAGAAACTCTCTCAGAACGAACAGGAAGAGGATTCAGGTTAGAAAGCAGTGGGTGAGGTCCCACATTGTGCGTAGTACATCGACAAGGAATGGTTTAAAAAATCCTATGGTCAAACAATTTTTAAAAAACTTCTCTTCCCGTCATGTCTGCATAACTGTACAGCCTCATTGGCAGTCATTTGTCCAGAGCTGTTGCACGTCACCCGAATGTGATGTTACGCAGGTGGTCGTTCAAAGTAAAGAGACGAGCTGTCCTGCTCCTAAGACCAGTTCCCACCCCTAGAAACACACTTGTTTTGACTGTTGTCACAAGACAATTAAAAAAAGAGCTTTTGCACAGAACATCTACTTAAAGAAAATTTCTTGGGCGTGTCGGCCGCTGTTGTTTTTTGGCGTCATTTCCGGTGCTCGGGTTTCTCCACCTTACCTACATACATTTTTTCGATAGTCTGAGAGAGGACTTGTTGGCAAGAGGGAGGGGGGGATAGAGACGGGGTCTGAGAGGGTAGGAACGAAAGCGAGGCTGCAGACTGTTAATAAAAACACGCCCTGAGCATGTGTTTTAAACATCATTTCTTTTCGCCGCCGCTAATAGGGTTTTCTGTCGGGCGGCCGTTTGAAGTCGAAATTGCCAGACCCCTCACATCATTCCCTGTAAGCCACACTAACAGAATAAAGGGGGCGCGACGGTGTTGTGTCGGAACGGAAATAGGCTTCACGCCTTCACAGACACCTCCATCGCAACCACTACTGATATAAAACAGAATGTAGTTATAACTTTTTTACAGTTTCTGTCTTCACTATTAAGTCAGTTTCGGTAGATGTGAGAGTAATTGAAAACGTCGTCTACAAGTCTACAGAAAATGTATTAACTCATTAATCATGATAGCAATTAATAATTTTGCTTTTTAAAAGATGTCGCGTTGCTTGAGCATTTAAGCACTCCTTTGTGCTCAGATTTCCTGATGATGAATAACATTTGAAGTGCATTTGTATAAGTTTTCAGTGGAAAAAACCCCAACAAGCAGTTTTCATCTCAATCTGTGTCGGAAGGTTACAAGATGACTTGTTGACGTTGTGTTTTCAATGTGTTGGGTCAGGCGTCTGTCTCTTGTTTACAAAGGAAGATCCACTGCTTGAGGTAGGGACACCGATACTAAACATGGGCAGAGATGGAGATGGCATGCACACCCCCCCCCAACATTTTCTTCCCACCATAGGTAACAGATGCACAAACGACGTCACAGCGGCAGCCTCGCGCCTAATGACGTCATCGTTGTCGAGAGGTTTCGGCTCGCGCTCAAAAACCTCGGCAGCCTGTGCCCCCGCCTTTCTTTCTGGTCTCCGTGACACTTCCTCCCCACACTTAGAGCAGTGCAGTCGACCATCGCGTGCACATCGACTTGCCTGTAATGCGTTTTCACAAGTCTAACGCGGATGGTGTCTGGATAAACCAGATGTCTGGGCTTCACTTGTCTCACTCTTATGAACTGACGCATAAGTGGCGAATTTTACATTACTCACACCATGTCTTTGGCCGTGCCCGTATTATACGAGAAGTGCTTTCTGTGTTCTGTGTTTATCTGAGTTCGTCGTTTTTTTTTAAAGTTATTATTGGTTGTTGGTCGAAGCTCCTGTGAAGCTTAGCACGCACGCGTCCTCTTCAGTTTTCCTTCAGTCACGTTGGTGTCGGCATGGCTTTCTACTTGGTATATTCATTTGTGTTAAGCGCATCCGAATGGTACCCTAGGGTGCTATAATATAACTGTGTTCTGTTATGTTGCCTATGTGGGTGTAGTCTTGCCTTCTGGGGCTGGTTTACCACCAGAAATGAGGGAACTCAGTCACTTAGAAGCATTCTAACGTCCGTGGGTATTTTCAAACTGAGATAGTTCTGTCGCCCGATACCTCCTGCCCTGCTTCTTTGCTTGTTTCGCTGTAAACAATAACCTACCATCTATCTGGAACACAGTTCTCCCACCTAAAATTCTTATGCCATTAGGGATTCTTCAACTGTTCGGGATTTTTCTTATAATCTTACACAGATCTCTATCCGAAAGAGTCGAGGGGAGGGGAACATTCACACCCCCCATATATATATATATATATATTATGCAATGAAGAAAGAATACAGGAGACTGTTGTTCTATTTGGAGAGAAAAGGCTGTGTTGGCTCTTGGTATTCTCCATAAATAATTATACAATTTCCGCAGTGTTCCTCCACTTGCTTATCCTGTCCTCAAACTTCCCGAAATGGCCTTTGCTTTTCTGTGTTATCTGTTACCTGCGCACACCTCGGGCTATTGAAAGCTCGGCTTCTGTCATCGCCAACATTCCTGCTCTCCTGCCTTTCCCTGCTCTGACGCTCCCTTCACCTTTCTTTACAGTTCTTGGCATCCGTTTCTTCTCCCCTCATCCACTCCCCCCCCCCCGCCTTTCCTCACAAACCTCACGACCTTTAACATAACTTAGATTAAAACAACATTTAAAAAAATATTCAGCTGAAGTCAGCACAGAGCATTCTTGCAAGCCCTCTTAAAACCCGCTGGCACAGCTCAACCGTGCCATGGTGTTTGTCGGTCCCTATTCCTAACCCAAGCTCACACACTCCTTAGAGTCCTCTATCTCGGTATTCTGCTAAAGCCTTTCTTCTCTGAATAGGACACCGACTGGCACCAGGGAGTTCGACGCCCACGTGAGCCCGGATTAAATAAGTCAGCAGCATGTGTACTGGATAGCCAGTCTAATAGTCACACGGTTTAATTATAATTAGATAGAGGTCTCAGTCAAGCGTGAAACTGTTTCCCGATACAGGCACACCACAACGCAAGCTTATTGACAGGTCCTTCAAATTTTGTTCCCGAAGACTGCAACAGAAAGAGAAAGTGGGATAAACAGCATCAGCAACAACAGCTAAAGAACTTCTACCACATCCGTAGGGATGTTTAAAGGCGGCGGTGGTTTTAGTTGGAGCTGGGGTATTTGCACAGGATTGTGGCAAACAGTATCATGCAGTAAGCTTTACTCGGTCATTAGAGAGAAACACATGCTCCCCATTAGACCTTTAAGCGTGAAAGAAATGAAGGATGAATTCCGAGCTCGTCTGTGCACCTATTCACATACAGCATTTGCCAAACATTGTCACATAGTCGATCATATGTCGATTAAAGAAAAAACCTTTTGCAGTGTAAGCAAACACCTTTTGACAATGTGCTGAAACGGGACACTAGGAAGGACCAAAGCCTGTACCCGAAGAAAACGAGGGTGGGGAATGCCAAGCAACTAATAATTAACTGCCAGATATTAAAAACGTTAAAGTTCATGCGTAGGTAACTTCCCTTTGCCGTCTGTGACTCAGTGTATCCAGGCCACATCATCGCGGAGGCTGTGTGTGTGTGTGTGCGCGAGCAACGTCATACAACTGACACAACAGCCGTGGCGATGACGTGGAGCGCACCCGGCCGGCCCCCTCTCATGCAAGCTACCGCTTCCCCTTCCCCGTTCTCTCTAATGAATGACTCAAGACCGGGGGCGTGTGTGCGTGACGAGGCCCAGCGCGCGACAGGCACCTACACCCGACAAAGCACACGGGACAAGCACCGTAAGCCACCCCAGCTCCCGCACTCTTGTGTGTTTGTGCACTTTCGCCACCTGCCTTCAGAAGAAGCGCAAATTCCTGTCGCATTTATGTGTGCCTGCATGTGTGTGCGTGCGCGCACGTATATGTACACGTGCGCGCGTGTCGGTATGTGTGTGTGTGTGTGTGTGTGTTTGCGTATGTGAGAGAGAGGTTTGTGAGAGTAAGGGAGTGGAGAAAGAGGAGTTATAAGACTCATCGATGCAAATGACCTGCCGGAAAACGGTCAAACCCTGATGACCTCAAGTTTTGGCCTGGTTCCAAGCTGGGAATTCCCCCTTCCCCCCCCCCCACACACACACACAGAACTCCGCACGAACTTCGGTCGGCTTCCTCGGTTACAGTAAACATGTGACTGCGTCGACGGATTAAGACCTTTTTTTTTTTTTTTTTGTAAATAGTCTTCTCCATCTGCTTCGTGAAAACCGTTGCTTTGCTGTCTGCTCTGGAACAGTCAGTAGAGTCTGCCCTTTCTGTCTCCTTCGTATACTTAGGAACATACATGTACAGCCAGACAGCCGTCCTCTCGAGCAGAGAGTTGGATATGGATATTATAGATATAGATAGACTCAGCAAGAACAGGAGGGTGGGGAAAGAAGGATGATGAAAACAGCATGGTGTACTTTTATCTCAGTCGGCGAGCAGATAACTTTCTTTTTTTTACGGAAGGGCGGTTTTAGATTGTAACTTTTTTTTCCTCGTTTTTTAGAGGGATGTTTTCCCTCACGCTCCCGTTATTTTGAGCCCCGCAATGCAGTGAAAGTGTTGTATGATTCTTACATCAACTGAGAACTATGTACATTACCAGAACACGCGTGCGTGTGAAGTGGTGCAGGCGAATACCAGCTCTGTAGTGTCTGCACGTGTTAAGGGGGGTAGATGAAGGGGTGTCCGAGAAAACCTGCGCGTGGAGCACGCCTCCTCCCCTACCCCTGTGAAAGTCTTCATCTAAGACAAAACAAAACAGCAGCAACAACAGCGTTTCTATAAATGCCCATATTCGCACCGTGGGCTCACATGAGATGAGCGATACACACGGTTGGGGGCGGGGAGGTAACTAGCAGTCGTAACCTTCCCGCTTTCCCGTCTGTTTTGCCCGAGGTTAGGTTTCATCCGTTTCGTTAGACGAAAGGAAAAAAAAATGTTGATGGACTTCACAGACAGCCGTTAAAGCCCCCCGCAGATCACAACATGGATCGCTACGTTTGATTTAAAAAAAAAAACGATAGGGAGATAAGGTGTACTACTGGTGGTGAAGGTGGGTGGGAGTCGAGAAACACGCAGCAGTCATCGCATTCCTATGGAAGAAAGAAGGGTTTTGTTTAAATTCAAAGCTTAGCAGTCAGGAGACATGACTAAACTGACCTACACAATGCATGTTGACAGATTAACGCCCGGATGCACGATACGGTAACGGAGTGGCTAACGCCTAACAATCAGCTCGATTTTGATAATTTTATAAAGAATGTTATCTGTCCGATACGAGTTAGCCATCCATCTAGCGGCGTACAGAAGACTTGGTCCCAGGCTAGCATCACATTCTACCGGCTTCTCCCTTTTTGTTCTGTTAAGCTAGGGTTTCGAGGGAGCACTATTATGACTATTATGGTCTGTCACCTCTATCTCCTGGGGTTTCGAATGGTGCGGTTTGCAGTATAGGATGTAAGATAGCTGTCTGTTGGTTAAGGTATTACACAGAGTCGTAAACTGTAGCAGTACTTCCTCCTTTGAGACAACGAAACTCGTTACAGTCCGCATGATCTCGCCTGACCTCTGATTTTTCCTGTTTTTCAGGTGACAAGAGCAACAAGACAAGCAAGGGGAAATCCTGCGCTGACGTCGGAGTAAATTGTTTTCAGATTTTCCGAAAAGTTATCTGCGTGTCCTGTTTGTAATTTCATTCGTCGCTTGACACTTCATTCAAGGATTGCTGCTGTCTCGTCGCGTGCTCCTACTTTACAAGAGTACATGCAGCTTCTGGTTTTATTTTTCAGAGACTTCGCAACCCAAGCAGGATGTTAAAAAAACTTGAATGAAGCCTAGGAATGTTAAACACAAAATCTTAGGAGCCAATTAAAAAAGTGACATATGACACAGGTTGAATTCTTATAAAAATCTCAGACACAAAAGTTATGAGCAGTTACTCATAATTAGAAATAACTGGTTACAATCGCTTGGGACAAAATGCAGCTGCCATACCAAGATACTACACATAAGAAGGAGTGATGGATTCCATCTAGCTCAAAAGTTTTCGCTCTGTGAAATAAAATCGAAACGTTTTTATTTATCTCTGTGTATAAAAATAAACCGCTCCAGGCAAGATTAAATCACGAAGCAGGCGCCATTTTGACGCACCTGTACAGGAGGAGTCTTGCTATTTGGGGTAGGAGGACAGAGGAAAAAAACCGGAAAGCTATGTTTCGTAATCCTAAGAGCTGCTGCCGCTATAAACCACTGAAAAAGATTCTGAACTCTTGCGAAAAATCTACCATCGATCGGAAGAAATCTGTTTTTCCATGACAGACGTGGGTGAACGTGTGGTTCTGCTGTGTAGTGTTGGTGTGGGTTTCTGCAGGACTGGCAACAGCGGTCGAAACTGAGAGTGACAGTTGAAGCGCGTGTGTAAAATTCGTTTGTTTTGGTTTTTTTCTGGGGGAGGAGAAGTTGGTTGAGTGTGCACTAGCGTGTAGGCGCTAGGGAAAAAGCTGCGCGCGTGCATCATGAGCCTGCCTGACTTCTCAGTGAGCGTGCAGGCTTCGTCGGCCTATCCCGTTGTAACCGACCTGCTGGATCTGCCGCTCCCGGATCACTTCCCGGAGCCGTACTGCGATCCATACCCGGAGTGCCACCCGGACATCGCCTACTCCGAAACATCGACGCCGCTGCCTTCATCTTCGTCGTACAACCACGTGGTGCACCTCGAGACTGGCGACGCGGTAGTGTACGGCGGCTCCTCCGCGCGACAGGTCTTGCCCCCCAAAAGCAGCGGTGAGTCGCAGGAGGTGAGGGAGGGCATTCGGCGGATCACAGACAAGTACGCCGCCCCAGGAACTTTGGTCAGAAACTCCTCCGCTGGCTTTTCTCCCACCGCCGATATGCCTGCACACCACGCCGCTCCGCGACCGCCTGCCGCCGCCGCCAGCATGAACAGTCTGCATTCGGCCGCCACGGACACGAGCGGCATGGGCCTCGCGGCACGGCTGACGGCAGGCAGCGTCTCCGCCTTCTCCGACGCGTCTTCCGACCTGTCGTCTGATGCCTCCCCCGTCCCACCCTGGACGGGCAGTACTAGCGACACCAGCGGTAGCACCAACGGCGGGGGCATGACGCTGACGCGCGGCGGGCCCGGATCTATCAGCCGCTTAGTAAGTGTCGGAGGCGTGTCTGTGGCCAGCCTGGGCGATGGCGTGACAGATCAGGACGTGCAGCAGGTGGAGATGTTCTACCGTAGCCACAAGTCGGAGGTAACGGTATGCCGCTGCCTTGCCAACCTGTACTTTGGCACTGGCGTGCAGCGGGGTGGCTCTGCGGGCGGCGACGGTGGCACTGCCTCCGCCCCGACCAGTGGCAGCGACTCGTGGGAGTTTATCAACACGGGCATCCCCTTGCTCGTGCTGGACTCTGGGCAGCACGTGCGCGAGCGCCGCCTGTCAGTGGTGCTGGCCGAGAAAGGAACAGGCTTTGTGCTGTGGAAGGATGTCATCACGCACCTGACGCACTACGCCTGCCCGCACGCCAACTTCCACACGCTGCGCGTCTCTGCCGACAACAACAAGCTGGCTGGCCTCAGCTTCGACGACAGCAAAGCCGCCAACGACTTTGCCGCCATCATCCGGCAGCTGACCTCCGACCCCGACGACGACCTGCTGATGCTGAGCAAGAAGGGCAAGAAGAAGAAGAAGAAAGCCCAGGAGAGCAAGCGGCACAAGTACAAGGCGCCCAAGAAGACGGACATCTCGCAGCCATGCTGCTTCCAGCACGTCACCAAGCTGGAGCGGCCACAGGTTGATGGAGGGCTGGTGATGCCCCCACCTCCCAACGGCTTCCCTCAGGCGGCCCCCACCGGTTCCCTCTCAAGTCTGTCGGATCACTTCCACGACAAAGTGACGCTAGGTCTGCCACGAGCACGTAGTCAGAGCTCGGAACTCTCGGAAGTGTCGTCTGCTATTTCGGAGCACTGACACGCACCAAGGACGCTTAGACCTGCAAAAGGAAGGATTATTATTATTATTATTGCATTAGCATGCACACGTGGGAAAGAGCTTGGGGGTGGGGGTATAGAAGCAATCGACCAAAGAAAGTTAGTGAAATGTTTTGCGTGAAGACTCGTTTTGGGGGTGCTGGCGGTCGTGATTTCTCAGGGTTGAAACCTCTTCGTCCATGACCTCGGTGGGTGAGCTGTGTATGTGCCTTTAAAGCAGACTGGTCTTTTCGACGTCAGAACTTCGTTGTTAGCGTGTTGGCGAGGCATGTAGGGGGCGCTAAAGAGCATTCATCGGGCGACATGATCGAAGCCATACCAGTGAACCAGACAGTCAGCCAACCAGTCAGCTAGCCACGCCAACTCTCAACCCCTATATACGTCCATGCACGCACATACACGTTTATAAACACACCTGCGTGCAGAATCAGAAAAGTCACTTTGGCTAATACTTGGTCATATCTGACACAATTACTACCATTATTGCTTCCACAGTGCACAGCTAGCAGGAAGAATTTCGCGTGACTACCTGACGTTCACCGTGATCAACGGACGTAGTCTTGAGATCAGTAAGACGCACAAAGCCTTGGTTATGAGCTTGTTCAGGCGAAAAAAAGGTTTTCCTCAAATTGTGTGACCCGCGCCCGCCCTGCATTGGCAGGCTGCGGTACATAAACATCAGTCACCAGGCACACTATCATGACATCATCGCTCATTCTTGAAATGTCTGAGCCGTGTGAAATAGTTGAGTCCGCCAGGAATTTCCCACTCTCCACTTTAAATTATTCATGTGTTGATTTAAGCACTGATTGCACATTTTGGTGTGACTTGACGACTGGAAAAGGAAAGAGAATTAGAGGGACTGAAAACATGTGAAACAAAGTAGGTCTTGAATAGAAATGTTTAAGACCACGGACGGGAATCTTTGGAGGCTGCGACAACGAGGCAACATGATGCACAAAAAGATACCTTTAACCTCGTGTTTTAAAAGGGTCGAGTTCAAATGGTCAGCCGCCAGGGAGTTGATCTCCTCGGTACCAGCGCATTTACAATCAATCGCCATCGCTTGTTTGCACTGTTGAGCGCATGTGCCGTGCTTCAGTTCTCGATGTCATATGTCGAAAAGTAGTCCAATGCGTTTTTATTATCACAGGGGAAGCAATGCACAAGCTTGCAAGTGAATATTTACTGCAATTTCATTACCCTCCCCCCTCCGCCTTTGTGGAGTGCGCATGACCACCGAGGCGTTTTGAAGGGAGGAAACGTTCGCCCACTAGGGACCAGGTAGCTACACGTACAAAATATCCATGCTTAGGACGAATAAGTGGGACAGAAATAAGAACATCTGGACAAGGGCTAGAACTCTAGTAATCTGTGGGAATAATCTTTGTGAGAACGAAATACGATCACATGATCAGTGTAATCTACATTTGTGACATCTATCAAGATGTGACATGGCCTTCGTCTGACTAGGCACGGTGTGTTCTACCAGCGTTCTGGGGTTGAAGACAAACCTCCTTGCCCTGTGCGTTATGGAGTGTGTTCGAGAACGTTCTGGGAGAACGTGGACAAGGCGAGAAGATTATGAAGACAAAAGTCGTTGACGACTTCCACAGTCTGTCAAGCTGTGCCGGCTTCATTGGCGAATGGCTCTCTTCTGCATATGGCGGAGGAGCGGGAAGTGTTTGTGCGGGTGGTACAACAGGAGGCAGTCTTAGCAGCGTCATCGATGAAAATTTCAAAAATTATAAAATACAATAAAGAAGTCAGTTGCTGAGATTCGACTCTCGCGCCCAAAACTGTCACAAGCCATGGTGTGACAAGTCACGAAGAAGGCACTAACGCTAGAACAGCGTGTAGGACATGGCGAAGAAAGAAAGTGGAAAGGACCCTGAAAAAAAGACAGACATCGACAACACCATTGACATTCACCATTAGCTGATAAAAAGGCTTTATATTGACATTTAGCTGATAAAAAGGCTTTATATTGACCATTAGCTGTTTCAGTGCCTGCTTTGTTCAACTCCATTAGACACCATCCCCACGGCTTTGTGACCAGAACCTCTAATGTACCATATCGCCCCATGTGTGTGTTGTTGTGTAAGTCGTGCTGTACAAACTTGCATCCTGTACAAACTGTAGCAGAAAGTTCGCTGAATTGGATGTGATGGCTAGTCAGCGTGTGACAGTTTAATGACCTGCTTGTCCCTCTCTCTCTCTCTTGACCATCGTCTCTCTCTCTCTACTCCCCTCCTCCCAATCTCGTTAAAACGGTTAGCTAGAAGCTGTATATGGGTTGATTTTATAACTCATTCCCTTCATCAAGTCGTCTCCAGCAAACTGTAGTGCACGGAATCAGAAACGAGCTCACGGGAGGCTTTTGATTGTCAGTCTGCTGCAGTCAGTTCTTAGGCAGGATGCTTATCTGAGTAAGCCGACATTTTACTATTGTTTTTCCTTAGCTCTTCAGGTTGCTGGGGAATGTAAGCCGCCTTTGAATTAAAAAAAAACTGCTCTGAGGCGTCCCAAACCTCATGTCTGTGGTTTCTTTCTCTTTCAAAACAAACATTTTCTTGCCATTCCCCCCCCCTTTTTTTTTTGCTTCAAGTTCAACTGCAGTTCTTTGTGACGCGATTCTTTTCATTCCAATGTGCTGAGTTTTTTTTTTTACACTGATAGGAGATATGCAGCAATATTATACATAAACTAACACACACACACACACACATGCCCGTATCACACAATGACACCACAACACGCACACACACACACAACCACACATACACAAAACACAGACGGTGACACACGTGGCGTATCGTAAGACCGGGATCGCAGAAGCTGTTGTTAACGCTTATGTCACAACGAATTTATAAACTACCCGCCACCCTGTCTTCCTCCCTTCCTCTAACATCACACTTTCCTTGTACATCACCCACTTCTCGTAGTCTGCTGCGGCCAGTGGAAAAAGCCGAGGGCATGTCAGTAGGTCACCGCAATATTCTCTGATATTTGTATACAGGAGAGTAGGTTTCCGCTAGTCTGTATCTGAGCATAGCTTCATCTAGGGGAAAAAAAAGAAATAATGGGAGGTATCTCATTTTCTTCTATTGTTTATAAACACAATGTAAAGTTCATTACGGTTTATCAGAGATGTCTTATTCCCACAAACAAAAGATTGCTTTAAAAAGTGACACAATTGCTGGCTACGCCAACCATAGAAAAACGAGTCTTTCCTCTAAGTGTGAGAGTTGCAATTTCGAATTTCAGATGCACCAGAAGTGTTAGTATCAGTTCAAACAAGTTAGACTTGGCTTCTTAGAGAAAGGATTTCGAGGTAGTTGGGGAAAACCACTTATTTCTTTCTAATGTGTGCGTGCCATCTTCTCTCCGAATTCCTCCAGACAGCGGGAGTCTAGAAACATTTCGTAATGATAAGGAGGTTGGACTTTAATTAGTCAGATTAGTTACACGTGTCTTAATAAAGGACAAAGTTAACAAACCAACTGCTTTGAAGAGCGAACTCTGTTAAGAATCTTCCTTCTCCAGCACAGGCACATACATCACACGCACGCACACCTACACACACAGACACACACAATGGCTAAGTAGAGGCCTCATAGACCTTTCTTTCGAGTGGAACATCTTGCAGGAAGGCAGAAAAAACAATTAAAATGCTCGAAGAAACGAGCCAACACACTCCTCTCTCCGAATAATAAAAAAGAGGCAGAAAGATTCTACTTGGTTATCATCCGTATATTTCATCTTGTTCTGCCAATGTCTCGGCTACTTATCTGGAAGAGAAGGCGCAGGAGTCTTGTTATCGGCTTGCACGGCAGGTCTCACGGGAAAGAAGAAAGCAAGAAACACAATAGGGAGCTTTTGGGCTGCGTGGGGTGGATCATGTAGTTTGAAAAAAGAAAACCAAACCCCACAGTAGAAAAAAAGGCGCGGGAGACAACTGAGCCCCTGCAGGTGGCGCTAACGTGCCGTGGAAGCAAAATGGCTGAATTTCTCTTTGAATGGGTTTGTGGCCGGACACCGATGAGTTCGAAAGGTGAGTAAACACAAGGCAAGGTAGTCTGGTAACGGTTTTTGTCCGCTTATGTCATTCAGACAGGCTACGTGTGTCAGTTTTTGGCGCACGTTCTAAGGTCACACGTGGGCCATCAGCGCCGAACGGCAATGATTTTCATTCGTTGATAAAGTGACATGAACAGACTATGAATTACGCGCGATCACGTGCGAGAATGTGCACGTGTGCACTTGGATGGGTTTATACGCTCAAAGAACATTAAAAGCAGACGGAATGTCTCCCCACAGAAGATGGATCAAGAGGAGAGAATCCACTTAAGAAGTGAAGTTTGACGAGCTGTCTTGTCATAGACATTTCTCATCGATATCTGAGAGCTGTAACATGCCGGGGAAGCTGTCTAATGGGGTCTCAACACGTGCAAGCATATCCCCTTACAAAAAAAACCTCCAGAAAACAGTTTTTTTGTTTTTTGTTAGCCGTCGGGAGATACGAAGAGGAGCAAGAGCCAAAGTTTGAACACGAGTCAAAGCTTCTCGTAAGAATATTTCTGTTCCTATCTCCTCTCATTTTGTCATCCTTCCTTACTCCCAGAGCCCCTCCCCACCCTTTCTCCACTCGCTGCTCGTAGTGGTGCGCTGGTGATATATCAGAGTGGCCTCCCATATGCTCTGCTCCATTGTGCTGTGGCTGGTGTGTGTTCGTTCTGTAGCTTCGTCTCTATTCGTATCATATACGGCCTGCGACAGATGAACTATATAAATATATAAATACTGATTGCTTGTTGCGCTAGTTCTTGTTTTATGTGTGAGTGTTTGTGTGTGTGTGTGTGTGTGTGTGTGAACATGTATTCGGTGTGTGCCTATGAGAGTAAGCGCAAGATCACCAAACAGCAGAATGTCTTCGGATTTAAAAAAAGATGTCATACTCAAAAGTCATAAAGGTAGATATTACATAACTTTACACGAAGCAGTCGCGATCTTTTAATTATTAAATTACGTGTTACTCCACAAGTACATGTCCACAAGTGTAGTCATAATTCCCATGGGGCATTTAGAATCTGTTCGAATGTGTTATATATAAATATATAACAAAAAAAAGCAATACCCAATAAAAAATATCTGTAGAACTATTCTGTGTATATACAGAGGGAGAATAAATGCAAAATAATTGCTTAATTTTAATTCCTGTTCTCCTTTTTCGCTGTGCAGTTGTATATTTTTCTTATAAATTCATGAGACACGTACGTTTATGGCGCGTGTTCTCCTCGGCAGTTATATTACAGTGAGTTCATATTAATGGCGGGGTCCCATAAGAGTGAGCTATCGTTAACACTGTCCTTTGTCCTCATTATCTTTGCAAGTGTATGCTGTCTAGGCTTACAGTTTTATTGATTGCTTCCCCTTCTCTGTCATAACATGCAAAGCAGCCAGAGTTTATGCAGCAGCGGAAGGTGGTTCCGGTGGCACCAGATGGAGGTGCAGAAAGAGAGGACGCACATTGGATCTATGTTGTGAAGATTTCTACTTTGAAACGACTTTAATATATTCTAATTCAGAGATAAAATAGTTCTGTCTTTAAAAAAAATTCAGTGGAATGACAAAAAATTATTACATCCTGTGATTAACTTCTTAACTGTTATTTCCTTTCCTCGGAAAATTCCCGCTTAGCTGTACAACTAGCAATACCCTAACAAAATAAGCTTCCTGTTTACAGGAAGTTATAATACTCCAGTGCCAATAGAAGCTGCCATTTTCTTTTATTAAATATAAACCATACTTTTGTGTCCCTTGCATACAGGTACCCTTGTTTTTTTTCCCCACCCACGGTAAAAATACGAAACCCCACTGGTCTTTTGAAGTCGACTGGTGGTCACACAAGATTCTCTGGGTAATGAAAATGCACACAAAAGATCTAGCAGCAAAATAATGAAAAAAGTAGGCAGAGGTGCTTGGCATGCCCAATAGCCTGGTAGCATGAAATGACGAGGCTACCTTCTTATATAAACATTATTTTGCATTAAGGAGAAAAAAGGTGTATGAAAATATCGGTAGCAATGAAAGGGGTTAAAAGAAATCCCTGGGTGCAGAGAAAAAGGTATTATGTTCGATTGTGCTTACTATCTGTTGCAGTCCCTGTGGCGATAAACAGGTTCGACAAGAGCGTTGCTGGCGCTGGAAAGATCAGCTTTCATGTTCAGTTACTTCCCATATGACACCCTCCCAGCATGGACAAGGGTGGGCTGAACAACGTGGTCTTGAACTCATGCCCCATCACAGCAAGTGTCACAGGCTGTATAGACACTCATTTGCATTCACCTTTTTTGCTCCAGTCAATGGAAAATTTGTTGATCGCTGGTGTATCGGGGCCTGGGGAGCCATAAAGGTAACAAGAGAATGCACATTCACACGCTATGAAAGCCTCCAAACATCGACATACACAGCAGATAAAAATTCGCGACGAAATTTGAGCATGCATGGTCGTCAAGGTTGCGGCCAGTGGGAGAACTAGCAGCGCATGATATGTAGGGATATCCATGTGCCAAGGTATCAACCCCTTCATAGACGACAGTTATGACCCTCAGCTGCATAACAGAACAAATTAATTAAAAATAAAATTTGTTAAATTTTCACACAAGAAAATGAAGCACTCACACTTCTTTAAATTTCTTAATTATTATTACTTAAAAGCAGAACCACTGTTATGTCTGTTAATGAGTAGTGGGCGTCACACCTTTGGGCCATCGCAGGTGTCGAAGTCTACTTGATGTCAGACTCGAGGCCGTATAAAAGTCTACGTGATGTTGGACTATAGGCTGTATAAGTAACGTGATGTCAGACTCGATGCTAAATAACAGTGTACATGATGTCAGACACGATGCTGTACAAGTCTACATGATGTCAGACACGATGTTGTGCAAGTCTACATGATGTCAGACACGATGCTGTACAACGGTCTACATGATGTCAGACACGATGCTGTACAACTGTCTACATGATGTCAGACACGATGCTGTACAACTGTCTACATGATGTCAGACACGATGCTGTGCAAGTCTACATGATGTCAGACACGATGCTGTACAAGTCTACATGATGTCAGACACGATGCTGTGCAAGTCTACATGATGTCAGACACGATGCTGTACAAGTCTACATGATGTCAGACACGATGCTGTACAACGGCCTACATGATGTCAGACACGATGCTGTACAACTGTCTACATGATGTCAGACACGATGCTGTACAACTGTCTACGTGATGTCAGACACGATGTTGTACAACGGTCTACGTGATGTCAGACACGATGCTGTACAACTGTCTACATGATGTCAGACACGATGCTGTACAACTGTCTACATGATGTCAGACACGATGCTGTACAACTGTCTACGTGATGTCAGACACGATGCTGTACAACTGTCTACATGATGTCAGACACGATGCTGTATAAAAAGTATGTACGATGCCGGACTCCGCGCCGAAGATGGAGTAAATGATGCTGAAGACAGAGTGACGATCATAAGTCTGTTGTAATATCGTTGAGCTTATTGTGCTCGCGAGACTGTCTCGTGCATCAGCATCATGGTCACTAAGGTTTTGAAAAAGATGACATGCGGATGTTCGTGATCCAAAGCTATTTAGAACTGCAATTATTTAGTCCCGTTTGAGCAGAGAGAAAATTGGTATACCTCAAAGGTGCGTGCACACACACGCAATATATATATATATAGAGAGAGAGAGAGACTACGAACAAGCTTTCACCACAAGTGAATCAACAAGTGAGAGAGAGAGAGAGACAAACAGAGGACGAGAAGAAAGAGAGAAAGGGAAGAGAAAGCTAAACATGTTGATAGTGTCTTTCCATTGGACCACGTGTGTGTGTGTTCGTGTGTGCATACGTACGTATGTGACTTGCATAATGCGTGTGCTCGTGTGCACATTGTGAAGGGAGGGTAGAGGAGGAGAATATGAAAGAAACACATGCCAGGTGGGAAGTGACCCCCGCTGGCACAGAGCCAGGGAGCAGAAACCCGCACGGCGTCGTGAAGCTGGTTTTACAGATCGTATCATGCCTTGTTCTCAAGCTGCCATAACCACAACCTCCTGCTTTTAGACTGTCTGATGCATTTTAAAAACTATGTTGTTACATGCGTGCATGTGTCTTGGTATCATCTAACAGATATGCATAAAACCTTTTTACAAAATCAGCTGACTCAACAAGACAACAATATTTTTGGCGAAAAATCCCACTAGACACCACAAAGCAACTCTCGCTCTTTCCCCTGGAACACAGTTTGTCTTTCTTTTCTAGGCTCTAGTGAATGAGCTCGTGTAAAAGATACTCTTTAGAAGCTATTTATGATACCAAAGTAATTTAAAATATTTTGCTGAAGCTTTAAGATACAGCGTTAAAGGAATTGTAAGATACCCCGTCGAAGGCATTTTAAAAAATCCGTTGAAACTATTTAGCATATTAATTTAAAGAAATTGGAAAATATTTTTGAAGGTAATTAAGATATTGAATTTAATTATTTGTACACAGCTACACGCCTGACATCAACCATTTAAAATATGTGCTCAATGCTTTGTTGAAAGTACGATACCCGAGTTTGTCGATTATTTTAAAAAAGATGTAAAGTTCAACTAACAAAATTATGGTATCATTAAAAGAAGTCCTGTGATCCTGTTGGGAGCCTTCTACTCTTATTCAGTTTGCTCTCCAAGAACACTTGCATATGTAACCAGTAAATAATACAGATACTGTCACTGCTTTTTAGTAGGATATTATTAAGAACTTGCCGTCTACACGATGTCAGACGCTGTGTACTTACAAAACACATCGGACCTGTCACCTGGGTTCATGCACCAGGAGTTGTTTTTGTTGATGTCAGTTGTCTGTGTTTTTGTCGTATTTTGTTCACATGTACAGTTGTGCAGGAAGGAGTTTGCAAAGGCCAGAATTATTTCCTCCTGTAGAGCGGAGACACGAATTGCGAGGATCAAGCTGTCTGCGCATTAAATCTGAGATAAAAATCGCCCCCTGGAGGAACTTTTGTACAGGGACCAGGATGACACGCACCAGTAAGTGACTGTTGGGAAGGGGGAGGAAGCGAGAGAGAGAGAGAGATGTGAAGAGATGAATAAGTAATGATTAAAAGATTTGGGGAATTACACTGAGATAAAGGATGGAACCTGTACGAGTTTTATAGGGAGAAACAAAGTGTGTACAGTTAAAAGTGTGTACAAACTGTACACAGGGTACCTGCCAGGTTTGGTCCGGTTACACGACGTGCAGTCGATCTGTTGCACAGCAGTAAGCAGAGCTTGCGCCGACAAAACATTTCTCTTTTACTTCCCTTTTCTTTTGTGTTGGTCTTTAGCAAATCATATCTCAGTTTTAGAGAGAAAAGAAACGACTTACTTAAAATTGTGGTGATCTAATGTCGAAAGAAATGTGTCTTAAAGTGACATTGTGAAGTCGGTTTATCGCACACCTTATTGCAGAAGTGAAACTAGCTGATTTAAAAAAAAACCCAAACAAACAGAAGAAAGCAGGAAATATTTCTACCCATTCAGATTCTAGAGCTGCTTTATAGACGAAAATGTTGACGATAAAAGACGATGGCAATGATGACATGACGATAAAAGATAATAGAATGAGGAGAGAATGTGGTGGTGGTGGGGGGGGGTAGGACGAGCAGTGAAGTGAGAGAAGTTCGCTGACTTTCGCGCTGCCAAAGTTGTTCCCACCACAGGTGTACCGCACACACCTTTGCCGGCGGCTGTCACTGGTTCTTAACGTGCAGCCTCTCCTCTTCCCCAGGTGCTGCATGCAGTCAGACTGTGAGGCTATAAATAGCTCTGCGATCGCTTTTTCCTTAGCAACGAGGTGCAGTAGACCAACGTCACTTGTGGGGAAGGGGCAATAAGGAGAGACAAGCTGCTTGGCCTTTTACAAGTAAGCCCCTTAGCCTATAGGGCTAGCTTTAATCATGTCCGCAGGCAAAAGCCTGCTCCTGCCAGGTAGCTTCCCTTACCTTCTTTCCTAATAAAGTCATCGCGCCCCAGTAAAGCTCTCCCATCTTCTGCATCAGTTTATCTAAACAAACTAACGAGCCCGAGATCACAGGAACAAGCGTGTGAGAAAGACAGCGTCGATAGAAGGAACAAAGTTTCTAAACATTTTTCCGAGCAAAACCCTTTCGTGTATCCGGCTAAAATATCCAGCTATCCGTATTTTGTATTTCCTTTCCTCCAACCCAAGGAACTGTTATTATCCAGAAAGACGAGATTTAGAAGTTTTAAAAGTAGGGTCGACTGATGAGCACCTCTTTAGTTCGAGGTCCACTAGGACCTACGGGTGATATCTCCGCTCCCTCGCTCACCCTCTGTATAGGTGGTCCAGCAGAAATGTGTAAGTAATTTTATCTGGGGAGGTAAAGACGGCGAAGCAAGAGGGTGAAATCCTTACAGATTGTACGTAATGAGAGAACTCCTCACACACAGCTCCTATGCACAGACACGCACATAAACACATAAACACATGCACACACAGTGGCGTAGTAGTCAGGGGCACAAGGGGAGGCAGCTGCCCCCTTAAAAACGATGTTGAGGAGGCAAGAATGTGAACGTCGTTCAGTCAGCATGGAATTTGCCCCCTCAAAGCTTAGCATTTTCCTACACCACTGACACATACACTAGTGTATACAGACAAGTGAACACACACACGCACGCACAGACACGCGCACATAGAGACACATAAATAACTTCTGCTTGTTCGCTCAGTCCACCATCGATTTTACTTTTATCATATACGTTTTCGCAAGAAAGTAATTGTTGTGTGGGATGCACTGATGTGCATGGGGAAACAAAATTAACGATGTAGTGCAAGAAATGCTGCGTGGACATCTCCGAATAGATGGACCCTTAGCTGCCGTGTCTGGACCTCCTCGCTCGTAGTTTCACTGAGGGCTCACTCCAGCTGACATCACCCAGCCCCTAGGAGACAACAACGTAAGGGCAAGGGTTATATTTAGTCCGGTGGAAGAGGAGAAAAATCCCGAGCATCACAAGAGCGAAGTTAGTGGGTTTCACAGGGTTTTACAAGGCAGTCTCTCTCTCTCTGTCTCTGTATGTGCATGCGTGCGCACGTGGGTGCATGGCAGCGGGATAATTAGATGAAAGGACAAACAAAGAGTTGTCGGGCATGAGTCACGCTCGTCTCGTTGCCTCATCCCCTACCCCTAACAACAAAAGGCAGACGGTTCTCAGTCAGCAACACAAAAAATTGCAACAGTAGCATTAAGGTCCGACTTAATCATCCTAGGCATTTGTCACCAGTGCACTTTCGTCCAGCCGAGCAGAAGAAAGAAAAAGACAGCACAAAAAAGGTGAAGGCCACTTCTTAACAGTGCACAGATTTCCAGATCTGCTCAGGTGTAAATTTACAGAAAGTGTTCTGGAAGCTAATGTGCAGATTCATCGTACGTTGAAGTAAATATATCAGGGGTTGATTTTTGTCCTTTTACGTTACTGTTCGTAAAAATGTTTTTGCAGCAGTATTAGAGTCGGTTTCTAAAACTATTATATACTTGCACATAGCCCTATATGATGATCCTGGACAGACAACTTGCGCTGGTCACACAAAGTAAACCTTTTCTATGGGTATATATCTAAATCTGTACAACAATTCATTGACAATCTTAAATTGTAATGTGTTGTAAATGTTGTACTAATGTCAATAAAAATCAGGTAAAGGGTATGAATTCAGTATGCTCAAAAAACACTTTGTATCTTTCTGAGAAATTACTGTCGTCTAAACCTTTTCTGCTGGATTCCTGTTTGTGTATACCAGGGATGGGGGACGTTCGACAGTCTTTTATAATCTAGGAGACTTTTCATAGCAACATAAATTTGTACTAAGTGAATTATAATAACAAGGTAGATTTTGAGGGACCCTCAACGAATGTCCATTGCGGGATGGTCAGGACACTGAAGAGTGACGCGTGCCCCGATGACCGTGTGGCATGGTCATCAACAACATTCATTATCGCTCTGTGCATCATCTGCACAATAAAACAAGCTGTGGATGAAAATTTACATGCATATGGCGATCAGGCTTCGCTGGCGGTGAAGAGACTGGACAAAACGACATGAACGTTCACCACAGGCATGTAAATTATCCTCCACAGCTGGTTTTATTGTGCAGACAAAATTCTTTTCAAACCTGTTTGCGTCTCAAGTCCTTGTCCTGTCTCTTCACTGCCAGCAAAACCTGATCGCCATACGCATGTTAATTGTCGTTTGCAGCTTTTATTGTGCAGATAATATACAGAGCGGCAATGAACTTTGTGTGGATGAGCAGACCATGGCAATTTCGTCCCAGACATCGGAGCACGCGACACCTGCGGTCCGTTTGCTTGTGTTGCGGTGACTCAGACGACAGTTAGTGTCAGGCAGGCTGCGAATGTACACGTTGCAAAAGTTCTAAAGCACTGTGGAGACCTACGGCTTTACCAAATATAGTATGCTAAATTTTAAGCTGATAATTTTGTAAGCTCCTCAAATGATGTTATATACTGTATATTTAAATTGCCCTCGGCATACAAACGGTGCCCCACCCCATGTACAGGGTACTGCAATTAGTGACATAATTTATTTCCAATTTACACAATCTAGTCCTCACAGAGCTAGTGTCAACACAAATCTGTTCACTAAGCACTATCCCTGAATTACTATCCTTAACTCCTTTTGCAATAATGTCTGTGATATGAACCATTATGTAGCTACTCCATATCTACACTGTTTACAGTACATATATCCCTTCATACTTTTATCCATTGCATTACGTTCTACTCTTGTACCTCATTTTTATGTTGTTCAGTGTGTTTATACTTATTTTACCGTCCACTGGCTGCTACCTATGTTCGTTTATCATTACTGGTCAGTGCAGAGAGTGCGACCTACCTTTGTCGTGATGCTGCACGATACAAGTACACGTATTATTATTATTATTATTATTATTATTATTATTTGTTTAGAGAATAGTATCGTCAAAAGAAACAATCTGCCAAACCAAGAAATCTAAAAGAGAGGGAGGAAGGCGTATAGTCAGAGAAGGTTCAACAAATTCGATAAGACTGCGGGGATTTCTATTAGGGTGAGGATTCTCATTTCTTAATCTACTATGACATACTTTTAACGAATGAACTTTATAGAGAAGGTAGCACAATTAATGTGCAAACGTCACTGAAAATAGGATGAAGCCACATAAACTACACTCACTCACAATGGGAAGTAACTCCTGCCCCTCATTTAACCCTAAAATCAAAGTGCAGTCCCTTCATTCCAGCGTTCGCGGTAGGACAGGGATGGAAGGGAAGGCTTCTTGGACACGACAAACCGGGTTCATCTTACTGCACAGTTATTTCAAAAGATTGATATTAATAACTAATGCATCCTAGAGAATGCACCTGAGCTCAACAAGCACGACAGGGGATCGTCTTGCAGGCTACACCACTAGATGACATTTGGCACACACACAGAGACAAAGAATTAATGTCTATTAAAAGAGGCAGACAAGCTTACAGCTCACAGACATCGATCTGCTCCCCAAAGTCTCTTCTGTAAGACGGATAAGACTCTGTATGTAACCTTCACACCGTGGACTTATGGCCCCAAGCAGGTGACGGAGATCCGTGCAACTTTCCATCTAAAGCTGTAATGACCAGAATCACAGTAAATACTTGATTGTCTACTGTTTGTGGTATATACTAGTGATCCAGTGATTTAAACAGGCCTGAAAGCCACCGCGACCTGCAGCCATGTAGCCTTAGTTGGCCAGTGTAGAACTTATCTGGATGGCAAGAACTATTCATCAACGAACACAAAATCATGGGCGGGGAACAGTTTCGGTGCTGTACGCAGTGGAGGCTACATCCTCGCAGCAGCATTTCTTAGCATCTTTTCCCCTAAATCTTAGATCTTACCTCTTTCCCCTAAATCTCAGATCTCACCTCTTTCCCATAAATCTAGGATCTTACCTCTATGTACAATCCTTTGCCTAAGAGGATCTGAGTGAAGAGTTTCTCGTTTTGCTCCGTTGGGCAGTTGGAACTGAAAGCAGGGTCACGCTTCTCCGCCAATAAATGAAATTTAACAAACTTTAACAAACTTCTTCAAACGAGAACAACTTCCCCTGACCACATGGGGACCCGGACACGTTGTGTCCCTTACCGGAAGTAGATAATTCATCGTTGATGTGACCCGCGTTGGCCGACAATAAAAAAGCATACAGTTATGGTCAGTTCTGGGGCCGTGCGGATAACATGCAGCCATCCAATAGCTGGATATCTAAGTCATAGCACTCAGTACTTGTCAAATATTAACGATTTTGCTGACGCGTTAGCCACCCATCTAGCGCAGAATTGTTGGATCGGATGTAGAACTCCGACCTCGCACCAAGTCATAAGGTCAGTGTCATATACTTTAATAAGACAAGGCCCTTGCAGGCCTGAAGAATACTGTACAAAAGTACTGAGTGAGAAGACGAAAGGTAGCACATATCTCTTTGGGTGGGTGGGGGTCGTTAGTGTCCATAAGGAGGAGAAACAAACTTAAAACAATGAAAGTAACAAAGGAAAGAAGAGATTGGGGGAGAGTTAGAAAATCGAACATCTGCATGATATCGAGCATACATCTAAAGGAACATTAGAATATTGAAATAAGTAAGAAAACAAAGGCGGATTTTTTTTTAAATAGTTGATCAAGATGGGCGTGACCACCATTGTCTCTCTGATATCAGTGACAGGCACCAATTAACATTTGCTTACGTTATCAGTCGTTCGTGGACGATGTATTGAACCATTGCTGTAATCTTCGTGCATACATCCTGATGTGCAATTTTTATTTTTTCTGTAATTGTAGATTACACATGAATGTATAGATACGAACTTACAGGAACAATCTTAAGTATCACATAGTTGTTCGATTCTTGCAGAATAGAAAAATTTAAATGTACGAAGGTAATCAGCATGATAGTTTAATAATTGTAAGTAAATATTATGTCGTTCAGCAAGTGCCTAGCTACTCTCACTCTCGTTATTTTCTAAAAGCAATTATGAAAAAGAACTGAAAGTATCATGCTATGTGTGTGTGTGTGTGTTTGTGTGTGTGTGTGTGTGTGTGTGTGTGTGTGTGTGTGTGTGTGTGTGTGTGTGTGTGTGGGGTGTGTGTCCACACATGCATGCTTGCGTGCGTGCCTTACGGAAACTAAAATGTAACCTGGTAGGTAAACTGGAAATTGTCTAGTGCTCGCCAATCTATTCAGGGTGTGGTACAGGTATAAATAAACTGTACACCGCTTTTGTGGCCACTGAATAAACTCGAAACTTGTATTTTCCCTAGTTCTTCGGGGAGGGGGGTGGGTGTTATGTCCTCCCTGAATCTGACACCTGTCTCCTCTGACAACATCTGTCTGCGGGGTGTGCAGTCTATCGTCATCTGTCTGCGCCAGGTATAACCTGACTTCATCTGTCGCCCTGAGTGTAATGTGACATCCACGCCGTGTGAAACCTGACATCTGCACTCATCTAGCCTTGGACACCGAAGACAGAATCCGCTCTTACTGTGAAGTGATTTCCCCGCTTCCTCAGATACTTTCAGGCATATTGCTTCAATCTGATCAAGGATTGCCCCTTACATTCTAAAAAATAATTTCCGTTAGAAAAAAGGCAAACAGAAGCCTAGCCTTCTTTGGAAAGGTCTTTCCTTGGTACTCTTAAGCTCGTAAATGCCATGCGTGCTTTTCGTTCCGGCACCAAGGAATAATGTCTTCATGGTGCAAGCAATTATGGTAATGTCACGTGGTCACGGTGATGCTGATGCCGTGTGACGACTGTGATGATAACAGTACTTGAGACTGGACGGTGCTGACCCACCTCAAAAGGGGATGTCTCTCCAAGTTTACATCTCAAATATGCAACGCACTTTCGTAACCTTTGTATTCCCCGAACCATTCTGTACACAATGATAATTAGCAATAAAGTTTAGCTTTAATTCGATGGCATGTTTGGAGTCATTTCCAATCAAGCCAAGATAAGGTTCAGACGTCGCATTTTATTAAAAAAAGCAACAACTACCCACTGAAAATGTTATCCAGCGGTTTCCAAATCGTCGGCACGTCGCTTGGTGACCTTAATTTTGATTGGAAAGAAGTCGTCTCTGTCATCACACTGCCCATGCAGAACACGTCAGCCGAGCCGTTCAGTTCGTCGGTTTCGTACAAAGTGCCAGCTCTGCCGGCAGACTGTGTCGTTCTGAGATTCACGGACTACATCCCGTGGAACAACCCTTACGACATCACTTCCTTAGAAACCGAGCAAGCGTTTCAAACGTTCGTCAACGGCGCCATGCTGCCCTTGTTGTTCTTGATCTCCTTCCCAACCAACCTGCTGAATATGATCGTTTTCTACAAGCAGGGACTCCGGGAGAGGGTAAACTTCTGCTTGTTCGCTCAGTCCACCATCGATTTTACTTATATCATATACGTTTTCGCAAGCAACTCGGATAATATTTACTTAAAGGTGACGCACCAGTCTCGGTACAGCCTCGTAAGCAAACTTTTCTTCGAGTATAAATTAGTTGGCTTCTATGGCTTAGCCTGGGCTTCCGAAGTCGTGACGGCCGTGATCGCATGTGAACGTTGTTTCTGCGTGATGAGTCCCTTGCGATCCCAGTCCGTCATCAAAACGAAAACCACGGTTGCTTTCGTCCTGTCAGTATCTAGTGTTCTCGTCGGAGGGTTTTTCGTCGTTGGGGCTCGCTGGTCAGTGAGGTGCGTCTACGATCCACTGACCAACTCGACCTCGCTCACGGCTTTCCCCAGCGCTTTCTACGTCAGCCACCGGGAAGTTGTCGACATTCTTGACGGTGTCTTTTACGGCCTTCTGGTGCCAGGCCTCACCATTACCATCGTCGCGGTCACCACCGGCCTGACTACGTTCAAGCTGAGGAAGATGGCGACGTGGCGGCAGCAGACGTCTTCGGCCGCAGCCGGACAAATGATCCGGGATGTATCGCTAACCCGGATGTTGATCGCTACCTCGGGCATGTTCCTCATCTGCAACATTCCGGGAATAACAGCTCGCACAGTAATACTTTTTGTTCCGGACCTGAGTGTCGGGGGTAGGTACAGAAACTCGTACAATGTCATTATATTTAGTAATCAGTTGGCATGGTACATCAACTCCTCCTTTCATTTCTTTATTTACTGCTCGCTGGGGTCGAAGTTTCGGGAAACCCTTCAAGAAATATTCCGCTCTAAGCATTTGAAAGTTTCGGTGTAATTCAGTATTTGTGTGTATGAACTCTGAGATTAAAAATTACTCTCGTCTGTGATAAAGAAATTAACGCTGATAGGCGTGGACCGATGTTTTGCTATGGTTGCAGAGCAAACGAACAAGACTGATGTTAGGGAAAGTTTTGTCAAAAGTGTTACCTAAGTCCATCCAGTCCATATATTTCAAACTGATTTTGCTTCTATTAAAATCTTAAATCAGAGACGTGTAATTTAAATGTAAAGTTAACCTACAATTCAGATTGGAATTCATTATCAGTCAATTAAGTCAACGAATGAGACTGAGCTTCTAAAGTTTGTCTTGCCTCCACATTAAAGGCAACGTGGCTTCGCTCTTCATAAACAAAGTTTAAATATGACTACGAGGTCGCAAAGTGTAGGAATATAATACAATTTGTGCATATTAAGCATTTTTGCCAAGAATTTAGTTGGTGGTTAAGACTGATGATTAAAGCGTTTAACTCAGGAACGGAAGATCGATGGCAGGTTCAATGGAAACAACCCTTATGTCCACACACGAGCAATAGGTATGTCATTTACTACAGAAGGTTTGGGGAGAGGGATGGGCTCCGGCTTCCATATGACCTGCCCTGAACACCCTGAGCCACTTTTAGCTCACTGCACACAGGATATCTCCCCCACCTCACTTTGTGTAAGAAAAAAATGATCGAAGAATAAACTTAATCTTACACCGTCCTGTTGTTCTTTCACTCACCCTTCTATGATGAGTGGATAGCATCCGAACCCCAAGATATGTACATTGGCCATTTCGTTACTCTTGTGGGGCAGCGTGCTTACCACCAATCCCCACACCACCTGTCTCAGCTGTGGAGTAGGTACCTGACTCCGGATTAGAGGGATAGGAAAGGTAAGGCAGCGAGGGCGAAGAGACAGGCACCGACCTCACAAAACTGGTGACGAGAGAAGTGAGGCTTCCGACACCTCACTCTCCTACCACCCTATGGTCCCGGCACAGCCTTCACCTTGTCAGCGCATCATGCACCTCTCCCCATCCCTGTAAAGTATTGAAGTGGTTCTGTTCACCACGACTGGAGTCACAAAGCCTTTTGAAAGCATTCCAACACGGGGTTATGCCGGTTCTGTAATGTCACGCGAATTATGTATCCTGGTGTATTCCAGGATTGAAGACATCGAGCAAGAATAGAAGTACATCTAGTATAGTGCTGGAGCTAGTGCTAGAAATACTAGCGCAAGAATAGAAGTACATCTAGTATAGTGCTGGAGCTAGTGCTAGAAATACTAGCGCAAGAATAAAGTACATATAGTATAGTGCTGGAGCTAGTGCTAGAAATACTAGCGCAATAATAAAGTACATATAGTATAGTTCTGGAGCTAGTGCTGGAAATACTAGCGCAAGAATAAAAGTACATGCAGTATATAAATAGATTTATTGATGAAAAGAACAGCCCCAAAAGTAAAAATACATATAGCAGGGTGTTGGAGTTAGTGCTGGAAGCATCAGCGTAAGAATCCATTGTTTAGTGCTGGACACACTAACACAAGAAAAAGTGCCAACAAATCGCGCAGAAACCAGTTATTTAAACGCCAGCACAATAACGGCGAGTGCTATGGGAGGCAGAACTTACTACAAACCGCACTGTTACCACATCATTAACCTTTTTAAGCTCATCATCTACAAGAATTACTGCTGTGGTCCAGGACACAAAATCTGCTTCAGTACACAAGACGACAAAAAGACCCCCTTCCCCCCAAAAAAATTAAACACTAAGTAAGAAGTATAAAATACACGAATAATATTAGAGACAATATCATGACTATTCTCCATATGCAGTGCCCCTTTCATTTGGCATTGCACATATGTGGTAGATGGGGTGGGGGAGTCTAGCTTTGTCACTTTTGTCAGATAGATTGAAGATGTGTTGATACAGTCAGCTTAGCCTTGTAGGAGAGACTATACATGAACACACAGTCATCCTAGCCTGATAGGAGAGACTATACATACTGTACAGTTAGCTCTCTGCTATTAACGTGTCACTTTATGGTTTTGATTGACGGGTGAGCTATCAAAAATGAAATTAGATTTTTTTCACTTTTGAGGCCTACAGCGGAAAATGGGAGACGACACGCGTAGACAAGAAAGTGTAAAGAGAACTTTAAAATATTAGTAAGTCATACGTGCACAAAATGTAAGAATAAATAATCTATTCTTTAAATAACTATATCATAACGTTATACAAAAATATTTAAAAAGCTCAATTTTCTAACAAGTTTAAGTGCGCTAAAGCATTGAAGACTTTTTGTTTAGATATAAGCTAATCTCTCTCTTTCTGTGCTTGTCACCCGTGAAGTGAGAACTAAAATGTCATTGGTTCGGATCTCGGCTCAGTACACTGAATGTTACACCGGTTTGCTAGTCTGGCAGACTGGGGTCTTCTCTCGATGCTGCCATTTTCTGCCATTTTCTGCCATTTCCATCTCTAATAGTGCGAAATCACTTTTCCATGCCCACCTAACATTTGGGGACCCGAGCAATCAGGGAAGATAAGAAAAGACGATGTGGTTTCCCTTTTCACATTCTGTGATTTTTTTCTATATCGGGCATGTATTTTGCTGTTCTTAGGCCACCTATAAATGACATAAAGAGGGATGGCCTGTGCTTCTGCAGCCAAATTTTGAAGAAATATGTTAATATTGAGTGGTTTTCTCGTAAATCGAAGAACACGAAAATCGCGTGTTGCAAGTTATACGCTTACCGATGTGGACAGGATGGCGTGTATGTTGGGGGGGGGTGTTGAGGGTGAGGAAGGAAGATGGTAATCAGGAGGTGAAGGTTCATTCAGCTGGAGACAACGTTCGGCAGTCCGGGGGATGCGTACAACAGGTTAATTACCAAAGTCATTAAAAAAACAAATGAGTTGCGTCCGGTGGAGCAGCGGGTACACGCTTGTCACCAACACTGTGGCAATCGGATGTCCTGGGATCAGACTCGTCGCGGACACGCCGTTCAGTATGCACAGGACACCTGTTTGCAAAGATCGACTGCTTTTGTCGTGATGTAAGTTTAGCTGGTGCTGCCTCGTGTGTTCCCTTCACCCACCTACCCCACCACCAAGCCTCCCGCACTTTGTCCTGCTGTTGAGTCACAAGTAAAGCTATTTATCCTGGCAAGCGTTTTAGGAAAATAACTCTCTCCATGTACTCGTGTGTCCTCTCTCTCTCTCTCTTTGTCATTATGGAGATGATGATGATGATGATGATGATGATGATGATGATGATGATGATGATGATGATGATGATGATGATTAGGAAAGTGCGAATTGATAAATTAAACGATCAATAAATACTCGAATTGACAAAAATGAAGTATGACTACTCTTGAGTGGAAATGAACATGTGATAAACAGTGACATCTTCCAGATGACTGTGTTGACACACGGCACTGCCGTACACTAGGCAGCAGTAAACTGTAGACCAACAGACTCAAACTTTCATGTGGAATAACAGACGCAGGGTCGGTGTGGAAGAACAAACTCAAAAATAGATGTGGATAACAGATTGAAACTTAGATATAAATCAAGAGACAGTTGTAGGTCTATAGACTAAGAAATTTGATGTGGATCATCAGAGTCGACCTGAAACGCGGATCGAGAATGACACAGATGTAAATTAATATACTCGTACTTAAATGTTGATAAATCGTCATTTATACAGGGATCACCAGGCTCACCATTATATGACGAGCTGATGGTAAAATATTTCGATGTAAACCTTATTCATCGGATGTGACACAAAGGTAGCGATGCACAGATTGCAGGCATATCTGTTCTCGGGACTTTTCTTGTCGTTATTGTTGTTGTTGCTTAGTTCCATTTTTTTAAATAGTTACGGAGGATTTACAGCTGTTCATATGTGTTGACTATGTCTTATTTATATGTATCGCGGTGTGCATGACTAGACTGAAGTGTATATTTAGCCACGGATCCCAGCCTCCATTACTTATGTGACTATAAAGTCGCAGTCAGTTACAGAGTTTGTCATTCCTGCTGTCGAACGAGTCCCAGCGAGGACAGAAGAGCCACCAGACCAGTCAGAGGTCGTCGCCATGGAGAGCAGTGTGGGAGCTGAAGTCGTCAGCATGTTGCTGCTGCTCGCCGTAAGGCTCGTCTCTGTGTGTGTGTGTGTGTGTGTGTGTGTGTTCGTGTGTGTGTGTGTGTGTGTTCGTGCGTGTGTGTGTTCGTGTGTGTGTTAATGCGTGCATGCGTGCGTGCGTGCGTGTGTGTGTGTGTGTGTGTGTGTGTGTGTAAGTGAAATCTGAATTATGAGCTGTGGTATTTCAACTCCTAGACATCTTAATCTGTTAAAAGATGTTGTTACCTATATGCAGTACATGCATCTATCTTCCGTTATCTTATTTTATGCTGAAAATTGTCGCAGTGTTTCGATAATTTTATTTCACTACAACGAAGATGTTTGGTTTTGCGACTCATAAAAGATAACGAACAGTTGAACATCTTGAAAGTATTATATCGCTGGGTTTGCACTGCTTCTCTTCCGACGGCTTGCGAACTCATTTTGGTTTTTGAAATGGCCAATCTGAAGACAACCCAATGAGCAGCAAAAAACAAAACAACAAAAAAGGCTTCTACCTATTACATCCGTACTATGACTAAGCCTCTGGTGTGGAAAGGAGCATTTGTAGCCTGGATTTCATTTTTTTAAAATGAATTTTACACGCATGGAGCAGCTTCTGGCAACATATCTTCATCTAATATGACATTTTATGTTATGTTTCGTGCGTCTGTGTCTTTTTTTCTGTAAAGCGCCATAAGCCTGCCCATAGGACCCGCATATGGCACTACAGACGTTCACTGTATTATTATTATTATTATTATTATTATTATTATTATTATTATTATTAAGCAATAAATTTATAGTTGAAATGATGGACTGATTTAAGAAATCTCCTCGTTCAAAATACTATTCCAATTTGTTCGCAGAACTGAGAAATAGTGGTCAGGACCTAGGTTTTTCTGACCGTTTACGGTCGGAATTAGAGATAAAGTTTACTGATTAAATTGGCACCTGATGACATTCACTGACATCGACATGTGACAGTCGATAGAGGACCTTCTTATTTGTTTCCAAAGCTGACCGCTCTGTGTAGCACCTTAAACACTCTCATCTCAATCTCCGTTGGATTTGTTGAATAGTACTTGTCTTTCCTGGTACAGTGGGAATAAAGGAGACGAGGAATAATTTTAAAATTAAAAGCTAGTGACGGTGAGTTAATGATTAGTGTCACGTTCTTTTGTGTTCCAGTTTGCTCTACCGTCACTTGGTGCTGTACCTGATCCTCTTTGCATGAGAGAGGTAAACATCTGAAAGTTATTTTAAAACTTCAAAGCAAACATTTAAATAGAAAATTTCGGAAGCCAGCAACAAGATTTACCTGGAATGAGTCCACAGGTGTGACATTAGTGTAGACGGACTGTGTGACGTTGTTTTAGTCTGTTGTGTGACGTTTACTTGCAATAGAACGTGTGGCCTTTAGTCGGTTGTGTGACCTCAGACCGGGTTGTGTGTCACAGCCTTTAGTCGTGTGGTGTGGAGTAGTACTGTGTATGAGGAGTAGTACCCAGTGTGGAGTAGTACTGTGTATGAGGAGTAGTACCCAGTGTGGAGTAGTACTGAGTGCGGAGTACTACTGTGAGTGAGGAGTAGTACTAAATGCGGAGTAGTACTGTGAGTGAGGAGTAGTACTGTGTGTAGAGTGGTATTGTGAGTGAGGAGTAGTACTGTGTGTAGAGTAGTATTGTGAGTGAGGAGTAGTACTGTGTGTAGAGTAGTATTGTGAGTGAGGAGTAGTACTGTGTGTGAGGACTAGTACCCAGTGTGGAGTAGTACTGAGTGCGGAGTACTACTGTGAGTGAGGAGTAGTACTAAATGCGGAGTAGTACTGTGAGTGAGGAGTAGTACTGCGTGTAGAGTAGTATTGTGAGTGAGGAGTAGTACTGTGTGTAGAGTAGTATTGTGAGTGAGGAGTAGTACTGTGTGTGAGGACTAGTACCCAGTGTGGAGTAGTACTGAGTGCGGAGTACTACTGTGAGTTAGGTGTAGTACTGAGTGTGGAGTAGTACTGTGTGCAGAGTAGTATCGTGTGTGGAGTAGTATTGTCGAGTGGGGAGTAGTAGTACTGTGAGTGTGAAGTAGTACTGTGTATGGATTAGTACTAATTGTGGATACGTAGTATTGAGTGTGGAGTAGTACTGTGAGTGGAGTAGTATTGTGAGTGAGGAGTAGTAGTACTGTGAGTGTGGAGTAGCACTGTGTATGGAGTAGTACTGAGTATGGACACGTAGTATTGAGTGTGGAGTAGTACTGTGAGTAGAGGAGTATTGTGAGTGAGGAGTAGTACTGAGTGTGGATACGTAGTACTGACTGTGGAGTAGTAATGCGAGTAGAGTAGTATTGTGAGTGAGGAGTAGTGTTGTGTGTGGAGTAGTACTGTGTGTGGAGTAGTACTGAGTGTGGATACGTAATATTGAGTGTGGAGTAGTACTGTGAGTAAAGTAGTATTGTGAGTGAGGTGTAGTGCTGTGTGTGGAGTAGTACTGAGTGTGGAGGAGTACTGTGAGTAGAGTAGTATTGTGAGTGAGGAGAAGTGCTGTGTGTGGAGTAGTACTGAGTGTGGATACGCAGTACTGAGTGCGGAGTAGTACAGTGAGTGTGGAGTAGTACTGAGTGCGGAGTATTACTGTGAGTGTGGAGTAGTACTGTGTGCGGAGTATTACTGTGAGTGTGGAGTAGTACTGTGTGCAGAGTAGTACTGTGAGTGAGGAGTAGTACTGAGCGTGGAATAGTACTCTGTGTGTGGAGTAGTATTATGTGCGGAGAAATACTACGTGTGAGTCACATTTGCTGTCCTCTATATTCAGAATTGCGGCCCCACCGAGCAATGTCGCATCGGCGAGGTGTGCGACAAGTCATACACCTGCACCATACAACCTGTGTGCGTTGGTGAGTCTCTGTAAAATAGTCGTCACTGTAAACTTTACTTTAGAATGAATGCTGAAGTGGCAGGCGTGTATTAGCTTCTGATAGTTTTAGAAGTAATAAAAACAATGGGAACGATGCTGGTATTTGTAATAATAATGTGATGATGCTTTTGATGATGACATAAACCCTTTTTGGTGACAGTAAGTGGAGAAAACTGAAAGGATGTAAAATGAAAATATGAAAGATAAATACGATGCTTGAAAGGATGATGATTAACAATATCATTTTTTAGAAGATGAACAGTAGAGGAGTAAATTGAAAAGGAGTTTGCAGAATTACACGTTATACATTCGTTAGTAAGTCTGAAATCCCAAACTGTTCTATAGCCAGAGGAAGGATCACTCTCATGTATGACTGGTGCAGTCTTGGGAGGCCACTTCTACAAAAACTAAGCAAAAAGTGGAAAATGATCACCTGTTCCCCGGGTAACTCGTGCCCAAAGAGCTTTTACTGCAAGCTAGGGGTGGAGCATAATCGTAACATCTGCTGTCGCTCTGACATAGGTGAGTGTGCATCCTGTGAGAAGTTAAGGAACTTCAAGAATTTTAGAGTCGTCAGAAATTATCTTTAAATTACTGTCAGAAGTTATCTTTTACTATGAGACATTGTTGGTCCGTTAGGTCGTTAGGACATTGTTCTGAAACGTTTACGAGAGAAAGTGTGTATTTTTAGATGAATGATGGGTTGACTGAAAGGGTATGTAACATGTTAAAAACATGTAAAAAAAAAATAGTAGAAGAGGACAAGAAAAATATTAAAAGGTTCCAAGATGGATTCAAAAACGTTTTTCGTTTTCCTTCACTTTCTTTCTCTCTCTCTCTCTCTCTCACACACACACACACACACACACACACACACACACACACACACACACACACACACACACACACTACTTGAGTATTCTGACCAGAAGAAATAGAGGTTACTGACGATGTGGAGTGTCGATAATGTAAACCATTAACCACGAAAATGTCTTGAACGCAGGCATCTCTGACATACAATATTCTCAATAATATTGTTTTCTTGCATTCTTTATCTCTTTATGCCTTTGTCGCATACTCTAGACGATCGTCCTAAGCCCGGCGTGTGCCCGAAACCAGACTCCTTCACGGACAGAATCTGCTTGGACACGTGCTTAACAGACAACGACTGTCCCCATAACGACAAGTGTTGTAATACCGACTGCGCTAAGAACTGTTACAAAAGAAGAGTGTGAGGGGCACTTTCATGAGCTCTTAAAATCTTATCATCACAAATTTCAAAGTTATCCATTCACTGATAAGGTTATTAATGAAAGAAAGTTAATTATAAAATATTTGTAAGAGTGCCCCTCACACTTTTATATTTTAAGTTATATGTATTAAAGAAAATACCGAGACCTAAGCAAAAAAAAAAAAACCGTTTACCCTTTTTAGTACATTTGAAATGAAAGTGGTTAATTTTTTTACTTCTTTTGTTTTAAATGGTTTAGTCCTAATTTAGCCTATAAGTTTTCATACGAAGCATTTCACGAAGAGCTGTACCATTCCTCAGTTTCTTTTCTGTGAGGTGTGTGAGACCTAATACTTCTGTCATCAGACCTTCCAGATATCTTACTCTACTAAGTTCTACATACGTGGCTGATGCCATCGGAGAATGTGTTGATTGCCTTCTCAAACTTTGTGACATCAGCATTGATTCCTGGTCGCACTTGTGGTGCATGTTGTTGATGTAGTTGCGCTTGATGTTGATCCGTTGTTTCTAATGCTTGTACTTGTGCTTTATGTTGTTTGTCCTGCCTTTGTCTGGCTTGTTCCTGTGTTTCTGGGCGGCCCAGTGGTGCAACGCCTAGCGCCTGTCACCAAAACAGTTAAAGTTGGCTGTCCTGGGTTCAACTCTCGTCTCGGGCACGCTGTTCTTTCTCTGCATGTGACATCTGTTTACAGGGCTGGCTGCCTTGCCGACAGATGGTTGCTGGCTCTGCGTGGAACATCAACTCCACCCACCACCACCACCCCGGTGTTTCTGATGCTGGTACTCTTTTTTTTTTTTTCGCTGTCGATGTTTATTGCAAACGCTTCTTCGACGATAATTTCTCACGATGCTTTTGCATCTTCTTCTTCTGTAGGTGTCCCTTTCTTTGCATTGCGGTTTCACTCATCACGCAGGGGAAGTTTAACAGCAAACATTCGCACGGACGGTTATGCATTCCCGGGTTAAGTCTCTAAAGGGTTCCGTTTCTAGTTTTTTGTTGTTTTTTATTTTAAATGCAATCATCCAAAGGAAGGAACTTTTACACGTTTGAAATTTTTATCTATCTTTTTTGTTTTACTTTGTGACTTTATACCCTTCTTATAGGCCGAATTAGGGGAGATAGCTATAATTATTATGTGGACAAATTAAAAAATGTTATATCAAAATGACACTCGTTATGAAATTGACAAATCTGGACTGTACAATCATTCTTCAAATGATATTTCAGGTAAAAAATTAATAGAAAGTTGTGCAGTTTTATTTTGACACTCATTCTACAAATACGGATTCTCTCAATGCTCTTATAAAAACAACTAATGTTGATAAAATGATAATGAAGTTGTTGATTAAATTTAGACCTTGACTAAAATTACGAAAATTATAAACTCTTTCAATTTCAAGATTGATAAAGCAAGTGTTCCATTTATTTTTTTTTTAAAGAAATCTTTAGCTGCATAATACACTAGAAAGTATCTTTTTTAATTGTTGATTTTGAATAGCTATCCGCAAACTTGTCTATGGAGAGAAGTCAATGTATTCTTTGCATATGTAAAAAGTCAACATTACTTGTCTATTTCGTGCACGATTCACAAAAGACTACCATATAAAGTCTGCTGTATGCTGCTTAACTTAACGAAAATAAACAACTTTGAGATTGAATAATTGTTATTTGCTGTTTTGGTTTAATTATGGTCGCGTTTGTGAGAATGAAGGTGGTTGTGATCCGGACTAGCCATCAGTTGCTACAGGTCAATCAAGAATTTTACATTGAAATGATTTTACTTCTACAGCACGGGTTTTTTTTAAAGCTTTTTAAGCCCGAAATATACGAACGGCACGTGTCCCAAAATATTTCTACCAAAGAACAGTTATATTACGCGTCTATCTGTCTTCAATGTCTAGTTTGGTTAGACAAAAATAGAACAGCTCCTTTTTTCTGCTTTCTTATTTCCGAAAAATGTTAATGTTCTTGCGAAATCTCTGTGTGTGTGGGGTGGTGGTGGTAGTGGTTATCCATTTTTATGCCAACACTGTTATCAAGTAGCATAAACATCAAATTTTTATTTAACCTTTCATTTTCCAGTTTTGTGGCAATACTGTTACGAATTAGTGTTATGCAAGAGACAAGAAAGACCTTATATAGTAACTTATAACATAATTTGAAGGTGATATAACTTGAGTGCCTGCGTTTATTCCCTTCACATCCCCCGCCCTACCCGACCACCGTATACTGAGCCTCCCGCAGTATGTCCTGCTGTCAGAAGAAAAGTCATTTATCCTGGCAGGCGTTTTCAGCAAATATACCTCGTCATGTTCTCAGCCCTTCCAACCACCCCATCTTCAGTTTCCTACAATGAGTCAGGTAAATCGGCAGCCCTGTCAAAAGTCATATAGTGTATTATTAAGATGAGCTGAATAATTGAATGTTCATCGTACCCTTCTATCGATCGCCTGTCCTGCCATGAGATTTGAAGCGCTTGATCGATGCGAGGATAATAGAGCAAGGGGAAGAACCCAGCGTTACATAATAACATGAATAATCTCCCTTTACACTCGACTCGCTGCAACAAAAAATGCCCCATCTAACCAGAGCGATGATCAACCTGATTGTTCATGAAACCTTCCTTGTGTGGAGTTTGAAAGTACGTGTTTGCGAAAGCACTTGGATAAATTTAAAACGGAAAACGATGTGGATCATGACCAAACATTTTCCTGTACGTGTCTGCTCCAAAACGCTAACTGACGTACATTTTACATGCACAGCGCAGAAAACTTCAAATGGAAGAGCAAGGTAAATGGTAACCTGAACTTACATAATACATACTGACATTCGGAATCATTCCTTGTCAAAATTTCGTGTTGCATATAAAGCTTTAACTTACAATTGCATGTAAAACACAGTTTCAGCACGAACTTGTATTACATACAGGTCCGTGGTTTCAGGGCGTCACGAAGGCCGCCATGTTTACGTACTCTTTCGCGAAAGAAAACAGACTAATGCTTGACGAGGTGGACGTGTCGGACAAGAGTGTGGAACGGTTCTGGAGTAGTGTTAGCAGTTCTGCGGCAGACTCATTTGACAAGAAGGTGTTGAGCGATGTTGTGATACTGTTATCAGTTTTGCCGACTGGCCAGCATGACATGTAGTTTGCAATCTGCAAGAATCACGGAATGTTTGCAGTCTACGGTAAGGAATAGTTTTACGGGAAAGGTGTAAAGAAACGATCATTTTGTTATCTAAAATGTTGACCAGACGTGATTCAGAACTCGCGAATCTATCATTTAAGTCCAGCTTACCCTATTCCTTGCTTTTCCCTTTAAGCCACCTGATTTATACACTTATATGTCTCTGTTTGCTAACAGCACAGCTGGTGACGTCCGGCTTATTGTCGCTTGATAAGAGAAAGTACTAATATCGAAACATTTAAAGAGTATCCGGGTTTCCTTTGACATTATAAATGCCTGCTCGTATGTGCCATCAGGGATTATTATCTTATAAGCCACTGGCGATATATTCAGCAGTGCTTGTCAACAGACAATTCACTAAATACTATTTGTTTTTGTTTGACTCTCCCCCAGAAACTAATCATCATCATCGTCGTCGTCGCATGTGTTTCTGACATTTTAATAATGATGCATTTATTTTGTTATTTTTAAAACGCAGTTTGATAAACATAAAGGTTATTCATGTAGTCCTCTAGCCTAGATGGAAGGAGTATCGTAGTTAAGCCCGCCTGTTCCTGCTAACTACACTCTAGACTGTTTCGTCATCCATGCCGCCAGGTACGTGTATGTAATGCCCTTACACTAGACTGCTACCTAATGAAGACATTTGCCACTTAGCTCCGAGCTCCCAGCTCTCAGCTTACGTCCCCAATAACATATGCTTCGCAGAAGAGTTGGTGGCGCACGGACCGTTTATCTTCTGCGTTGCTTCTCGATAGCTTCCCAGATTGCGCTTCAACGAATTGAATCTTGTTGTGTTGCGGTGAAGGCCTGGGTGACCAGAAATCGTCTTAAACTCAACGACGACAACACAGAAGCGTTACTTTGCGGAAAAGACTGAAGACTCATTTGTTTACTTATGAAGGAGTTCAACAACCAAGCACCACTTTTGTCTTTATTATTTTTTTACTTTCCTGGTGTTTTATTTTTTCTTCTTTTCTACTTTTGCGGCGCAATGAGCATTCTTCTGAATGGATACCTGCGCATTATAAATGAACATAATCATCATCAATCGCACATAGACTCGAGACATGCACTACGTGGGGTTAAGACCTGCTCACAGTCCATATCGACGACCAAACATCAAAATGCAGGATGTCAAATCGACCATTAGAGTGAAGGTCATATGAATTCGTAATTTTCCGAAAATAACGATCTCTCCTTACTCAACAACATGTTAAAATACTTGGTAAGAAATTTTTCTATTGAAGGTTGAACAAAAAACATTTAGGCCTGATGATTTTTAATTCATCTTTAAAGAGTTCTATATTTCAGGCCAGGTCCAAAAAACATTCTTTAACATCTTCATCATCCTCCACCTCTTTAAAACAGCCGTAGCAGCAAAACAGAGACATCGTAGTAATTGTAAAAAAAATATCCTTCCCCTCATCATACTAATCTTTCACGGAACTACTTTATTGTTCACAACTGTCTTGTCAAGAGAGCTGCAATATTGCAATAATGATATCATTATGCCCTCTGGCAAACACCATCTGGGCTACTAATTAAAAGTGATATATAGATGTTATGATATTAATTTACAATGATATATAGATTTTGAGGTGTAGCGTTTACCAAACATGCGCAGCAGTTCCCGTGCACAGATGAGGAACACGAACCTATTTCGACGAAATCCATGTCTCAACAATTTCAATTCTCGCTTTAATTTTAAGTGTCCTTTTAAACAAATAGTTCAAAAGTACACATACCAGGTTTTGATCCTTTTGAACAGTGTAGAAACAGACAATCAGCCTCGTCAAAGTCTGTTGTCTCTACGACTTGTATCCTCCAAGAGTTTGGTGGGGACGCGCTGTTTCGAGGTTCGGCAAAGTGTTGAGTCGGCGGTTCGTCATCCGACTGGTCATTCATTTTCACATCTACGTTCAACTATTTACCAACTTAAAGACAGCCAATCACGAATTAGCACCAGACGAAGCCACCCAGCTTTCAGCACATCCCTTAGTTACCTGAGATCACCTTACTGACCCGGCCAAAGCAGCTGGTTCCTTAATTACTCAAGTGCGGCGAAATCGCGGACCTGTCACGTGCCAATTAATGATCTTCGCTGATAGATGTCAGGTGTGCACTCCTTAAAGCCCAACCCAATTGCTGAGCAAAAATCGCTGGAAACAGAGCATAAACTATCACGAAATCATATTCCGGTGGTATTTTATGACAAACAGGCATGAAAGATTATTTATTTATTTTTTCCTCTTAAGCATACCTGAATTTGTCGAGAAAACAGGAAATGACGAAACGGACGTATTTCTAAAAATAGCGTCGTCTGCACTGGCTGAAGTCGAAGAGAAAAGATGCAATCCTCGGTAAAAGAAAGCTGACCAGGACACATTGTGGTGTTGCTGAATGTTCTCTTCGACACTCAGATGGAGTTAGTTTGTACTCATGAAGGAAAACCTAAAGATAACGGCAGCAAACACCAATGGATTAACTTTGTTCAGAGATGTGTATGTAATATATGTGTATATATGTGTATATACAGGCCTCTACTTTGTTCAAACGTGACATGCGAACTTCGTCCCCACACCGCACTCAAGAATTTGCTCAAAACATTTCAAAATCGATTGTTATCTAGTCATTTATACAGTACAAGCAAGTCTTGGACTTTCAGTAAACTGAAAAAATCTTATTCCTGCAGCAGTGCTTACTACACAAAAGCACGAGATGTTAAAACCAACTACGACTGCTGGTAGATCAAGCACCAGATATGCAACATAGACAGTTTCTACAGCGTCTACAAGTAACATCGTGTGACAGTCACAAACACAACATCATCAGTCATATCTTTATCCAGCATAATGCTAAAACAAATAACAGTGCGAGGACATCATTGATCGATGTGCGTGCTCGAAACAGTTAAAAAAAAAAAAAAAAAAAAAGAATTGGAGGTGATAAACTAAGGAGCTTAAACGGGAACACGTGCGAGTATCAGTAAGTAAATAGAAAATGTTGCATGCAGCTAAATGAGGAAGAAATAAGTTTTTACATCGATAAACATGTTTCAAACTATCATTATATTTTTAATTGTAAAAAAAATCTTTATCAGCAGTCAGTTGTAACTATAAAATAAAAATGCAATGCTTGAAACTATCAGATAAAAATTACAGGAGTTTCTCTTCGACAAACACTTTTGAAACGGAGACTTAGATAGGTTTGTAGATAGAGCCGTAAAGGCAAAGGCTGTGAGGCCCTGTGCGGGATGCGCTACTTTCTTGGAGCTGTAACCAATGAGCGCATTGTTTGTGTACTGCAGGGTATAATTAGCCACGTATCACAGCCTCCATTACTTATGTGGATCCCCGCCCAGCAGGAATATAAAGTCGCAGTCAGTTACAGATTTTGTCATTCCTGCTGTCGAGCGAGTCCCAGCGAGGCCAGAACACGTAGCCAGACCAGCGGTCGTCGCCATGGAGAGCAGTGTGGGAGTTAAAGTCGTCAGCACGTTGCTGCTGCTCGTTGTAAGACTCGTCTCTCTCCTGTGTCTGTGTTCCAGCCACTTCAGCCATGCTGGCTCTCATTCTCTCGATCTAGCTCTCTAACCCACTTTCTCTCGTGTGCTTTCTTCCAATCTGATCTGTGAGGTCAGTCCGTGTGTGTGTGGCAATGTATTTATAGTTGAAATGATGGACTGGTTTAGGAGATTGTACCAGTGGCGTAGGAACAGGGGGGGGGGTGGCAAGGGGGGCAAAAAAAAGATGCTGGGAAGGCAAGAATGTGAACGTTATTCATTGTCAGCATGGAGCTTGCCCCCCCAAAGCCGAGCATCTTCCTACGCCACTGTGCACTCAATGACTGCTCGTTCAAATTACTGTACCATATTGGTCACAGAACTGAGAATTAAAGGGATCAGGGCCTAAAGTCTTTTCAAGTCGGGGTTAGAGAGAAGATTTTACTGATTTAACTGGCACCTGAGACTGACATCGACGTAGGACAGTCGATAGAGAATCTTTTGTTATGTCCACTTTTATAAGCTGCCTGCTTTTTGTGGCGGATATCTACCTGCGTGGGATTTAGTGACTAGTTACTTATCTTTCCTAGTGCACTGATAAAAAGCATAAGAGAAAATTAAACAAAATAAAAGGTAGTGACTGTGAATGTATGATTAGTGTCACGTTCTCTTGTGTTGCAGTTTGCTTTACTGTCAGTTGGTGCCAGCCAAGGAATTGAGCCTCTTTGCCAGAGTCAGGTAAACATCTGACAAATATTCTAAAAAAATCATAGCAAACATTTCAACAGAAAACCTCGGAAGCCAGCAACAAAATTACCTGGACCGAGTCCACAGGTGTGACATTACCGTAGAGTGGCGTAGACTGACTGTGTGACGTTGTTTCAGGCTGTTGTGTGACGTTGCCTTGCAATAGAACGTGTGGGGTGTGTGTCACAGCCTTCAGTCGTGTGGTACAGTGTAGTACTGTGAGTGAGGATATATTGTGTGGGAGAGAGAATATACAGTAAAACCTCGGTTTTCGTTGACTTCGTTTATCATCGGTTTTGGTTTTCGTACATTTTGTTCGCAAATAATTTGTCTCGGTTTTCGTCAGTTGCTTCCAATTTCGTCGGCGTGCCCACGTGATCTCGATGATAATTTTTCAAAAACAAAGGGCGACCCACGCGTCCTCCTGCTGAGTGTGGCGTTGTTTCTCGTCGTGTGACCATCACGCCGCGCGTCTAGCCAAACAATTCCATTGCTTTACAGTGTTTTGTGCTTTTTTAAAAATTGATTTTACATTTACCGTAAATTTCGGTCTGTTGAGCGTGCCTGTTTATAAGAAGTTGTACTGTGTATGAATCACTTTGCTGTCGTCTGCGTTCAGGTGTGCGCCGCCACCGAGGTTTGTCGCGTCAAGGAGCAGTGCGACGGATCACAAAACTGCACCATGGTACCATTGTGCATTCGTGAGTCTCTATCACATAGTGGTTGAGCCACTATTTAGTCTTATGTTAGATGCGTGTATAAGCGGCTGTTAGTTTTGGAATAAAGGCGAGACTCAGTGGGAAGAATGTTTTCTCTGCTGATGTTTTTAAAATCATTATTTCACGATACTTTTGATGATAACAAAGCCTTTTTGGTGACGGCGAGAGATAAAAAGGAAAAGGTGTAAAATGAAAATAAAGAAGACGAAGATGATACTAATAATGATGACGAATGATAATTATTTTTTTTTATTAGATGAACAGATGCGGAGTAAGTAAAAAGAGTGTGTACGCGTTACGCGCCATCTGTACGACAGTAACTCTGAATTTCCAATGTTTTCTATAGCCAAACAAACGAGCATTTTTCTGTCTGGCGGGTGCGTTATTGGGGAGCCACTTATACGACCAGCAGCCAGTGAGTGGGAAATAGTCACCTGTCACCCACGTGCCCCGTGCCCAGCTGATTATTACTGCAGCGTAGCGCTGATGGATGTTGCTGCCAGGTGCTGTCCCTCTGACAAAGGTGAGTGTGCATCCCGTGACGAGTGAAGGAACGTGAAGAACTTAGAGTCGTCAGAAATTGTCTTTACATATGAGACATTGTTCATCCTTGTGGATCGTTCTGAAACGTTTGCGCGAAAAAACATGTGCATTTGGGTGAATGATGGTTTGACTAAAAGAATATATAACATGTTGAAAGACACATGGACAAAAGTAGAGGACGAGAAAGAAATATACAAAGAAAAGGTTTAAAGATGTACAAAAGAACAGCGTTTATCCTCTTTCACTGTTCATACACACACACAGAGACACTTAGAGAAACTGAAATAGTCTGACCGGAAGAAGAAAGAATACTAAATGGAGAATTGGACTGAGATTTGTCGCGACTTGGAGTGACGATAATTTCTTGAATGTAGACTTCTCTGACGTTTGCTGTTCACAACAATAATACTGTCTTCTTGCATTCTTCGTTTCTGTAACGCCTTTGTCACACACTGTAGCCAGTCCTCCTAAACCTGGCGTGTGCCCGAACCCAGACCCCAAAGAGGATAGATTCTTCTGCGTGGACACGTGCTTAACAGACAAGGACTGCTTCCACAACGAGAAGTGTTGCAATACCGGCTGTGCCAAGCGATGTACTAATCCGATTCAAGACTCTTGCAGTGAAAAGGTAAACATTCGTAACGTTCAAATTATCGTGTTGGGATGGTCACATTCATTTGTTTGTGACAGGTCATTATATCGTGAACGCGTGTGGTGTAGTGGATAAACTATTAGAAGCTGTGGCTCGCACACTTTCCGGCTCACAACTCGTGTGGCGCATCAAGGTTGAGGAGATAGGAACCGCTCTCACCAAAACATTCCCCCCGTTATAACTGCAATCTTAGAGATAAATACAGTCAGAGAAAAGTACGATCTTAGAGGTAAGTACGGTCTTAGAGACTCCATCTAGACGACAAGTTTATTGGACTACATTTATCTTTCGCTTTGTTCTGCATCTTAACCTTACCTTTATTTGTACGTCTTCATAAATATATTTTTAAGATTTACTTTTGGTCCAATTTCTTCTTCAAAGCACCATGAATCTCCTTGACAGAAATTTTTCTTTTTCCAACAAAGGTGTGTCCCAATGGCGGTCTGTGTCGGCTGTCCAGTCTGGGACAACCTGAATGTGGTGAGTATTGCGACTTTTTTTTCCATCTCAATGTCCACTCTTTGTATAGATGACTTTTCGCTCGCTCGCTGCGCCGTTTTGAAGGATCCAGCCGCTAATGAGAGAAGCTACATTAGAGACCAGAATCCAGTTGCACAATATATTCCTAATTTTAAACCCATTTAGACCTTAAATCTAGTTAGGTAATCAGTTTTAAAGAAACACAGTGCACAACACAAATTTATATATTTTAAACGCCAAAATTGCTTTATACTGTTTAAGCCAGACATTCATTCCTCACAATGTTTCGTAAGCGCTTGTGCAACACATCTAAATGGCATAGAAGCGATTTTAAAAGAAAGAAAAACGTGTCTAAATTTGCCTTTTAGAACAGTTTAAATTTTTAGAAACATGTTGTGCAACTAGCCCTTATTAGGAGTCCCTGTTACAGACTTTGGGATTCGGGAAAGAGCATAGGTGCCCCCGACAGTCAGCTGTGGCCAGCTTGAGTGCTTTTAAATATCAGCAATTAGCCAAACTGTGCACGCAGCCCTCCAGGTGCCACCGTTTCGTTACATATCTAGACCACAGCTTTTAGTGCGCATGCGTGGGGACGGCCATCACTCGTGTCGGGGTCGCTTGATGCTGAAGAACGTTAACTACTGTGTGTTTGCCTAACCAGGTCACTATGTGGGACATAATTACCAGCCGCGATGCACTCTGAGTGAAGTGTTGAAAGAGTAAGAGATTTGAGTCTAGATCACCTAAAAGCAAGCAGATGTGCTGGCACGATTTCTCGCAAGATTATGGTGTATGCGTCCACTAGCGTTTCAATAATTGAATTACATTAGTAGCATGAAAGTCTGATAACGACACGGGATTACGACGTCGATCCTCCGACATTTTTAATGACTCAAGGCTTAAAATTCCAACCCCATTCCCTTGTTAAACATGGACGAAGGTTTGACCACGTTTGGCAAAAGTTTTTGCATGACGCTTATGTCGGAACTTTATCACATTTAGTCGAACCTTTGACCAAGTTTTCCGGTTAAAAACAGCATTGAAGAACGTCTTACTTTTTTGGACAGTTTTCATGGACTAAGAAGTTTAACACGTGGAAACCAGTCTGCGCTGCTCCGACGAAGGTCTGAGAAACCCGCCAATGGACAGATGCAGTTTTCAATAAAGACTGGTCTGTGGACCGCTAAGGATAACGTTTTGCATGTTGTATCGACAGATTACCTACCAGATAATCCCAACCCTGACTTAAAATGTTCTTACGAAAAGCAAAGACATATAGCATTCTCTTTTAAAGACAGCTACAGTAACTAAACAGATAAATAGAAAGGTACAACCTTTTTTTCAAAATTAAGAACTACAAAATATATGTCTCACAGCAGGGGCTTTCATAAGTTATTACGTAGACAAATAAAAAAAAGGTTTTATTAAAAAAGTCACTCGTTATGAAATTGACAATACTAAACTGTACATTCGTCGAAGATGTGACTTATATTTCAAATGAAAAAAATAATATGAAATGGGTAGTTTTATTTTGACACTCATTCTATAAATACTTATTCTCTTACTGCTCGTGTAGCAACAACCAATCTTGATAAAATGATGATGAAGATGTTGATGATTCAATTTAGACCATGATTGATCTCTCTACTAGAGAAATTACGAATATTATAAACTCTTTAAAGATTGATACAGCAGGTGTTCCATACTGACAGATATGCTTTTTACAAGAAATCTTCGCCTTTGCTGTACAATTGACTACAAAGTTTAAAGAAAAGATTTTTGAGTTTGAATAGATATCCACACGATGTTTATGGAGAAACATCAAAATATATATTCTTTGCATAGTAATGTATGTGAAAAGTCAGCATTAGGTGTATATTTCGTACACGCTTCACATAAGACTATTATATCAAGCCTGCTTTCTGTTGCTTTCCAAAATAAACAACTTTGAGATTGGTTGTTTGTGATTTGTTGTATTGATTTAGTTGTGGTCACGTTTACGAGTATAAAGACTGTTGTAATCCGGGCTAGCCATCATGGTTGCCACATTTAAAGAACCATCTTCAGTACCAACCAGAATTTTGTAACAAACGATATCAATTCTGCGGCTCGTTTATCTGTTTTGCATAGTAAGCATGAAAATTGCGCCTTAAGAACATTAAAGATAGTATGCGTCTATCTGACATCACTGTCCGGGTTGGTCAGAAATAAATGAAACAGAAGCCCACTTTATACTTTTTTGTGTCCCAAATAATGATAATAATGGAGATTTTTATAGTGCATTTCTCCACCGTACAATAGACTCCATTCACTTTACAAATATATTCGGAATACAAAACACCTAAAGCACACAGACACAAACACACATACTGACACAGACTAAAACATATCAGCATACAACCGGCTAGAGACACAGACATAAAAGATGGAAAATCTGATCATGAAACATGCCAGGGCTTTGATATAGGAAAGAACTTGTAGACTGCGAGTGGGAAAAGATGAATTTGAGAAGAGATCAGCAGAAGAGAACCCAGCAGAAAATAGGGAGCATAGTGCACAATGTGTGGTCACACGGACTTCCTAGACATTTGCATGCCTACCGGGAACAGCCTATTATACACGCTGTGCCTAGCTTGCTTTGCATCACAGCTGCGTGTGTAATCTTTCAGTGCGGCAGCAAGCTATATCATCTGCTTCCTGTTTGGGCCTTCACTTTCCTGTGCCCTCGACACGCGTCTCGTCTGCTACACAGGGTTCTGGTACACCATACTTTGTTGGACTAACTAGATTTGGGTTTTGATGCATCACAATTTGCTGGACTAGCAGGTTTTGGGTTCTGCTGCATCACACTTTGTTGGACTAACTAGGTTTGACAAAGGAATCGGTCCCTGTCTTGCTGTGCTTTTCCCCCTTTGTATAGAAGGCAGTGGACAGCGTGACATCAGAGTTTCCATGCTTGGTGATCGGGACCTCCATCCATCGCGGGCCGTGGCTAATGCACGTGTCTGACGAACTGGCGCAGCAGATCTGTTCCATCAAAAAAAAAAAAAAAAAAGCACCAGAGAACTGGCAGCATTCTTTATCAGACTTCGCGTGGAAGCATGTCTCCCATTATCTCGCCTACACCAGGCGAATTTTCAACTTCAAGCACGCGGTTCATCTATAATTTTCTAAAATAAGCTGAACAGATTGAACTGATTGGTGATCTTTGTTGATCCTTTAACGGTAATCTGAAGTAGGGTAAAGCGGGTGGGAGATGCAGAACCTTTTCAAAGTTTTTGTTAGGCCAGTGGTAGTGGTAGAAGCAGCTATACTTTGCATTTTCGTCGCGAAAATAGATTTCACGACCTTTAACAATTTTGAGTGTAGGAAGACATGCTATCACGTAGCTTTCGATAAGCGCTACATTGTCCAAGGTTCCGCAAAGTCCCCGAAACAGGTTCTATAAGACATTATACAAATGAAGAGAAAGAGGGGACAAATAAAGTTTCATGCCGAGCCGGCAGCTAAGACTATATCACGGATAAGCACTCGGCCCTTTAAACAGGTGCCAAGAAAAGTGTGCCCGAGAGGAGATCTGAACCCGGGACAGCAAATCCTCATTGTATGGGTGACAGGCTAATCGTTGCGCCATCGGACCGCTCCACACAAGAAAAGAGCCTGAACACCTGGACACATTACCTTCGAGAAGAAGTAAGAAACCATGTACAGGCAAAGATCGAGCATCCGAGAGATGTCCGACCCCCCCTCCTGTCCTCCCCATAAATTTGTATATCTTATGTTTTCATACTCCTCCACCAGGGAGGTTTGTATTTACTAGAGTTTACAAAGTGCAGTTTATAGGCAATCATCGCACAACAGCATCACAGGTGTCAAGACAACGTGAATCAAATATGCTATGAAGAAGACCTTTGCACACTAACATACTATAACGATTCCTGTCACTTACTGGTACGACGATTAACAAACTTCCTTTGAACGAAGACCCAGTCCCTTCAATTGTAACCAAGACAAAAATCACTTCAGTTGTAACAAAAACATATTAACTCCAATTTTACGAAGACCCAATCATTTGGATTGACAATAAGACCATATGCGCTTCTGGGGACTATGGGAGACCCGATTGCCTCACTTAAAAGCCATTTGAGGCACGAATGTCGACCGGAGTTCGCCCAAAGTCGTACTGCACCTTTGAAGAGTTTGTTTTAATGAACCTTTAACATTTATCTTGCTTCGGAGCCCCTAGACTCATTAACACTATCATAGGCGAGTTGAAATGTGACATCCGCGAAATGTAGAAGCATGTTTAACCGACGCACTGACCTGAACGTATCCGAAGGGAAAGGCACCCATCTTTCTTTGCCATTCACTTTCCCCAACTGCAAAGGTTACACAAAACCAACAGCACGGCAAGGATGCGGTTTAAATGATTTTGAGTTTACAGATGGCCATACGTCATACACTCCTGTTGATTTCAAGTTGCTGGAAAAGGTTCTGAAGTTTTGCACCTTCCTAGTTTATTAAATGGCATGTTCACAAAAGGATAAATCAAGGCATTCCAGAGCATAAGAGGTCTCTTTGGGCAACACTCTGCAAAAGAAAGAAAAATACATCCCCAGTTGCCCCGAAGTACTTACTGTCTGTCATGAGGATGAGCTGTACTCACGGTTCATCACAAAGTTGAACTGCGCTTACTGCTTGTCATAAAGCTGAACAGAAGGGCAGGATGGCCTCTACAGGGGATCAGGCCTCGATGGACCATAGACTATAGAGAAAGAAGGACAGCCATCTTAGCGCGCTTGTAGTGGGCCAGCGCTGGCTCAACTCCCGTCCGCTGTATACTCGCCGATACAATTCACAGCCAGCTTCCGCTCTCTTTGTCGTGTATCCGCGAGTACATCATGGAATGCTTTGATATTAAAGAAATCCTCTTAGTATGCTTTAATATATATTTTAATACATGAATCATAATGTACAATATCTCCGCTCAAACACAGCGTTGTATCGTAGTATTTGTATTTATTTGAAAGTCAAATTAATAGTATTGTCAACAGGCACTCGCTGGCGGTCCGGTGGCGCAATGGTTAGCGCTTGTCACCAATACAGTGAAGGTTGGCTGTCTTGGGTTCAGTCTCGGGCACGCTGTTCTTTCTTTGCATGTGGCATCTGTTTACAGGGCTGGATGCATTGCCATGATATAGCCTTAGTTGCTGGCTCGGCGTAAAACACCAATTAAAAAAAAAACAAACAAACAAGCTCTCGCTCTCTGGCTCATTGTCTGAGTGATACAGAGAGCGGTTTGTAGCTTGTCGTTTCTTAAATATTAATTGAGACTAAGGCCCTGAGGGGCATGCCTTAAACTCTATTTATTTTGTAACACATTTAAATCCTTATTTATTGATTTTTCTAACGATGTTGTTATAAAACACATTCACATCGTGCGTCGTGTTATCAGGACGATGGTGCACTTGAAATGAGTGGCGAAGAAAACTTCGATGTTCCTTCGATGTTCTTTCTCGACTTGACTACTGCAACTCCTTGCTGGCAGGCTGCCCCTCATCCCTCATTGAGAGACTCCAGAGAGTACAGAACTCTGCTGCGCGTCTGGTGCTTAGAGCAAGGAAACGGGACCATGTCACTCCTCTCCTTCGTTTTCTACACTGGCTACCCATCCGTTCTCGCATTCAGTACAAACTGTCTGTGCTGTGTTTTGATTTCTTTGCTGGCTCCTGTCCTGACTATTTCTCTGAACTTCTCATCCCTTACTCTCCGTCCAGACAACTACGCTCTTCGTGTGACGACCGTATCCTAACTGTTCCTGTCACCAGAACAACAACATATGGTCACAGGACTTTTGGCTACTGTGCTGCAAAACAATGGAACTCTCTTCCTTTCCATATCCGCCACCTTCCTACAACTGAATCTTTCAAATCTGCACTGAAAACGCACCTCTTCCTTGAGCATTTCTCCTAACACAGTCCACACAATGCTCGTCCTTCTTAACCCCGCCCCTTCCCTCTTGCTACTTTACCCATCTTTCTCGCAGAATCACTATATTTCTCTGTTCCTGTTACTTGATGCCTTTTGTTTTCTGTTTCGTCGTCAGTACTGTCGTTTTCTTTCGTCCCCTTTGTTCTGTAGTCCACGTCTCTTCCCCGTTTTAAGCGCTAAGAGCATGCTCTCTATTAGTGAATATGCGCTATAAAAATCTTCACTATTATTATTATTATCTGCCCCCGAAAGTTTCAGTTGGGTGCCTTTCAGATCTATAGGTAAAAATAGAGGTTAGAGTAAGAAAAGTAGCTATTTTCTTCCATTATTTATTTTGTGATACATTTTTACTTAAACTTGTAGACAAATTTGTTTAATCATAATTAGTTTCATCAGGTCTACCTGGAGATCTGGGAAGAGTCTAGTAGTGCGATTCACAGCTCTCACAAGAGCTTTTTCCCAGTCTTGATGTTCTCGTCCTCGTCGTATGCTGAAAAATGATAAGCCTTTGTGTCGACTTTTGCATGCTGGGAAGCCTGGAATCGCACAACTAGTGTCTGGCATGTCAAATTAACTACAACAATAGCTCTGAGACGCACTGTGTAAGCGAAGCCGGAAAAGGCGAAGGGATGAAAAAGCTAGCGCATGCGCGTCGCAAGTTATTTGTTCCCGCGCTCGAGTCGCTAGTCCTTCTTTCTCTATAGTCTATGGATGGACGTACCTCCTCTGGACCAGGGCTGATATGCGAACTTAAGCTTGGCTGATAAGCGAATTTAAAAATGAACTTAAGCTTAAGTCCGCTGACTTAACTTTAGGTACAGTAGCTCGATGTGCACAGAGATCTTAAGGGATCTCTGGCGTGCACAAGAAAACTCAAGTCCGCTAAGTACAAAATTTCTTAACTTTAAGACTGCTCTCCCCAGGAATAAACCCTTACTTAGCTGAGTCATAGACTATAGTGAGTATAGTCTATGGCTGAGTCGGGCGACTTAAGTTATCAGATTTCTTATTTCTTCGTTTGAAGAGTGAAAGAAGATGGCAGCGAGAGGACCGTGCTTTAGACTGATGATAAGAAGACATTTGAGGAAGGAACGTGTGTTTCGTGACAGACATAATCCTTTTGACCTGTATGACGACCTTGAGCTCTACTCTCGATTTTGCTTTCGGCGAGTCGATATTTCTTGTACCTGTGCGATTCAGTACAGGAGGACATCGACCATGCACCCAGTGCCGCGAAAGGGCAGTTTGCCACCGATCATGCAGTTGATGGTGACTAAGATTCTATGCCGCGGGTTCATTTCAGATAGTGATCGGCGACATTTTCTGAATCGACCGATTGACAGTGTCACGAATTATTGCTCGCGTGTCACGAGCTCTGTCTGCACGTATCAACGAATTCGTGTGATTCCCCGCATCAGAACATGAGGCACGAAAATTGATGGCTGACTTCTACAAGTTCGCAAATTTACCTGTGTTGTGGGGTGCGTGGACTGCACCCATGTGCGAATTGTAGCGCCTACCAAAAACGAAATGGAATTCGTTAACAGAAAGGGCTACCATTCTATCAACTGCCAGTTGATCTGCGATGCCAACTTGGTAATCACTCACTGTGTTATAAACTGGTGCAGGATCAGTTCATGACTTCAGAATACTCAGAGAAAGCAGCATTTGGCAGGTGGGTCAAAATGATAGTAAGAGATACATTTAAGTTTTATTAATTCCATGAGATCCTTTGACAGATTTACAGAAAAACACCTACGTGTAAGTTAACGCATGGTTTTATTGTGCAAATGCAAATTGTGTGAGGTGAACTGTAGTGAGTGGTGCAATAGCTTTGGTTTGGAGTGTTTGTTTATTTAGTTTATGTCAGAGCCCAATTGACTTGGACTCGTCTTCTGATGACACTGAATATGGACGGTGTGGGCAAGCTGGTGGTGACCGCTGGATTCAGTGTGACATTTGTAGTCTCTGGTATCATGCCAGATGTACGGACATTACTGGGAGCCTGGAGGATATGGAACAGGAGGAATGGCTGTGTGATTTCTGCACTCAATAAGCCAAGTGCTTTATGCCCCCCGGGATGAGTGCTTAATGCCCCTGGGATGAGTGCTAAATGCCCCCGAAAGTTGCTGATTTGGGATTATTTGCACATATCAATAACAAATCAAAATAAAATATTTCTAATGACTTTTTAGTCCAACAAATGGTGAATTTTAATGATAGAAAGGTATTAGTGAGCTATGATACTTTGCATTTTTAAAAATGATTTAGGATTTTTGAAAAAAATGATAAGATATGCACATGTGCCTAAAGTGTGGTGCCTAATGCCCCCAGTTACCCTACATGTAAATGATTGAACAATTTGCTTTCATCTCCAAAAATTAAACATTAATTCATCTTTAAGCTGTTTGACAGAGCAGCTCGGCCACTTCAAGAATGGCTAATGACACCATTTCCAGATTCTATCACATGGGCGAAAGAAAGGTACAATAGTGCACACAAAACAGCATGCAGCACCATTGAGAGAACAAAGAGTGTCCTGAAGAAGAGATGGCACTGCCTGCAGTCAGAACTCAGGTAAACTGTTTTCTGTTAGTTTATTTTGTGTGTTGTTTTGTGGTCTGTTACTGTTTCACATAATAGTATGAGAGTACCTTAATATTTTGGTGGCAGGTATATAAATGCAAGACGTCTGTACCATTGTTATAAAAAATTGTATAATGTAGAATTATTCACAATAATAACGCTAATATTCCAGGCACTTGCAAAATAAATTGCGATTTAAAAAAAAATGGCAAACAATGATACTTGATCCGATTGCCTTACTTTGTTTTGTCTGAAGGTATGATGCTGCACTTGCATGCAAAATCACCATCTCCTGTATTGTTCTGCATAATGTTGCAACAACTCTTGGACTGCCACATCCAGATTCTGATACAGACAGTGATGAATCAGATTCTGAGGTAATGAGCAAGATGGTGTGCAGTCGGGTCATTTAGCACTGGACAGAACGGTTGCATGATATTTCCAGCAGTGAGTTTTTCTCCTTACATATCAAAGCATGCAATAGAAGATGATTCAGAAAATATGCCTTTTATTTCTCTTCTGTTCTTTTTTCTTATCAAAATGATGCACATAACCATAAGATGAAGCCAAGATAATAGAGTGAATAGTTGTGTCAGCGAAAGAGACATCAAACACATAGAGGGCTGTTGTGTACTTGGTGTATCATGGTTTTATTTACTCTAGAGACTTCTCAGTCAATGTTGCAAACTATTACTAATGGACTGCAATGGAAAAATATTTCCACTGTTACTAATTTTGTCAGATTTTACTATGAAAAGTAGGTTAACAAAAAATGAAATAAACACATTGTAAAAGAATATTCAAGGTTTATGTTGTACAGGCTGAATTAAGAAAATACAATATCTTTTCCAAAACAAAAAGTTACTTTTCTTATAATTAGGTCTACTCAAACTGGGGATGAAAACAAAATGCTCTAAAACAAGTTAGATAAGGAACAACGGCTATGATAACAAAACAATTCATGGGATTAAAACACTAGATCTATAATGTATAATAATGTAAACACAAGCAGAATGCAATGGAGGTTACAGGAAAATTAGTTCAAACATTGACTAGATTGCATAAACACAAAATAGTGTGCACTCAAAATTACTCGCCAGTTATTGTAAGGAAAACAGTTAAGTCCAGTCATCTGTGTAAACCATAATTTTCTCATTCCTGCATCTTATTTCTTGCTGTTGATATACTCAAGTCAAGATCAATCATATTCTCAACTGCATGGATTGAGCTGTAACTCAACTGGCGTGAACAGCCTGTAAAAAAAACAAAATGACCTTCACTGCTGTGATGTTCCATGAGATTTTCTGATAGAGGCTGCATAAATAAAAAAAAACTTGCTAAATGGATAATGTCACCCACTGTAAACTTCTACACAGGCACAAAGAAGCCTCCAATATAACAAAGCCTGCCTTCCTGCGACTAAATATATGAAATGCTAGTGGCTGTGTGTTGCACATTCGAGGGGTAATAAAATCCTTACTTATTCACATACCATACTGCTTGACCTTTTTGGCAGTACGACTGTCCTTGTTGTTCTCGATTGACCTTAAAGGTCTTTTTGGTGTAGAAGCTGTAACAAAGGGTTTTTCCCCCCTTTAATTTAATGCACCTTTTGTTACTTGGCATTGTTCTTTTCAGAAAAATGAGACACAAATTAATGATCACACAAAAAATCCCTAATGTAATTTATAATATTTGCAAATTTTGTCATTTACTCCGTGCGTTAAACTAACTTTCCAGTCTCAGAAAGGTAAAAATATGAACAGCAAGGATCAGAAACAGTTTCTGGGAGGGAATTAAAACTTTTAGGTGGAACATTTTGCTTAACAGTGGAGAAGTAAAATCTATCACTTGCAGAAGACTTCATTTTAATGACATACTAGATACTGTGTGTACTCTAAATTGATAAGACTCCCTCCCCTACAGGTTTTCCTGAGTTGCAACCCTGTCATCATTTTGTTCATGTCCTTATTTCTTTAAAATATTCATTTGCAATTATTTACTGACTTTTTGGAAGTGATGATCCAACCACAGTATCATTTTCCTCAGGCATGTCAAAACCGATCGCATCAGGCAAGACTGGAAAAAAAATGTAATGAATAGTAAGTAATGAAGACAGTAAGTAATGAAAACTATTTGCAAGAGGTAGTTCCTCCTTACCAGCCGTCACGTGGCCTGCGCACTGGCTCCTAGTCACGCTTCTGTCTCCCTGCAGTGGAAGACACAAACAAGAAGCGCATTGGAGCCAGGGCCTTCAAAAACACTGCACCTAAACTGTGGAATGCCCTGCCATCGTCATTGTCCACCATCACCTCAGCAACTACATTTCGGAAAAGACTGAAGACCCAATTGTTTATTTAAGATGGACTTTAATCCTCTCGGTTCAAGATAAAAAATATAAGATTACAATGACTGGCTTATAACTGAAGATTGCGAAGAGGACAGTGGGTGAAGTTTGTTTTTTATTATTGCTGCTCTGAGATAAACATTAGACCCGCGGTTCTCAACCTGGGGGGCGCGCCCCCCAAGGGGGGCGCAAGCTGCTGAAAAGGGGGCCGCAAAGGCGGTCATTTTCTCATATCTCATATAGGTATTAGTGGCTAAGGGGGGCGCGCGGACGTACCTTTATTCGTCTGGGGGGGCGTCACAAGTAAAAGGTTGAGAAACGCTGCATTAGACCAAGAAACCTATACGTTTTTGGAAAGGAGAAAACTTGAACTTTGCAATAAAAAAGTAATGAAAATCGCCTTGCCCGTGCTACCCGGCACGATCGTGGCTTGTCGAACCAAGAGGGTTAACAACCAAGCAACACTTCTGTCTTTATTTTTTACTTTCCTGTTGTTTTATTTACTTTATTTTTTCTGTTTTTTGCTGCGCAATGAGCATTCTTCTGAATGGATACCTGCGTGTTACAAATGAGCATCATCATTATTATCCAAAAATGCACTCACATACTACTGTATTTTTTTCTGTATAGGAACCAGTTCATGCACACTTATGATACTCTTTATTCTAATCTTGGCAATGGTGCAGAGTAACCAAATGCTCTGATCTATCCTACATTTCTTTCTTTTTTTTCTTTTTTTTTTGTAAATAAAGGAGTTCATGCCCTGCTTGCTAAAGAAACATGTTCTGAAAAAAATTAACTTGCATACTGTTAAAAGTTCTCCTGAATTTCTTCTGTCATCTGTTGCATAATGATTGCTTGATCCTCGGTGGCAATGGCAGAACCTGTCAACAGGAACCATACAAATTTGTTGTTTACATTTGCTTCATAGTATGATTTGTGTCTTAAAATTATTAAGTGATTGTATTTTATGTAACTTTCCATGTGTACCATTAAAACCATCTTGATTTACAGGATTTGTTTGTTTTTGCATATGCCAGAGAGTGTGTGTGTGATACAGGTAATCGACATGTATTTACAACAAAGTTTTGGCTCCTCTTTGACACCAAGGACTGTCTATCCTGGACAGTAACATATACAGAATTCTAAATCCAACAGATATATTTTAGACCACAAAAGGACAAATCTCCTGCACTGTATACAAATAATCATCTCAACACATGTTTTTGCTTCACAGAATTTTGATTGGCCACAAAAGTTGAACATTTAACAAAACCTGGTTAAATAATGTCTAATTATATATATATATAGCACCCTATTAGTGTGTCCCTTTCTCAAGCCAGCCTTTTCCTGTCCCGCCAGTGGCTACCTGTTCTTACTGAGGCGATAATAATGGAGCACGGGGAAGAACCCAGTGTTACATTTCAGGGTGAGTAGCCTCCCTCTACACCTGACTTTCTACAACAAAAATGTCACATCAGACATCTATAAGTTTGTGGTCATATCTAACCAGAGCGATGATCGATCTGGTTATTAATGAAGCCTTCCTTGTGTGGAGTTTGAAAGTACGTGTTTGCACAAGCACTTGGCTAAATTTAAAATGGAAAACGATATGGGTTGGATTAGTTTAAGCAGACGACATAATATGGGGGAGTGTTAATTGTGATTGGCTGTTTGTGTTACTTTGAATCACGTGATGTTTGGTGGGGGGGGGGGGAGAAAACACTATTGATTTGAGGTTAGCAGACGAGAGGAAGTCGAGAGCAGACGATAGTATGGCGAGCGCAGACGACAGTTTGGCTAGAATGTGTTGTGTAGTTGCGGGGTTTACAGAAAAATTGAAAGCTGCGGAACCGGTGAAGTATGGAAGGAAAACGTTAAAATTCGATGGACATATGAATTGTTTGTAGTGAATCTGGTGGAGGAGTTTGAGTTGTTTTTAAGAGTTTTTACGAGAGTGTAATTTAATTAATCAAGAAGAGTCACACGTGCAGTGCGTGCGGGGAGGAGACTCCTCGAGGAGACAAGTACCGATGGTGTTGCTGGAATGTTCATGACAAGAAAAAGTGTGGATGTACTAAGTCAATAAGAAATGGGTCGTGGTTTACAAGTTCACGGCGGTCGATGGAAGATAAACTTTTGTGTTAGCTTACGAGATTAACAATTTTTCTGCTTCTGGAGACATTACTCGTGAGTATAGCTTAATTTTGTGTTAAATTCTGAGATGATAGGTGGGGAAGAAAAAGTAGAAGATAGATGAAAGTAAGTTTGGAAAAAGAACGTTCAATAGAGGGCAAGTGGGTGAAAGGTCACTGGGTGTTAGGGGATGTAGAAAGAGAGTCGGGGGAAAAGTGTTTTTAGTGTCTGTTAATGACAGAACTGCAGAAACTTTGGCTAGATAATTATTACAGACTTGAATTGTCAGACCGAGAAGTATTTGTATATAGACTGCTGGAGGGCGTACAACAGACTTGAGAAGCATGGTTATACTCACTTGACTGTGAACCATAACTATAATTTTGTCGATCTACAAAGTACACACGACCACCATTTGTTGTTGTTGTTGTTGTTGTCTTTGAAAGGGAAAGTGCTTCCACCGAAAGGCGATTTCGCACTGTGGAGGGGGGGGGGCAAGGGGGGAGCAGAGGGGGAAGCTGGAGTGGTGGTGGTAAGGAAGGAAGGGACCGGGAGAAGGGTAAAGAAGAAGACCACCATGCATTGAAGGAACGTATATATAGCGCCATGTTAAACGGTTTGCTCCTGAATGTTCTACGCAGGGGGATGTTCGGCATGTGCTAGCTGACTTTTTATTTGACAGACTGACTGAATTGTCTAGGGAGGATAAATTTTGTGCATTTTTGGAGATTGTTTTGCGAATCAACTGGACTGAGCAGACGACAGCGGGCGCTTGCAGCGAGCAGACGGCAGAGGCCGAGTGACGTCACTATATTTTGCATAGCTCCGCCTACAGCTACGTCATTTTTGTTATGGCCGTCGCGTGTTACTCTAGAAGAAAGCTGTTTCAATAATACATACTGACATTCTAAATCATTTCGTATCAAAATTTCGTGTTGCAGATGAATCGTTAACTTGCATTTGCGTGTAAAACAGCTTCTGGCCGAGTCATGAAGGCCGCCGTGTTTGCGTACTCTTTCGCGAAAGAAAACAAGACGGTAATGCGTGACGAGGCGGACTCTTTGGACAAGAAGAGTGTAGAACGGTACTGGAGTAGTGTTAGCAGTTCTGCGGCAGATTCATTAGACAAGAAAGTGTTAACAGTTTTGTCGACTGGCGAGCGTGACTTCGGTACATAGCTTGCGATCTGCAAAAATCACGGAATGTTTGCAGTCTACGGTGAGGCGTAGTTTTACGGGAAAGGTGTAAAAAAAAAAAAAAAAAAAAAAGATCATTTTGTAACCAAAAAGACGAAGGAAAAAGTCTACTGACCATGTCCGGGCCCCCTTCACTCCCGCGGGCTCGGGTTCATCAGACCCCACTAGCAATGGGAGCCCCCTCTCTCTCATTGGACCTGTTTATACGCCTCTGTTTATACAGCTCAGATGTTGACGTCCGGCTTAGTGTCGCTTGATAAGAGAAAGTACTAATATTGAAACATTTGAAGAGAATCCGGGTTTTGTTTACATTATAAATGCATGCTCGCATGTGTCATTAACTACGGATTATTTATCTTTTAAACCACCGGCGATATATTAAGCAGTGCTTGTCAACAGACGTTATTCACTTAAACAAACTTGGCACATATCATTAAATACGTTTTTTTCTTCTAGACTCCTCCCCCCCCACCCGAAAAAAGAAGAGCAGTAGAGAGCGAGGCAAAGGATGCCGGAGCCACGTGGGCCTGAGGGGAGCTGCCCAAAAACCGGGTCCGCTGGAGAGATGTTGGTGCAGCCCTATGCTCCTCGGAAGTAACAAGGAATAAAATAAACTGTCCAAATAGTCGTCGTCGTCGTCTGAATAACGATGGATTTATTTTATTCTTCTTTTTAAAATGAAGTTTGATAAATATAAAGGTTATTCATTTAGTCCATTTCTGTAGGTGAAGATTTGGTGACTCGGCCAGTAAATGATGAGAAACAACCAACAGGGTCCGCAAAAATGTGGTAGTAGAAGAGACCGACTTGAATATATATTGTACACAGAAACAATCCCATCGAGAAAGTATTCTACTTGTTTTGACATCTTTTATTCAAAATGATCAAAACCTGTTATGTGCTCTTTAGAAACAACTTTGTGTTGTGGATCACAGCAGTGTCTTGTAGATTGTTAGCTTACGAAATTCGTTAATTTAGTAACACTGTGTTGGACACTAAGCGGGACTGAAGACAGCGTCTACTCTCGCTCCCTAATGACTGTAAATGTAATGACCTAATTTATTTTTTACAATTAAATGTCATGTCAAGAGAGCTACAATCATTCTTCCCCCAACACCTGTGCCAGTGATTAAAGGCGACGTATAAATCATGTGTCCTGTAGCACGATTGTAAAATAAAATGTACAGCAGTTCTCATACGGAGAGAAGGAAGACGAACATCTCTTAACACTGTTGATTTTTGTTTTTAATTTCAGTGTTCTTTTAAACACAATGTCCTAAACCGCCCATCTTCCACAAATGAAGCAACCATTGCCCGCTTGCTCCAGGTGGAGACAAATTATGACCTTGACATGCTACCCACAGAAGCCGAAGTCGCGAAGGCTGTCAAGCAGATGCCAGGCAAAGATCGAAGTCATGCTACAGCCTGCCCCCGGCAGGCAATACCAGCAGCCGCACATCACAATCAAGGGATGCCACCTGAAAGCAGTTGAACATTACACCAACTTGGGAAGCACTCTCTCAAACTCAGCAAACATCGATTCGGAAGCGAAGAGGTCTCAACCTCACCACCAAGCTAAAAGTCTACATTGCAGTAGTTTTTCCCACCATTCTCTACGCCAGTGAGACCTGATCCAACTACGCCAGACACGCCAAGCAGTTCAAGCAGTTCCATATGAGCTGCCTCCGCCGCCTCCTACTCATCGGATGGCAAGATAGGATCCCCGACACAGAGGTCCTGAGGCGGTCTTGAACTCCCAGCATCCACACACTGAAATCGCAGGCCAAATGGGCCGGACATGTTGTCCGTATGCCCGACAGTCGTCTGCCAAAGCAGCTGTTCTATGGAGAGCTGTACCAGGGAAAGCGCACAGTTGCAGAAAAACCGATGCAAGGACAGCCTCAAAGCCACCATTGGTATCAATGCTGCCAGCTGGGAGACCCTCGCCCTCGACCGTCCATCCTGGCGCAGCGCCCTCACCCAGGGAGCCTACACAGCTGAGACCAGACGCGTCACGGCAGCAGAAGTGGGACATGCAGCACGAAAGGCCAAAATGTCCATCCCTGTAAACCACACATCTTTACACGCCTGTCCCACATGTGGGAGACTCTTCAGGGCCCGGATTGGGCACACCAGCCACTCCCGCACTCATCACCTCCGCAAGTAACTCCTCCTCCTTGCACGTAATCATGGTCATCATTGGCCCCCGATGGACGAACGAATATCTGTGGTAGTAATTAAAAGTGATGTATCGATTCTGTGGCATAGTATTTCCCGCTGTAAGCTTTTATGTCTCAACAATATTACTTTTCGTTTTTAATTATGTTTCCTTTTAAAAAAATAGTTTCAAAGTGCACATAACAGAGAAATAGACTTATCCATTAAAGTCTCTCTCTACGACTATCCTCCAAGTCTGACGGAAAAGCCCAGGTTCGATGTTCGGTACAGTGTTAAGTTGGCGGTTCGTGGCACCCGACTGGTCATTCATTCTCACATCTACGCTCAGCTTTCTACCAACTTTAAGACAGCCAATCGCGCATTAGCACCAGAAAAAGCCACTCAACCTTCATCACATCCCTTAGTTACCTGAGATCACCTTACTGACCTGGCCAAAGCTGTTGGTCCCTTAATTACTTACGTGCGGCGAAATCGCGGACCTGTCACGTGCCAAGTGATCTTCGCTGATAGATGTCAGGTGGGCACTCACGCGAACTCGCAGCCAGCTCATCACCCTTAAGGCCTTAAAGTATCAATTGTCAAAACATCCTCATTCCACACTTTCACCTTGTACCTCCACTTGACCACCTGTTATCGAGGACTAACTTGTCTGATTGGCTTCGGACATACAGCAACAGGAACTTGCACTTAAGCGCGACGAAAATCTTTTTCCTCTACCCTTCTGTTATTTTGTGACAACTTTAAAAACAAATTAAAAAGCGTTGTGAAAATTGTAAGCCACTATGCCATATCTCACTCGCGCATATTCGTGCAGTCAATATCACAGCAGTGACACGGAGACTGAGACAGACTTCTAACTACATGTAGTTCCGTAAACACAAAGGGAAGGGCTACTTTTTCGGAGGTCTGACCAATGAGCGCATTGTTTGTTTACTGTAGGGTATATTTACCTACAGAACCCAGCCTCCATTACTCATGTGGATCCCCGCCTCGCAGGACTATAAAGTCGCAGTCAGTTACAGCGTTTGTCATTCCTGCCAGACCAATCAACGGTCGTTGCCATGGAGAGCAGCTTAGGAGCTAAAGTCGTCAGCACGTTGCTGCCGCTCGTCGTAAGACTCGTCCCTCTCCTGTGTCTGTGTTCCAGCCACTTCAGCCATGCTGGCTCTTTCTCTCTCTAGCTTTGTAAACTACTTTCTCTCGTGTGCTTTCTTCCAATCTGATCTGTGAAGTCAGTCTGTGTGAGGAGTAGTACTGTGTGTAGAGTAGTACTTCGTGTGAGTAATACTGTGTGTAGAGTAGTACTGTGTGTGTGTGGAATAATACTATGTGTGTGGAGTAGTACTTTGTGTGTGTGGAGTAGTACTGTGTGTGTGTGGCAATGTATTTATAGTTGAAATGATGGACATTAGGAGATTGTAATCTATGACTGCGTCGTTCAAATTACTGTACCATATTGGTCACAGAACTGAGAATTAAAGGGATCAGGGGATCTTTTCAAGTTGGGGTTAGAGAAAAGATTTACTGATTTAACTGGCACCTGAGACTGACATCGACGTAGGACAGTCGATAGAGAATCTTTTGTTATGTCCACTTTTAAAAGCTGTCTGCTTTTTGTGGCGGATATCTACCTGCGTGGGATTTAGTGACTAATTACTTATCTTTCCTAGTGAACTGATAAAAAGCATAAGAGAAATAATGTAAACAAAATAAAAGATAGTGACTGTGAATGTATGATTAGTGTCACGTTCTCTTGTGTTGCAGTTTGCTTTACTGTCATTTGGTGCCAGCCAAGGAATTGACCCTCTTTGCCAGAGCCAGGTAAACATCTGACAAATATTCTAAAAAATCATAGCAAACGTTTCAACAGAAAAACTCGGAAGCCAGCAACAAAATTACTTGGACCAAGTCCACAGGTGTGACATTACCGTAGACGAACTGTTTGACGTTTTGGTCTGTCACGTGACGTTGCCTTGAAACAGAACGTGTGGGGTGTGTGTCACAGCCTTTAGTCGTGTGGTGCAGAGTAGTACTGTGTGTGTAGAGTAGTACTTTGTTTGAGGAGTAGTACTGTGTGTGTGGAGTAGTACTGTGTGGGTGGAGTAGTACTTTGTGTGAGGAGTAATACTGTGTGTAGAGTTGTACTTTGTGTGTAGAGTAGTAATTTGTGTGAGGAGTAGTACTGTGTGTGTGGGGGGGGAGTAGTACTGTGTGTGTGGAATAATACTATGTGTGTATAGTAGTACTTTGTTTGAGGAGTAGTACTGTGTGTGGGGGGAGTAGTACTGTGTGTGTGGAATAATACTATGTGGGTGGAGTAGTACTTTGTGTGAGGAGTAGTACTGTATTTGGAGTAGTACTGTGTGTAGAGTAGTACTTCGTGTGAGTAGTATTGTGTGTAGAGTAGTACTGTGTGTGTGGAATAATACTATGTGTGTGGAGTAGTACTTTGTATGTGGAGTAGTACTGTGCGTGAGGAGTAGTATTGTGTGTGTAGAGTAGTACTTTGTGTGAGGAGTAGTACTGTGTATGTGGAGTAGTACTTTGTGTGAAGAGTAGTACTATTTGTGTGGATTAATATTGTGTGAAGAGTAGCACTGTGCGTGAGGAGTAGTACTGTGTGTGAGGAGTAGTATTGTGTGTAGAGTAGTACTGTGTGAGGAGTAGTACTGTGTGTGAGGAGTAGTATTGTGTGTAGAGTAGTACTGTGTGAGGAGTAGTACTGTGTGTGTGGAGTTGTACTGTGTGTGAATGACGTTTGTTGTCGTCTGCGTTCAGGTTTGCGCCGCCACCGAGGCTTGTCGCGTCAGTGAGCAGTGCGACGGCAGCTGCACCATAATACCATTGTGCATTCGTGAGTCTCTGTCAAATAGTAGTTAAGCCACTGTTTAGTTCTAGAGTGAACGCTTAAGTGAGATGCGTGTATAAGGGGCTGTTAGTTTTAGAATAAAGGCGACAGTCAGTGGGAAGAATGTTTTCTCTGCTGATATTTTCAATCATTATTTGACGATACTTTTGAACCATTTTTGGGGACAGAAAGAGACAAAAAGAAAGGGTGTAAAATGAAAGTAAGAAAGACGACGATCATACAAAGAATGATGATGAATGATAACTATTTTTTTACTAGATGAACAGATGCGGAGTAAATAAAAAGAGTGTGTACGCATTACACGAATTTCCAATGTTTTCTATAGCCAAAGAAACGAGCAAATTTTATTCTGGCGGGTGCAGTTATGGGGAACCACTTTTACGACCAAGAGCCAACGAGTGGGAAATAGTCACCTGTTTCGGAGGTCACCCGTGCCCAGCAGACTCTTACTGCAACATATGGCTGGTGGATGTTCCTTCCAGGTGCTGTCGCTCTGACACAGGTGAGTGCACATCCCGTGACTAGTTAAGAAACGTCTAAATTGTCTTTAAATATGAGTACATTCTTTTGGAAGTTGTTCTGAACCGTTTACACGAAAAAATATGTGCATTTGGATGAATGATGGCTTGACTAAAAGGATATGTAACATGTTAAGGAAACATGGGGGAAAGAAGAGAAGAGGAAATAAATATGAAAAGAAAAGTGTCTCTCTCTTTCTCTTGGTAAAATTTAAATATTCTGACCGGAAGAAGAAAGAAGACTAAATGGAGAACTGGACTGAGATTTGTGGCGACGTGGAGTGATTATGATGATGATGTCCATTTGTAATGCGCAGGTATCCATTCAGAAGAATGCTCATTGCGCAGCAAAAAAATAATTAAATAAAAACAGAATAAAATAAAATAAATAAAACAACAGGAAAGTAAAAAATAAAGACAGAGGCGTTGCTTGGATGTTAAAGTCCGTCTTAAATAAACAAGTGGGTCTTCAGTCTTTTTCGAAATGTGGTTGCTGAAGTGATGGTGGACAATGATGATGGCAGAACATTCCACAGTTTAGGTGCAGCGTTTTTGACGATAATGTCTTGAATGTTGACTTCTCTGGCGTTTGCTGTTCTCAACAATAATACTGTCTTCTTGCATTCTTCATCTCTGTAACGACTTTGTCGCCAGCCAGTCCTCCTAAACCTGGCGTGTGCCCGAACCCAGACTCCAAAGGGGATAGATTCTTCTGCATGGACACGTGCTTAACAGACAACGACTGTGTCCAACATGAGAAGTGTTGCAATACCGGCTGTGCCAAGCGATGTACTAATCCGGTCCAAGAACATTGCCGTGAAAAGGTAAACAGTCGTAACTTCCAAATGTTTGTGTTGGGCTGATCACATATTCATTTGTTTGTGACAGGTCTTTATGTCGTGAACGCGAGTGGTGTATTGGGTAGAGCATTAGAAGCTGGGGTTCGCACACTTGCCGGTTCACAACTCATGTGGCCCATCATAATACCCAAATATTACCCTGATCGCTAAGGGTAACAATGATGAAGAGACAGGAACCACTCTCATAAAAACTTGTGTCGTTATAATTACGATCTTAGAGATAAATACAATCTTAGTGCACTTTTAGTCCAATTTACTCCTCAAAGCATCAAGCATCTCCTTGACAGATTTTTTTCTGTTTCCAACAAAGGTGTGTCCCAGTGGCACTCTGTGTCGGCTGTCCAGTCTGGGACAACCTGAATGTGGTGAGCATTGGGACTTATTTTCTAACGATCTCAACGTCCGCTGTTAGTATAGATGACTTTTCGCTCGCTGCACCGTTTTGACGGATCCAGCCGCCAGTGTTGTAGCATTGCAAAAGATCCGGCACTTCAAACAGATGTCACATGAGAGGAACATGAGAGAAACTACATTAGAGACCAGAGTACAGCTGCACAATATATTCCTAATTTTAAACACTTTTAGGCCTTAAATCTAGTTAGGTAATCAGTTTTATAGAAACAGTGCACGACTCAAATCTATACATTTTAAAAACTTAAAATTCCTTAAAACTGTTTAAGCCAGATTTTCATTCCTCACAATGTTTCGTAAGTGTTTGTGCAATATCTCTATAGCATAGAAGCTATGTCGAAAGGGGAAAAAAACGTGTCTAAATTTGCTTCTTTGGAACAGTTAAAATTTTTAGAAACATTTTGTGCAACTAGTCCCTACTAAGAATCCCTTTTGGAGACTTTGGCATTCGAGAAAGAGCATATGTACCCCAGTCACCTGCAGCCAGCTTGAATCCTTTTAAATATCAGCAGTTAGCCAGACTTTGCACGCAGCCCCAAGGTGCCTCCAGTTATTTCCATATCGAGACCACGAAGTTTAGTGCGCATGTGTGTGTACAGCCATCACTCGTGTCGGCGTCGCTTGAAGTAGGAACTTAAACTACTGTGTGTTTGCCTAACCAGCTCAGCATGGTAGTCATCATTACCAGCCGCGATGCACTCTGTGTGAGCGACCAGTAGGAAGAGTAAGAGATTAGAGTCTAGTTCACCTAAAAGCAAGCAGATGTGGTGGCACGATTTCTCGCAAGATTATGGTGTATGCGTCCAATAGAGTTTCAGTAATTACAAAAGATTACATTAGCAGCATGAACGTCTGATCATGACGCAGGATTAGAACGTCCATCGTCCGACATTTTAATGACTCAAGACTTAAAGTTCCGACCCCATCCCCTCGATAACATGGACGAAGGTTTGACCAAGTTTGGCAAAGTTGACGCTTATGTCGGAAATTTGTCACACTTGGTCGAACCTTTGACCAAGTTTTTCAGGTTAAGAACAGCATTAAAGCACTTTTTACTTTTGTTTGGACAGTTTTGATGGACTAAGAAGTTTAACACGTGGAAACCAGCCTGTGCTGCTCCGAAGAAGGTCTGAGAAACCCGCCAATGAGGCTAAAATCTACGGACCGACGGGGTTTTCAATATAAAAAACTGGTCTGTGGACTGCTAAGAAGAACGTTTCGCATCTTGTATTCAGAAACCACCTATCAGATAACCCTGACCCTGACTTAAGAAAATGTTTCTAAGAAGAAAACAACGACTGAACTCAAATAAATAAAAAATAAAAAGATGCTACACTTTTTTCATATTTTAGAGCTATAAGATAAATGTCACACAGTAGGGGGTCTTCATAACTAGGCAAAATTATTACGTGGACAAATAAAAAAGGTTTTATCACAAAGTCGCTCCTCACAAAATTGACAATACTGAACTGTACAAATATTCTTCAAAGAGGTTAACGATATATCAAGATGAAAGAAATTATTATAAAAGTGCAGTTTACCTTGACACATTCTACAAATACCGATTCTGTCACTGCTCTTATTTGAACAATATTTCAGTCTTGCTTCTAAGCTTACTTTGCGAGGAGGTATCCTTGGTTATTCAGTGAGTTTGTACATAGACTACAATGTACGGTCGACAATTTGGTTCTATTGAAGTTTGATAAAGTAGCTTTTGGTAGTAATAGAGATGTTGTGTTTTGTGGCGTTTATGTCAAATCGAATATATGCCTTGTTGAACAGTGCATTCTAGATTGCATCCGGAATTTTGATCGACGCTGTTGGCACAAACTGGATGGCAGTTGTAATGCTAGAAAGGGAAACTATAATTCTGCATCATTTGACAATGAAGTTGATATCGGGATTGCTATTCTCTCAGACTTGTACGAATATTGAGAATCCGAAAATCAAACTGTTTCATCTTCTGGAAAACTACTGCTACAATTTTGTAATACCTGTAACTTAAAAATATTGAATGGCATCTGTGCTGCAGATAAAAGGGGTCGATACATGTACATAAGCAGTATGGGTAGTAGCACAATTGATTATTTCATTTGTTCTAGAGAAATAGGGCACGGCAAATTTAGTCTAGAGCAGAGGTTTTCAAACTGTGGTACGCGTACCACTACTGGTACGCCAAGGTACGACGGGTGATACGCGAGCACCATGCGCCAATATAAAAGAATGCGTATCTATATTTTACAGGGGCTGTATGTTCGCTGTCATTGCTGCGGTGGGAGCCATGCATATGGCCACATGTCGCAACCCAGAGGAAGGAATGTCTTGGTGTCAGGATATTAAGCCATTCAGCGGGCACCAAGAATATTGGGAACCAGACCCTTGTAATCCTGATTGACAGCGCTCCGTTTACCCGCGGGTAGGTGCGTGGGGTATGTCTGTGCTGTGACCGCCGAGTCACCAACAGTTAAAAGTTTGTCAGACGCGGAGACAAGTCTACATATTTATACACATAACAAGATGGATAATATACATGTTTAATGAAAGATATTTATATCATGAGATATTAACAATTAACTAACTACTGACTAAATCATATACTAAATACGGGAACCTAAGACTAGTCCTAGACTAGTATATATATTATATTCGCAGGGGTAAGGTTGGGAGGTGGTACTCGGTCAATTCGAATTTTCGAAAGTGGTACTCGTCTGGAAAAGTTTGAAAACCTCTGGTCTAGAGGTAGCGAGTGATTTGAATCGAAGCACCTGCCCTTGCAGCTGTCCTCAGACCGGGACATAGTGATAGCAGAGACAGAACCAGTAAAAATAAAGATTATCTAGGATGATAGCAAAAGTCAGTCTTTCGTTTCCAACATAAAAACTGAAGTTGGTAAGAAAAAAAGTGATACTCTTGATAAACTAGACGTCTCTGTAAATTAGTCAGTAGAACATTTTAACGCTGGCATTCTAGACAGGGCTTATTGTATGATGCGTAAAATGTGGATGGGCCAAAGAAAAATTAAGTGGTTTGATCTAGAGTGTATACAAGCCAAATGTGAAACGAGAAGGTGCCTAAGGAAACTCAGACGTACGGCTAATGTTAACGACAGAAGAAAATATGTAGAAAGTAGACGTCGGTATCGAAACCTAATACGAAACAAACGAAAGCGATATGATCGGTAAGCTATCCAGCAAACATTAGCAACCCACAAGTATTTTGAAAAGAAGCGAAATCAGTATGCAGACAGTTTTACCTTGAATGTGTTATAGACAGCAGAATATGGTATGAATACTTTAAAAATGTTTTTCAAGGAGACATAGTAGAAGTTGGATGAGGTTTTGGAAAGTGAACAGCAGGGATTGATGACCTACATCATCCAATAACAACAGAAGGTTATTAAAGCTATAAATCATCTAATATTAAATAAGGCTCCGGGGCCTGATGGAATACTTGCAGAAATTTTCAAAGCCTGTAAAGATCAGGTACTAGGGTACCTAGTGACCTTATTTAACAAAGTTTTTTGACAACGGAAAATACCCTAAAGTCTGGAATGGCGCGACAATAGTCCCATTATTTAAAACAGGGAATTAAGATAGCTGGTACAGTTATAGAGGGATATCGCTAATTAGTACAGTAAGTAAAATGTTTGCATATATTCTGAACTTGAGACTAACAAGATGGGCAGAGTAAAAAGGTTAGATAACTGAGGAGCAGAGTGGTTTCAGGGAAGGACATTCCACCATAGATAATATTTTCATATTATATGCTATTGTACAACGATATTTACTCAGACGATCGGGCAAGGTTTCATGGACTTTAGAAAGGCATTCGGTATGTCTAATAAAAAAAACTTTGGCATATTCTTCGTAACCTAGGAGGTGGAAACAAGATGCTCACCATTTTACAAAGTATGTACCAGAACATCAAAGCCTGTTTAGAGTATTTTAACTCTCTGACCGGAGTAAGACAGGGTTGTATTTTGTCGCCAATTCTCTTTGCGTTCTTATAAATCAGTTAGCCGTAGACGTGGCTCAGAACGAATTCATGGCATCCAGCTTGTTCCAGATATATTACAGTTACGCTTACTGCTCTTCTAATGTTGTACTTACATCATATTCTGTTGCTGGTCTCCAAAAACAGCTTAATATTTAAAAAATATGCTGATGGCTTTGGAATGACTGTGAACTTCAGAAAAACCAAAATCATCATTTTTAGGAAAGGTGGATTCTTAGCCTCAAAGTAGCCATCCTATGATAGTGAAGAGGTTGTTAACATGTATTTGTTTCACAACTAAGCTCTCCCTCGCTATTGATGATCTTAAAGCTAAGGCCACAATCAGAACCTGCCACCTATTAAAATGCCTATGGAAAATTGGAGATATACCAAGAAGCGTATTTTAAAATGTTTTGAAAAGGTACACATCTTCAGCTGCAAACGTTTCTAAAATGTGGGTCTCCAAACACCCAGCAGAAAGGTCTATGGCGACATGGGACGGTATCCACTATTGGTGATTACAAAAGTTAGATGTATTAAATACTGGCTTTTTCATATTTATATGAATGACGCTAGACTCCCCAGAAGCTTACAATATGTTATTTCTATCTACAAGAAAACGGTAAACGTACTTGGGCTTGATTTCTAAAAGAACTCTGTGTTAATGACTTTGGATTTGTATGGCTCCAGCAAAGTGTCAATAGTAGGAACATGTTTTTAAGGACCTTTAGACAAAGACTGATAGATTGTTTGGAAGAAGACTGGCACAATGATATATGCACATGTGAAAGACGAGCTTATTCTAGTTTAAAGAGCTATATGCAGCCTGAGTTATGTAAATATATTAAGAATACGCTGTTTCAAAGAAGCATATATTAAGTTTAGATTTGGAATATCACCCATCAATGTGCACCGATATCACAACAAAAATGAGGTATCTCCCAGCCATTTGATCTGCCCCCAATGCAAGCATGATACTGAAGATGAAGTGGGAGTGTCGTTTGATTGTTTTGCCTATGACAGTTATACATGTAGATCGAAAGTTAATATTTTAACACCATGTATATTGTTACAATACCATATGCGCTGGTCATTGCATAGTAATGTATGTGAAAAGTTGACTTAGGTGTATATTTCTTGCACGCTTTACAAAAGACTCTCATATAAAGCCTTCAACGTGGTCACGTGACTGGTGTCTTAGTCATGCAGGGCGGAGCTGGTAATCCAGAGTCCGCGGCATAGATGGCGCACTTCTTCAGATCGCAAGGGCTATCCCGCCATGCAAAGCGCAGCCCCATCACGCGCTGGCTGCACCCGGCAATGGACAGCGTGACATCAGAGTTTCCATGCTTGATGATCGGGACCTCCATCCATCGTGGGCCGTGGCTGTTGCACGTGTCTGACGAACTGGCGCAGCAGATCTGTTCCATCAAAAATATAAGCATCAGAGAACTGGCTGCATTCTTTATCGCGCCGACACGATGCGAATTTTCAACTTCAAACACGCAGCTCATCTGTAATTTTCTAAAATCAGCTGAACAGATTGAATTTTCTTGGTGATCTTTGTTGATCCTTTAACGGTAATCTGAAGTAGGGTGAATCGGGGAGTGAAGGGGCAAAACCTTTTAAATGTTTTTGTTGGGTCAGTGGTAAAGGTATAGGCAGCAACTGTGCCTCTTCGTCGCAAAAGAAGATTTAGCGACATTTAACAATTTTGAGGGTAGGAAGACATACTAACACGTAGCTTCCGCTCAGCGCTACAACAGTCCCGCAACAGGTTCTATAAAACCTGTAAACAGGTGCTACACGCAGAGAAAGAAAAGTGTGCCTGAAACGAGATCTGAACCCGGAACAGCAAATCCTCATTGTGTGGGTGACAGACTAACCGTTGCGCCATCGGATCACCCCACAAAAAAAAGAGTCTGGACACCTGGACACATTACCTTCGAGAAGAAATGAGTAGCCATGTACAGCCAATGACCGAGGATCCGGAAGCTGTCCGATCCCCCCCCCCCCCACTCCTGTCTTCCCCATAAATTTGTATATCTTATGTTTTCATAGTGCTCCACCAGGGAGGTTTGTATTTGCTAGAGTTTACAACGTGCAGTTTCGCACAACAGCCATACGGGTGTCAAGACAATGTGGATCAAATATGGTATAAAGACCACTGCACACTAACATGTTATAAAGACTCCTGCACACTAACATGTTATAAAGACTCCTGTATACTAACATGTTATAAAGACTCCTGCACTGGTGCGACGATTAACGAACTTTCTTTGCTAACGAAGACCCAGTCCCTTCAATTGTAACGAATGCCAAAATAACTTCAATTGTAACGAATGCCAAAATAACTTCAATTGTAGCAAAAACATATTAACTCCAATTTTACGAAGACCCAATCACTTGGATTGATACGAAGACCCTATGCGTTTTGGGAACTATTGGAGACCCGATTGCCTCACTTGAAAGCCATTTGAGGCCCGGATGTCGAGCGGAGTTCGTCCATAGTCGTACTGCACTGTGAGGGTGCGTTCCGAGGCGTCGTTCGTGAAGAATGTCGGGAAGGGCCCCTGGAAGGTAACGTCACTGCGTCCGTAGGCCACGTGCAGGGCTCCCAGAACAAGACGCCTGGAGACCTCTTGTTTGAAGCGAGTGTGGACGCTGAGGACAAATAACAGGGTCTTGTCACAAACAGCTTTTATGAACGCTAGGGACAAACCTTTTACTACTGTCGGTGTTCATCCAAGCTGTTTGTGATAAGATGGCCACCTGCTGTTTTTTTTTTTTGTGGTGTCTCCTTTAACGTCTAATGAGCAGCATGTAAACGGCAAAGAAGACACCACGGGAACCCTTGTAAATAGCAGGTGGCCATCTTGTGCCAACACACACACACACACACACACACACACACACACACACACACACACACACACAAAGAAACAGTCGTGGGTGATACTGTCATACCCCAGCTATGAGCGAGGGAAACAACTATCAAGAACGTGCGGAACTCACGCGCCGTATGGCGAGCTGAAGTCTGGAAGATCCATGGCGACGGCCATAAAGGTGTATGGAAGGTCAGGGTTGGGGCTGTACCCGTGACCTGCTGTCTGAGCCCAGCGGATATCAGGGTATCCTTCCCACTGAGTGGCGTTTGGCGGGTTCAATGCGGACAACTGCACCGACACAGACAAGCATGCACGCAAGCACGCACGTACACACACACACACAAGTGCATAAAAGTGATTATACCATGTGGTGCTCTGAGGTAAATAGTAAGTGGAGAGAGAAAAAGTGTGTGTGTGTGTCAGTACATGCACACACCTACCCATCCCCACATACACATTAAACTAAATAAAATCTACTGAGTAAAAAAGCAGTGAATTAAATGCTTTAGAAACGACACACACACGCACGCACGTTTAAGTAAAAACCAGACTATACATTTCTATGAAGACTGCACTTGACCCTAAACCGGTATGTGCAACACAAAATTCTAAGAGGACTGAGCAGGACTTTCGAATGATTTATAATAAAAGCAGCGTCGTGACACATGACACGGGGGGGGCCAGATGCACCACACGTTGCTCGGCGAGATATCCGGGGCATCGGGCAAGCGCCTGCGAAACTACTCAATGCAGTTGTTGGCTAACTCGTTCTTCTGTTGATTGTTAATCCGGATCTGCTTTTTCGTCTGGCAAATAACCTTTGAAGAGTTGGTTTTAATGAACCTTCAACATTTATCTTGCTTCGGAGCCCCTAACCTCATTAACATTATTATAGGTGAGTTGAAATGTGACATCCGCGAAATGTAGAAGCATGTTTAACCGTCGCACTGACCTGAACGTATCCGAAGTCCAGTGAAGTCTCCCCCACCGAGCCTTTGTGGAACATGTCGCGCCACTGTTTGACCAGCTGCTTCATCTGGCACGTATAAGCCTCTGGATATCCGACATTGGACTCCCCTGTTTTAAAGTCCCCCTTCCATTTTACTTGGGGAAGCGGATGGCCGAGTGGTTAGAGCGCTGGCGTCCGAACCTAGAGCGCGCCGGTTCAATTCCCGATAAGCGCAGCAAACTTCCCCCAGTCGACCCAGCTGACGGGAATGGGTATCTGACTCCATAGAGGGTTGGGGAAGGTAAGGCAGCGAGGGAGAGGAGATTGGCACCACCCTCATGTAAAAGCTGGCCCCGAGAAAAGTGGGGTCTCTAACACCTCACTCCCCTACGACCTGAAAAGGTTATGGGATGACCTTTACCTTTTTACCTTCCATTTTACTTTTGCTGGTAAGGCAGCCATCCTTCTTTGCCACTCACTTCACCAGTGCAAAGGTTACACAAAACTGACAGCAAGGATTGGATTTGAATGATTTTGAGTTTACAGAGGGCCATACGTCATACTCTACTATTGCTTTCAAGTTTCTGGAGAAGGTTTTGAAGTTTTGCACCTTCGTGGTTTATTAACATCCAAACTAAATAACACACAGACCTCTTAACTATACGAAAAATTTGTTTAGGATGGTCGTACCTTGATACCACATCGCTCCAAAAATGGTCATGTTTACAAAAGGATGAATCATGGCATTCCAAAGCACCAGAGGCCTCTTTGGGCAACACTCTCTGCAAATGAAAGAAAATTACATCCCAACTTGCCCCGAAGTACTCACGGTCATTCATGAGACTGAATTGTACTCACAGTTTATCACGAAATTGAACTGCACTCACTGCTCATCATTATGTGGAACAGATGGGCAGACATTGATGGCCTCTGGAGGGGACCAGGCCTCGATGGACTTACCTCCTCTGCAGGTCTGGAAAAGGCCAATAGGAAAGTTCAGGTGAAGCTGCAGGTACTCCCCAAACAGCCAGCAAACAGCTGATAAGCTGCCGATTCCACCTGTCCGCCCGGAGAAAATACATGAACAGAAGAGGAAGGATGTAACAGCTCAGACTTGGCTCGCTAAATCGTTGGGTTTTTGGAGCTGGAAGAAGACTAGAAGAATGTTGCGAACGTCTGGATGCATAATTTACTCGTGTTGATATGCATCCGGCTTACAGAAAAGTCACTGATGTAAGCAGGTTATTAATTGAAGAACACGTCACTACTGAAACAACGAGGACCGATGCAACCCTTCTTCTTTTTGTTACTTTTCTTTTTGTTCTGCTGTGCTCTCATTCTTTTTGTTCTTGTTCTTGCTTTTGTTTTTGTTGTCTTCTTTTTCGTGATATTCTTTTTTATTCTTCTTGTTCTTAAAACCGATACATTGTTGAGATCAGGAACGAACACTTAAGTTTTATGGCTCGTTTCAATGAATTTATAAAGTGTCTATACGCTGGAATACAAGTATATATATATATATACTACAGGCAATGATGCCCGTATGCATCTCTGATTAAACACCAAGTAGATTACAAAACAAAAGCAAAAACAAAGCTAAGAACGTCTGCTGTGCCACATACTGCGAAAGTGTGTGTAGCCTACGTATTTGTTACTTCAGTGCATCAAGAAGACCATTCAGCATTGTCGAAAATAACTCCAAACTAACTCGCAGAAAAAAACGCAAAAGTGGCTTGTCCGCAGCCAACCTATACGTTTTCTCGCGCTGACCTGAAGTAGGGGGTCCCCATGGATGCCACGTGCTGACAGTCTCGAGGGGCGTGTCCGACTGAGCAAACGCCGTCTGGAAGACGCGAATTGTGCTAAATGCCAGCGCCCTCTGCTGCTCCTCGTCAGAATTGTTGACCTGGGGAGAGAAGAACACGTCATAACCACCCCTGAGATGTGTGAGTTGGTCACAATGCTTCGTCTTTTTTCACGTGACTAGCTTATAAGTGCAAGATATTTGTCTGCGGGATGTTGTTTGTGTGTCGTTAAAAACCTTGTCAGACAAACATGTTTATTCCGTTCTCGAGATGCAAACATCTCCATACACAGAGAGAGGTCAAAATCGTGGCGTCACGGTATGCTCATTTAACAAATATTTCCATCTATTTCATTGCCTGATGCCATCACAACGTAAACGCACTATCCAGTCGTCTGCGTTGTTGACCTTGAGCTGTGCCTGCTGATATTTGTATCTCGAGAACGAAACAAACGGGATAAAGTATTTTGCACAGAGCTTTAACTAAGCATTTTTCACATCACTAGTCCTTTTATTAAAGATAAATACAAAATATGGGTGTTACTAGACACGGTACAATAATTAGGAGAGATAAGATGGAGCAGTAAAGTAACAAACATGTAGACCCACACACACACACGCACACACACTCGCGCGCGCGCGCACACACACACACACACCGTCACTTCTATATCTTCCTTGGATGGAAGCATAATATTATTTAAAAAAAACTGCCAGGAAACAAGATGTTGCTCAACCTGATTCATTCGGAGCTCCATGTTGCTCTGCCCAGAGCACAGCCACACCTCACCGAAGAGCACGTCGTTGAGAGTCACCTGTCCCTCGCTGGAACTGACTTTGATGACGAAAGGTCCGGCTTCTGTCATAGCGGGCAGCTTCAGCTTCCAGGTGCCTTCTTGGACCTGACCTGTGACCGGTGACCCATGACCCACGATCTGAGCAGAAATGATGTCTCCGTTTCTCGAGGCTGTCCCCAATAGTATAGCCCGCTGGGGTCCTCGTTGAAGAACCATGTGGTCACCATAGTAACTTGCCAGTTGCAGAGCACCGTGACCTGACAGTAACGCTCGGTTACGGCTCAACACAATGGGAAGGCTACTGGAAATGCAAACCCTTATCTTGACTAGTCAGAGAAACCTAAAGCCTCTCAAAACAAATTGTGTTAACCTACATATCTACGAACATGCAGCCGCCGCATTAAACTATGTTTGTAAAATGATCATCTAAGATACGATCTTTTCCTGCATGTGGAGTCAACTCACCACTTTGACATAAGAAGCTGATCACGAAAACGTTGACCAAAAGCTGGCCAGGCGGCGCCATTTTGAATGATCGAGGTCTTGGCAGGACGTGAATGCCACGTGCGATGCCAGCGTCAGTGTCAGGATACGCCCCTGGCTTTGTGTATGAAAGAGATAATGCGCAGTGAAAAGGTCTTAGTACGCAAGGGAACTAACACCAGTGAGTATGGTGTATACAGAAAGAAGACAATAATTGTAGACGAAGTTTGTTAAAACGTTTTAGTTGTGAGAGTGAAAAGGTACTCAATGAGACTCAGACAAAGAAATCTGAGATTGTTGGGCATTCGGAGAATCGATTGTTGACAGAGTGAGACGTTTGTAACGCCGACATTCCCGAATCAGGCCTTAACCTCGTCAGATCGAGGTCGCATTGTATATTCTCTTGAAATACTACTTAAAAGTATGAGAGATGAGATTGAAGTTTATATGATATTTATGAAAAGTATGTCCTACTGTGATAAATGACAAAATGTGTATAAGTTTGTGTACATATTTCGGATGGTTAAATGTGAATCGAAATGGAAGGTCAAGGAACCTTAATACTTTTGGTGCTGAAGCGAGTTTGAGAATTAACAGTTTGCGTATTTGACTATTGCAATGTATTTGTCCACAGAACTGTATGACTAAGAATAACACACACATTCCTCCGCCGGGTAGGCATAGTGTCTTACATGGCTCCTAGTAGTGTGCTCTCGAGCTTAAAAGAAGAGGGCCGACCTATTCGTCCCTGCAGTGTTGCTTTTGACCTGCGCTGATCTCTTGTCGGGTTGGCCGTTTCCTCTCACGGGCAGATGTAGTGGTCTAGGACGACTCGCAGTGTTGTCATCTGTTACCATGGTATCGGCGTGAAACATGGCCTAATTGAGCAAGGATGTCTGTTTGTTAACATCACCGGTACACATCTTCCGGAGGCGACAGTCATTTTCCTGTCATGCTCGGCGCTTAACTCAAAATAACCCAGACATCCCTCTACAACGTGTGTTGAGAGTGCTGCTGTTGTAGTAGTTTTAGCGGTGATGAAGGACACGCAGGTGACTTGTTTGTTTTATGGCTCTGTTTGGAAGAAGGGCGTTCAAGTCTACGGCTTGACCCTTCCATGTAAATAGTAGATAAGGCTAAGCTAAGAATGGGAGTGGATTCTTATCCTAGTATTTCTTGTTTACGTTGGAGTTGTTTATTTCAAAGAACTTGATCTTTGACTGACAGAAAAGCTAAGCTGGGTGAATGGAATCTTTTATGTCGAGAGGCTAAAGTATTTGTTGCTTACTGTAAGGTGAGGTTTGTTATTGAAAGTTTGGAAATACCACTGAGAGAGATTATGGGGATTCATTTTCTGTATGTTGCATACTATATATATATATATTCCCCCTGTCGATGTTCCTCATTCACCTAGTAAATTTACAATTGGTGATTGGTGTATATTTCCGCATGTAATGTGTTTAACGTAGACGGGTATCGAATGAAGATGGTGGGAAGCAATGTATAAAGTTCTTTGTTCAGAAAAAAGAAAAATCCATTATCAGTATAAAAGTATCTGGTCAGTCTAAGATAATCTTTACGATTTGTTGAACGAATGCGCAATTGTTACAAGAATTGTTGCAAGAGTGGGTGAGGTAGTGACAGCAGCATACCCTTACATTTACAGGGACACCTGTGCGTACTAGGTGCAGGTTCAACAAATTCCAAAAATGGCTATCGAGCGTGCGGCCTGACATTTAACGAAAGGAATCATAAAACATCCTTTCTTCATAACCCTAAGATATGACAACTTGTTATATTGCTTACTTCTTGAGTCTTCCTAATTTTATTATGGAAAAATGATGAAACGTCTGTGTTTGCGCGACTGCGTGCATGCGTTTTATTTTTTTACCATGGTCACATCTATAGCTCACTGCGCCAAACTAGTGTACCACCGTGAAACTAACGAAAAACGTCCAAAATTGTTCTTGTTTAACTGAAAAAACATTCACAGATACAGGGGTAACATCCTTTATGTCTGTCTTAATGTCATGTCCAGTTTTTGCATTTTGTTTAGTCTCTGTTTTGGATTTGGATGTCAGATTCCATTCAGCGAGAAGCTTGGTTCCCTTGTTAAGAAGGTAGAGTGTTGGTAAGGCAGGGTGGAGCGGGTAGACTGGTATCGGCGGCATACACAGCACACTGTTTGAAGGGACAAGGCGTAATCCTCCACGCGTAGCGCAGACCCAGTACCTTGTCCCCATTGCAGCCGGAAGCGGAAATAGTCACCTGGGAGCCTTGGTGGCTTGTGATTGGTGCGTCGACCCAGCGTGTTCCCTGGTCGGTACAGCTATGGGCAGTCGCCCCACCGCAGCAGACCTGCAGACACAAAAGACGTTACAAAGTCGGTCATTGTGGTCACGTGATCAGCTTGGTACCTTGCTATTGGCTTAATCAAACCATGCTCCCTGCATTCGCTCCGCAACAGATACAAAGGAAAAACAGTTTGTTATTTCCTTAATTTATGGACATTTCCATGCATAAATGTTATTTTGTTGCAAATTAAGAATAAAAATGTTTATGTCAAATGTAATTCAGGGTAGCGTCTTTGAAAACACACGCAACTAAAGGAGTGTTCTCAGCGGTTCTCTCTTTGATTTATGTAATCACTTAATAGTTGGCAAAGTACACCATGTCAATGCACTTCTCATGTCAAGGTACTTGTAAGTGGCATGTGTATGTACGTAGCCATTTGCTGGTCGGATGTGTCATTACACCAACTTTATTTTATTCATGCACCTCTTACCTCAAATCCTTTAGTGTTTCTGATGGCCAGGGATGCCCGGCCATTATCGTACTGGATGGTTACAGTCCGCTGGGTGCCAGAGCCGGTCACGTGAAACTGTGACGGGAACGGACCCTTGTATGTGACATCACTGTGTCCATAGGCCACATTCAGCGCGCCCCGCATTAGACGATCGGCAACATCCTGCTTGTCACGGGGATGGATGCTAAGGGGAAAAAAGAAGGAAGGGGGATTTTAATAGGCAATGCAGGAGACACAAATCAGACGGAATAAGGACCTACCTGACTTCATATCTTCAAAATTTTAAAAGATTAAAGCCCTACATACTGGGACTAAGAAGAGATCCCTTCTTATTTTTGCTGGGATCGTCATCTAATTAATGAACTTTTTCCTTTCGCGGTTTTTACTGTAAATGTTTTAAGCTAGCCGTTGATGCCATTTCACAAACAGTTCTTGAACCGTGTTTTCGGTTTCCCTCACCCCTTTCTTTGACTATACTATTGTGGATGCTTTAGGAGGAATGATGAATGTGTGGAAGATATTCTCTGATTAAACACGTGGATGTTTACGGTCTGAAGTCAACGCAGGAACTCAAAAAGGAACACGGGAACTCTACTCGCAAACGGTTCCAAGCCTAAGCTTTGAATCTGTGTTCCAATTGCAGAGTATGTGTTGTCCCATGTAGTGACGAACGATGTTGAGCATTTGTTTGATACAGTTAAATAGCTTCCAAACAGTCAGTCAATCACCATTAAGACTTTAGAATGTCATACCATAGTTTTCATATTTTTAATAGGATCACCAAATATTACCTTTAGCTTCTATTCGAGGCTTTATCCTAACGTCTGTTGCAAAAATAAGTAAACGTTTCATCCATACATTGACAATTTTGTTGGGGTTTCTCCTGAATGATCCATTGAACGCTTGTTTAAGTACAAAAATATTAACAAAAAAAAGTACTTAAGAAAAGAACGTTACATGAGCAGCAAACCTGAACTTTTTTAAAACCACTTTTATAAGTACAGTCCAGCACCACATTGAAATCTAATCTGGGTTATATTTTTGGTGGAAAGTCGTCATTTTTTAATCAGCGTGGCAGGCTTAATGTTAATTTAAAAAAAGTTATCCTTGCTTGTTCATCACGTTGAACGTATATCACCATAAAAACTATCGGAACCTTATGCTGTCAAGGGGAGATACTCACGGTCCATCAGGGGATGTAAAGTCGGGTAAATCCATAGCCACGGCCATGAAAGCACGAGGCTGGTCGGGGTTCGGGGCGTAGCCGTAACCCCCTGTCTGTGCCCAGCGCAGAGCAGGAAACGAACCCACCTGCTGGGTATCGCTGTGGGCGGCCAGCTGTCAGACACAGTAACGTCATAATCAACATAAAGTAAGTGTGTGTGTGTGTGTGTGTGTGTGTGTGTGTGTGTGTGTGTGTGTGTAGGGGGTGAGAGAGTGGGATGGATGCCTATTACATAATGTACCGTATTTGTTTGTAATCTGTGTGAGTAAATGAATGTTGCAATAAACACAGGATGTTGCGCCTACAGAGATTTGTACACCAGCAAAATTAATATAAACATTGTTTTTCGTTATTCGTAACTTTTATCGGAGAAAAAATGTATATACTTATGCTTACTTTTTGTTTGGTTATTTGTTTCTTATAAACTACATTGCGTGTTGCTCTGATCCGGCTTGGCATGTATGCCATTATCTTTTCGTCAGAGCTCTACATATATTTAATTGCTGCTATTGTTGTCTAATTTGATTTCAATCTGACAAATAAAAGGTTTGAGCTGGGGTACCTGCACATATCCGAAGGGGAAGCTGTTAGAAGTTTCTCCCTGAGACTGTTTATTGAACTGTGACCGCCACTGACTCATCAGCTGCTTCATCTGACATCCGTATATGTTTGGAAGGTCTTGATTGGATTCCCCTACATCAGATCCATCAACGGAGTTTTTTTGATTCCTCTCGTAATGAGTCTATAAGATCCTAGTGCTTTATAGCGTTTCATTGAGCTAGGTATGATTACAAATAACAGAAAGAATTTAACAAGCATTGAGATTTAATGCAAGTTTTCTATTTTTCCTTTCTACTTTTATATTTCAAAAAGGTTTTGGAACACAATATTAACCAGGTATTGCGCGCGCACATGCACACTCACATACAAACTCTCTCTATCACAGGCGCTCGCGCGCACGCACACACACACACATTCTCTCACAGACACCCACACGCGCGCGCGATATATATATATATATTAACCTTGGTACCATATGGTTCCAAAAATGGTCATGCTGAGTATGGGATGAATCATTGCATTCCAGATTACAATCGGTGTGTGGGGACAGCATTCTCTGACAACGAAACAAAGTCAAACATAAAAATAGAAACACCAAAAAGACAAGCGAAATACATATTTTTTCTTATACAAATATACATATACTGAAAGACATATTTATTTGTTTGTCAAATGACGGAACAAGTAAAAGAATGAGAAGCTAGAGCCTATGATTGCTTAAATGCAGGAAGACCAGAAAATCTCAAGAAGAAAAGAAAGAATGCAGGCGAATCTTAATTCCGAGTATCCTTGTTATGTATATATACATCCATAAACTTAAACCTTTTACTATAGGGGCCCCGGTAGTGTAGTGGTTAAAAAGCTAACCTGTCACTACTGCAGTGATCGACTCAGGGATCAGATCTCGTCTCGGAAAACTCTCTGTATATGACACCTGTTCGCAAGGGTGGGCGCCGGGGGTTTTCTCAGGGTACTGCGGTTTCCTTTTCCCACATAGTTTGAAATCCCCCAACCAACCAACATTTAACTACCAAGCTCAAACATCATTAAGTAACGTGGAAATGCCATAACAAAAACACCAGGTTCTTACGGTTCCGGTTGTGAATGGTGTACGGCGGGACAGGCCTTAACAGCTTCAGGAGGGGACCAGGCTTCGATGGTGGTGCCTCCCCAGGATGCCTTGATGAGGCCAATCGGATATTTCAGATGGGGCTGCAGGTATTCCGCGAACAACCAGCACACGGCGGAGAACGATTGCAGAGACTCTGGGCATAGTTTTCATCCTTGTATAAATAACATTGAATATTGTAGGGGTTGTGAAGTAATTCTGGAATTAGACAAAGCTGGAGATAGATCTGTTTCCTTCTCAATCTGTGTCCCTGTGCCTGTATATTTGAGCCTAAATGCCTGTCTGCCTATCTTTTAGTCCCACACACTCTTCGCAATATGACCCATAACCTTGTTACAAAACACTCTAGCCTTGTACATACGGGTGGTAGGGAGGTTCCAGGAATGGCCCGCAAGTAGCGAGTTCAACGGTGTGTTGGACTTTTCGTAGGGGACGTGAAAGAATCGAATCGTTTTGTACTGAAGGCCTTTCTGAACTTCCACACTGGTGTTGAAGATCTGAAAAACAGATATCCCATCCCAAGCAATGCTGAAACGCGGATATTTTGAAGAAGCACAAACGCAGGTACTCAAGAAATTATTAAATACAAAATACTTGATCTTTATTTTCTGGGGACTTTTTTTGTAACTTTCGTAACTGAGCACACTTCCCAAGTAACAATTATTGAGATTGGGATTAATAAAGTTAGTCCTTTGTCATATCGTGAAAAAGAAAAAAAGCTAAATTCTAAAGGTAATTGAAAGAGCCACAAAAATGTTTTAACACATGTCATGCAGACAAAATATGCTCAATATAAACATTCTAAACTAAGGTAAAGTCAAGTTATGTATATATATAATCCAATTGATGTCGTTAATAGCTAAGAATCCATTATTTCATATCTTAAAGCTTGTCTTATGCAGAAAGAATGTGAAAGACGCAAAACGCGGTAAAGAACTACCTAAAAATCAAACATCTGCCTTTTCTTTCAGAACTCGCTGATGGGTGATTGAAGAGAGTGGCATGATTTCAAGTAGACACTCTTTTTCCGACTGTTTTCAGCGAATAGTGTACTAAAACAGTAGGGTAACTGTGGTGGCAGCTTGCACTGCAGCAGGCTTCATAAGAGGAAAAAAACTGAACTGGAACAAATCACAGAGTCTCGTCCTCTAACCTTATCCATGTGAAGCTCCATGTTGCTCTGCCCAGAGCACAGCCACACATCACCGAAGAGCACGTCGTTGAGAGTCACCTGTCCCTCGCTGGAACTGACCTTGATGACAAAAGGTCCGGGAGCAGTCATAGCGGGCAGCTTTAACAACCACTTGCCACCTTGAACGCGAGTTGTGACCGGTGACCCATGACCCACGATCTGGGCAGTGACGGTGTCGCCCTCTTTGGACGCTGTTCCAGTGAGGACAGCTCGCTGGGGGCCACGCTGCAGGACCATGTGGTCGCTGTAGTGATTGGCCAGATGTAACGCCCCCTCACCTGATACAAAATATAGATACATGTAATTTTTCTTGTTTTAATATTTCACTACTCACTCACTCTCTCTCTCTCACACGCACGCACGCACGCACGCACGCACACACACACACACACACACACACACACACACACACACACACACACACACACACACACACACACACACACACACACACACAGGGTATCTCATTATCGACACAAAGCAGGATCTGACACCAATGTACCTCACTTACCGGTAACTCAGGTTCCGTGTGGATGTATGTAATTCCCATACAGGCCCGTGGTTTCTTCTTGATAATTGCCGTTTTAACAAGCTGAAAATATATTTTCTAGAATGATGCCGTGAACAAGACTTACCTGGTGTGGCAAAAAAGCCAACGAAAAAGATGGTGAGGAAGATCGCCCGCGGAGCCATTCTGTTGACTGGAAAGACTTGTCTGGAGCGAAGTTAATATTTGGGCGTCTGCACAAGGAAAATTGAATGATACGCTTTTTTCTTAAGAAAGCCTGTTTGTCATCATTTCTGATCTGGCCCTGCCGTCAAAACTATAACAGAAAGCTTATCTTTAAAAACAGAATATAACGCTCGGAAAACGACAGTTGCACTACTTTAATGGTATTTCACTTATGGGAACTTGCAGTCACCAGATCAAGCAGACAGTCGTCCTATGATGCAAAAGTTCTGCACCGTTCAATTAAAAGTTCGATTCAAAAATAAATCCAGAAATAAACAATAAAGACAATAATGATTCACACACCAATATTTAAGAGTTTTCTTCAGTAAAAAAAAAATGCTTTATTCTGCGTGAACGCCTTTCGTTGATTGCACGGTTCGTTCAAAGAGGCTAGTAAAGTTTGATATTGTAAATCAACTTAGTTAACACTAAAAATGACTTTAGTATTTTATTGGGACAGTGGTTGAATTAGAATATCGATTGTCTTCGTGTAAACATTTTAAATTTTTTTTATACAGAAAAACAAGACTTAAAGTCTACATGTCGCTTAGCCGATTGTTTTTAAACTACTACACATATAACAAAAAAAAGTGTCGTATGCTTAGTTTAGCTATAAGAAGAAGGTTCATGGTAAATTATTCTTTTCATAGTAAATTATTTCACATTTTTATCCGTTCTCAGGGAGTAGCTTCAGTTTTAGTAACATGTTCACGCTAAGTTTAAAAAGACTTACAAAACATGCAGTTAAAAAGTTCACACTATGAACAAAGTGAGGATACTGAAATGCCAATAATTTGCGAGAAAGAGACAAGCAATTCAGATCGTTTCTGTTTTCCATTCTATTAGTCATTCTTTCATAGTATTCTGCATTCTAGCTGTTCGCGATGTTGCTGGGATAATAAACATATAGAAATAACACAAAACTGTTTCACTGATTTCTAATTCATTAATGCAACAACAAACGAACAAATGACTCACCCATCCTCTCAATCAACCTGCACACTTATGAGGAGAAACAATACAAATGGCGGAAAGTTTGCCATTACCCATCGAGGATCTTAAACTTATGACACAATTTGTATTCATTGTCCGAAATCAGTGGCAGTATTGTGAAAGACATTGTCGCTGCACGAGCATATACTTTGCGAAATGTCAGTGCATGTGATTGAATTACTGGGATTATATGGCTGCACATTAAGAACCTTTCTGTATCCTTTATTTGTTGGTAGATTGATGGGGTGGCTGCTTGGTTGAGCGCCTGATTATGATTTTGCAGTGTGGTGATAATAAGGGATACTGGATTACCCAGAGAAATCCCTTCCCCACCCCACTCCCAACTCGACAGTCGACCCTGTAAACAGGTGTCACGCCAGGGGAGAACTGCCTTTACCCCGAGACGAGATCTGAACACACGACCTCTTGAGCAATGACAGACATGACATGACAGACGTTTTCCTCATCGCAAGAAAAGAAACATGGGACAGGGACGCATTTTGTTTCTATTCATCTTTACATGACTTATCTTGCTGACCTCTTAAATGAAAACTTTCGGACCAAATTTATCAGCAAGGGCACATTTTTAGGGCTACATATGTGAAGTAAAATTGGGTGGGGCGCATTACCTTTCAGCTGAAGACGCACAGCAAGTCAAAAACTAGAAACTAGACACGTGACAAAGACACATTAAACTTTTAAGCAAGATAAAGAAAGAATGCAGCTCATTCGAAACATCCAGAATTTTTACAAACTTTTACTGAGTGTTTGACTGAATGAGAAGAATGAACGCTTATGTTGGCTTGTTTTCGTGCTTGCACTATTAATAGAAATAACACACTTTCTACCCAAATAATGGATCACTGGGGCTTCTAAATGAACATCTTTTTACCTTAAGACCCGAGAGGTGATCTGCTGTTGTTCCAAAATGCTCGTATTACAGTGGAAAATGTTTTAGGTAGCTGCAAACAGCAGGCAGCTATAGACCCTTCATTTCTAGTTTCTGTGTGATCATAATATACCCGAACTTTAAAAAGATTTACTTGTTAGGTTTCTCACGTTTGGCATACATTTCATTGATCAGTATAGTCTTCCTCGATGACAACAGTAACAGGCAGAGAGAAAGAGGAAAAAAAAACCCAACTGCACTGGAAATATTTATCACGTCCTTTGAATTGTAACTTTTACAGTTACACCAGGATTTCTTCTGTTGTATATATTAAAACGGGTACGGTGCGAAACGAATGGCTTTCACGTCGGCCATACTGGATGTATATCACTTTATTTACATTTTCTTGGCCACAAGGTAAGCACCATGAAAACGAAGAACAAACGATATATCTTAGCCTTTTTTTTAGTACATAACACACATGGACATAGTGCAACTCGTTTTAATAATACGACTTGTCTTTTAAGCGGGTAGCGTGTTGGTGATGTATATCGGGGCGGGTAGGCTGGTGTCGGCAGCGTAGACGGCGCATTGCTTGAGGTTACAGGGACTTGTCCGCCACGCGTACCGTACACCCAGCACCTTGTTGGAGTTGCAGCCGGAAGCGCCAATGGTCACGTGTGAGCCTTGGTGGCTTGTGATTGGTGCATCGACCCACCATGTTCCCTGGTCGGTACAGCTATGGGCGTTCGCCCCACCGCAGCAGACCTTGAAGCATGGAAGGAAAAGCAGAATAATTATTTGATTACGAGAAACCCTTAAAGCATTTCTCTTGGTTAGTCCAACCGTGAAAAACGCTGTTGTTCCTAAAAAGCGAACAAAAAAGAAAACAAAGCAAACACAAAAGCTATGAAAAAACTCGTCGAGACATGCATGCTTTAATATTTTAGCGACCAAAAACTGAAAGGTAAACGACACGAATTTTCAGAACAACATTATATAACATTTAACCGACACCCTTTTTCAGTTTCGTGTTTCTAGCTTACCTCATATCCTTTCGTGTTTCTGACATCCAGCGATGTCCGTCCATTGTCATACTCGATGGTTATCGTCTTCTGGGCGCCAGAACCGCTCACGTGGAACTGTGTCGGGAACGGGCCCTGGAATGTGACGTCATTGTGACCGTAGGCCACGTTGAGTGCTCCTAGCAACAGGCGCTGGGCGACATCTTGCTTGTACCGGGGATGGATGCTATCATTAAAAATATAGGTTTATGTGTTCCTTAAATAATACTTACAGAAGTTCTACAACTAGCTATACTTTTAGATGTAGCGCCTTTTTCACAGTCTTAGGTCTAAGTATATTCAGTGCAAAGTCAAATGTTTTGGCGTCAGTTTCAAAGACAGGGTCTGCATTTTTAGGGCTTTCTTAACCGTATAGGTTTTCAGACCTGCATCTTTGCTGTAAACAGGATTATTCTACTTATAAGAGTTTTTTTACTAGGATTGTGAAGGAAAAGATTTCTTTTTAATCTATGTTCACAAATGAAACTACTCATTTAAGTTTTCAACTATTTCATAACTACGACTACGGAAGGATTCTCGGATAAACGAGCGTTTTATCCCAAAAAATTTCAATAAATCAGAAAGATCAAAGTGAGAGTAAACATCACTTTAAAACTCAAATAATTCAGGAAGAAGTAGTTTTTATTGAATGTTTAATAGTAGACAGGAATAAAAGCCCTTTTAAGCAAATTTTGAAATCTGAAGTTAAGCCGTGGGAGCTTGAAACCTGGGGAAGATGCAACAGTTTGACTGAAGTAGCTGAGGAAGGGTACAGAAAAGGGACCGAAGTGGGGCAGCTATATATATCTTAACGGTGAAAATCTTTTGATCATGTCTGGCATAGACAAGTGTAAAGGTTACACAAAACCGATGTTTTGAGACGAACTTTTGGGATTTTAGCATCTTGATCAACATGCTAACCCCGACATGTTTGCCATTAGATTGCCAGTGCATTTGCCAGTACAATGGGGCTTTGGGGGCGGGGGTATAATGTTTGAGCATGTTGCCTGGTTTTAAAACGGCTCGCACTGCAAAAAGTGTCGAAACTCACGGATCGTAAGGGGAATTATAATCAGGCAAATCCATTGCCACGGCCATGAAGGCATGGGGCTGGTCCGGGTTTGGGGCGTAGCCATATCCTCCAGTCTGTGCCCAGCGTATTGCAGGAAACGCCATAATCTCCTGGGTGTTTTGATAGGGTGCCAGCTGCCAAACACCACGGTTTGATTGTGGACCAATCTTTGAAAACCTTCTCGCAGTAATTTGTTTTGTACATAAAAGAGACATTTTGCATAGTACAGATATATGCCAAGAAAACGCAAAAAAGAAAAAGAGTTGAAAACATCTTTGAAAGCAAGTTATTTGTGTCATTGTCTACAGTGAGCAATCAAACATATAGGTAAAAATATGCAGGTGTGACATACTTGAACATAACCGAAGGGAAAGTTTTGTGACGTCTCTCCCAGGGATTGTTGGTGAAACTGTGACCTCCACTGGCTGATCAACTGCTTCATCTGACATGCGTAGATGTCTGTCTGCTCCCAGTTAGCTTCGCCTGAGTTGAACATGTCCAAATTTTTTAACTTACCTCAAGCTATTAATAGTAGGGTGTCAACGACAACGTGTGGGCATTGTTAGATTTATAAATAAGGAATTTATATGGAAACATTTTTGTTTTGCACAAAAAGATAATGATAGTCCCGTAAATTTCTATTGTTGGGGAGGGATGTACGTGTTAGAGACCACACTTTTCTCGGGGTCAGGTTTGTGTGAGGGCTGTCCCCATTTCCTCTCCCTCGCTTCTTTACCTTCCATACATTCTTGGGAAATCAGGTACCCATTCCCGACACCTGGGTCTACCTCCCCATTTGCTGAATGCATCAAAAGATTGTACCAAAGGAGGATTACAAAGAAACATTTGTACACGTTTTGCTTTAATTTTTATAGTCTTTAAGTGGAAATATTTAGAATATTGACCTGTTGTTTACATCACTTGTATGGTGCAGATTATTTTTTATAAGAATTGGGTAAAGCTATGTGCAAGATATCATGCCATTGATCAAATCTAATTCAGTACCCCCACTTTTGTTTTCACGATACATGCCTAAAACCTACACCATGTAGGCAAATATGTCAAAAGTAGTGGCGTCCTTTGTGTACATAGAAACGCCCAATAAACATTTGGTTATCTCTCCTATTGGCAGATGTCTTCATATCGTAAACGTATCCATATACAATCCCAACGTTTGCTTTGTTTACCTTGACCTGTGCATGGGCCGGAATTAAAATGTATTCAGTCAGATTTGGGTAAATATTATCCTGTTGTGAGCTTTACCTAGGTATTAGAAAAAAAGATCACGTCCCACTAGTTCTTTAAAGCATGTAATGTGTGAAAGATTTCATTTACCTTGATACCAGAGTGCGCCAAAAATGGTTATACCGAGCAAAGGGCGAATCATGCCATTCCAGATGACAAGTGGTGTCTGTGGGCAGCAGGACCTAAGCGGGGGTTGTGAGGGAAAGACAAAATCGAGATGTGCGTTGATTAGCGCTCACGATTTCTAGGAACTAGGAAAGTCAGCACAAAAGGGATTGGAAAGAAAAGGGATTACATCAAGGACACTCATTACAAGGTAAGATAAATCAGCAAACGTTAGAAAGAGAATCCGTGTTCTAAAAATAAAGGACACTGTACGAGATTATGTCTTTGAGATTTTGTCACATTATAATATCAACTATTTTAACGACCTGTGCAAACCAAGACCAAACAAAAACACAACATTCTTACGGTTCAGCATGAGAATGGTGAAGGGTGAAGCAATTGTTAATGGTGTCATTTTACATACTACTACTACTACTACTACTACTACTACTAATAATAATAATAATAATAGTAATAGTAATAATAATAAAATATATCATGTTATGATACATATAAACTCAAACACCATATTAGTACCGACTATAATATTGAACAGATCGTTTGGCAAGCTGACAGTAAGTCGGAGGTATAAAAAGGACAACATTCTCACGGTTCCTGCTGGGTGTGATGTACAGCGGGACAGGCATTAACTGCTTCAGGCGGTGACCAGGCTTCGATGGTGGTGCCTCCCCACGATGCTTCAACGAGGCCGATGGGATACCTCAGGTGAGGCTGCAGGTACTCCGCGAACAGCCAGCACACGGCGGAGAACGATTGCAGAGATTCTGTGCAGAGGTTTGATCTTATCTCTTCTGTCATCCCCCAAATCTCATCAGTTACTTGGACGTTTATACACTTTGCGCTACTTTCTGTGAAATCATTCCTACATATCCTACTCTTAGTCTTGACTGATGAAAACTGTATCAGAAGACTCTTCTTAAGCTATATTTAATGATCCCGTGAAGTGAAGCGTTGACATTAACATAATAACCTTTGTAATGATGATCTTGCTCTTCGGACAAACAAAAATATCTATCTATCTATCTATCTATCTATCTATCTATCTATCTATCTATCTATCTATCTATCTATCTATCTATCTATCTATCTATCTATCTATCTATCTAATTCTACATGACAGCAGAAAAATATTCGCTGTACGGACAATATCAAATTAATGTTTAGCAAACAAGTCTGTGAGGAGCACCATGGTATGAACTACAGGTGAAGTTTGTTACTTTCCTCCAATACCTAAATCCCTACCCCGCCTCTGTAGCCATAGCTGTGGGACCAGCCGATATCCTATGCTTAGGTCTGTTTCCAGTACATTTTCCCCACCCTCCAGCCCATTAGCTGATCCTAGAGTTATCTTTTCTCTGCTTATGGCTATGGCCCCGGGTGACATGTTACATACGGGTGGTCGGGAGACTCCATGGCAGGGCGACCAGAAGGGTATCCAGAGGTGTGTTTGATTTCTGGTACTGAGCTTTGAAGAAGCGAATCGTCGTGAACTGAGTGGCTTTTTGAATTTCCTCGCTGGAATTCATCACCTAAAATACATTATAACAGCACCATTAAAATTAAAAAAATTATCTTGTATATTTTGAGAACTCACTAAGGCTAAGCCCATAAAATGTTCTCATCTGGAGCATTCTGAAAGTAACCTCACACACAAGCGAAGATAATCAGGAGCAGTAGTTATAATGTCCGGCTTTGTAACGGTATGTTACCTATGGATCGGAAGTATTCATCCCTCATTCAGAAACTCCAGAGAGTACAGAACTCCGCTGCACGTCTGGTACTTAGAGCAAGGAAACGGGACCATGTCACACCTCTCCTTCGTTTTCTACACTGGCTACCCGTCCGTTCTCGCATCCAGTACAAACTGTCTGTGCTGTGTTTTAATTTCTTTGCTGGCTCCTGTCCTGACTATTTCTCTGAACTTCTCATCCCTTACTCTCCGGTCAGACAACTCCGCTCTTCCTCTGACAACCGTACTCTGACTGTTCCTGTCACCAGAACAACAACATATGGTCACAGGACTTTTGGCTACTGTGCTGCAAAACAATGGAACTCTCTTCCTCTCCATATCCGCCACCTTCCTACAATTGAATCCTTCAAATCTGCACTGAAAACGCACCTCTTCCTTGAGCACTACTCCTAGTCCACACAATGCTCGTCCTTACCCCCCCCTTCCCTCTTGCTACTTTACCCATCTTTCTCGCAGAATCACTATTTTTTTCTGTTCCTGTTACTTGATGCCTTTTGTTATCTGTTTTTGTCAGTACTGTCGTTTTCTTTCGTCCCCTGTGTTCTGTATCTACTTAGTCCACGTCTCTTCCCCGTTTTAAGCGCTAAGAGCATGCTCTCTAAGAGTGTGAATATGCGCTATAAAAATCTTCACTATTATTATTATTATTATTATTTGAGGGGTCTACTGTTTGTGAACATGCTCAACCAAAAAATGGTCGCCTTTAGGGCAGCTTCTAGGCAGGTTTTAATGTCTTTCGTTTGGTACATAGCTATCACTGGTGGTGCTACTTACAGCTATGATCGAAGGTAAAATAGCTTCTGGGACCCTTATCTACTTCCTTTTTATAGCTTCGGACGGAAGCAGCCTTCAAGTAAGAACTAACTTCTATACATTAAAAAAACTGTGTTTCTTGATGCATTTTACTCCCCCTGTACTGTTTATTGCAAAGAAACTGTACCTGGCAAGTGATGTTCAATTTGGAAACTAACCTTCATCATTTCAAACTCCATGTTGCTCTGCCCAGAGCACAGCCACACATCACCGAAGAGCACGTCGTTGAGAGTCACCTGTCCCTCGCTGGAACTGACTTTGATCACGAAAGGTCCGGCTTCTGTCACAGCGGGCAGCTTCAGCTTCCACTTGCCACCTTGAACCTGACCTGTGACCGGTGACCCATGACCTACGATCTGGGCAGTGACGGTGTCGCCCTCTTTAGTCGCTGTTCCAGTGAGGACAGCTCGCTGGGGACCACGCTGCAGGACCATGTGGTCGCCATAGTAATTGGCCACACGCAAAGCTGCCTGACCTGATTCAAAGAAAGACTGTAGCTCCATGACCCTCTCTTTGCTTTATGTCATGGTCAGAGCACACGCACGCGCACGCGCATTCACCAACAAATAGCGATGTGCAATGCACAGTAACTCGAACTGGTTAAGATTGAAAGCTTAATTCATTATCAGAAAAATTGCATCCTTTTTCAACGTGTATCCCATAATAGATATTTCTTTTACAAAACTGTGAGATTAGCAATTTAACTAACATCGAGTAGAGAGAAGACAGCTGAAAAACACTACGAGGATCAGCTCCTGCAAGAACATCCTGTCAACGGGAGATTATCAAAGACAGTCTACTAGATACAAGCGAACGATTTTATAACTGGGAGATAAGGTATCTCAATTTAAATTTGACATTCTCTTTAAATTGCTGCACGTTTTAAACCACGACAGGACAATAGAACAATGACAAACGATATAAAAATAATCGGGCATCGCGAAAAACAGACTCAGGTTTATGTTTGCAAGTAAACCGCGTGTCACATTATTTATGTATGAATTTTTTCTCTGCTGGATCTGAGGACAGTCAATTATCAATTTTGACAAATATAATCAAATAATACTCTGTTTTAAAATTACCTCCCACCCACATTCACACATCTAAAATAAAACAACGGAAAAAGAACGATTTAAAAATTACTTATTAACAAATAAATAAACTCTCAGACAAGAGTAGTGGCATCACAAGTAGAGAGAATATAGCGGATGGCAGACTGACAGACTGATGTCACTTGTATGTCAAGGGCCATTCTACAGTAACAAAGCAGCCAATATTTCGGGACATGTCATGTTGGTGTCGCCCACCTTGACTTACTTGGGGGAACTAATGAGCGAAGATCGATTTCGCCTCCTCAAGCAGAAGAGGACGTCCGTTTTTTTTATCATCATGAAGTCTAAGTTTCTTCTGTACCATTCATTCTTTGACATCATTAATACCTTCTTCATTCACATTGCCCAAAGGCACATTACAATATCTGCCCCCCCCCTCTCCAACCCCTCCCTCCGTTCCTTTTCAGTTGTCCCATTACATTGCTGGTGAACATCTCTATAATCAATCATCAAGTCGTTCATGTATTCTGAACAAATCACAACAAGCCAATGACTGACAGACTTTTAATAAAATGTTTAGATACATATTTAGCGATTTAGAAATGTATGCGAGTTTGGGTGTTATGCCGTGAGGTGAATAAACTTTATATTGTGTTTTTCAGGCGGGTAGCGTGTTGGTGAGGTATGGTGGAGCGGGTAGGCTGCTGTCGGCTGCGTAGATGGCGCACTGTTTGAAGTTACAGGGACTTTCTCGCCAGGCGTACCGTACACCCAGCACCTTGCTGGAGTTGCAGCCAGAAACTGCAATGGTCACGTGTGAGTCTTGGTGGCTTGTGATTGGTGCATCGACCCACCATGTTTCCTGATCGGTACAGCTATGGGCGTTTTCGCCGCCACAGCAGATCTACAAAAGTAAAGAAATAAGAAACAAATCAGGAATTTGTTTAGGTAAGCGAGGCCCTTATAAAAGCCTTCCTTTGGTTCAGACGTAACAGATTATTCAGTTCACTGATTATCAAAAACGGGTAAACAAAAAAAAAAAGTTTTGTTCTCATCATTCGGAAAGCTGAACATTTTTAGCAAGAGGAGGGACTGGAAGAAAATTTCAATAAAGAAAACTAAAACTTTTGGTAACATTTCGTGTGATCATTTTCACTTACGTCGAATCCCGTCGTGTTTCTGATGTCCAGCGATGTCCGGCCATTGTCATACTCCATGGTTATCGTCTTCTGGGCGCCAGAACCGCTCACGTGGAACTGTGTCGGGAACGGGCCCTGGAATGTGACGTCACTGTGACCGTAGGCCACGTTGAGTGCGCCCAGCACCAGGCGCTGGGCGACATCTTGCTTGTAGCGGCCGTGGATGCTGGGTACAATTCAAGGGCAAAATTCCTATTTATCAACTACCCCTCGAGATTTAATTATAAGCGTCCCATTGGTTTTCATACAGTCGTGTATCTCTGCAGACGGTTGCAAATATCGAAAAGGAAGAAAAGGAATGAAACAAAATGAAACCTACTTGGAAAATAATCCACAGCAGACACATGCTTTACTAGTTCTTGTCTAACGTTTGCTCGCTCGATGGCGTGGACACACACACACACACACACACACACACACACACACACACACACACACTCACACGCACACATCGAAATTTAGTAACTCACGGATGGTAAGGGGAGTTAAAGTCGGGCAAATCCATAGCTACGGCCATGAAGGCATGGGGCAGGTCGGGGTTTGGGGCGTAACCGTAGCCTCCAGTCTGTCCCCAACGCAGGGCAGGAAACTCTCCGACATCTTGAGTATTATGGTAGGCCGCAAGCTGTCGAGCACAAAAGAAACAACTGTCAAGAAAATGCTGTGTTTCAAGGACGTTTTTAATCGAGCAATGTGCCGAAGCATCGAACCTCCAAAATACTTCAAAAGATCTACTTTATTGTCAAATGTATTGGCAAGCAACTTGGACTCAGATCAGCATGTTGACAAAAATGCAATGTTCCAAAATCATTGAAAACCTAAGTCCTCTAGACACAACTTTGTCAAACGTTTGACATTTAAAGTCATTTTATAAAACGCCCTTAATCAAATGTATTTGAGCCCTAAAAGTGTTTTAATTTAGAAACGTGGCGTTCAACTCAGCCTTGGTCTTTAGGAAGGGCTATAGGGCCTTTCTTTGAAGAGTTCTATCGTTTCTGTCTTACAAAATCGACATGTCATTAAAACAGCTATTACATGACAACTTTGAAAACATTCATTTTTTTATTTAAAAAGAAAACTATATATATATATAGCGAGAGAGAAAGAATGAGAGGCTGCGAGGAGAAGAAAACAAATAGTTGAAACAATCTTGTAAAGAGTTATTCGTATACTGTCTGAGGGGAAAGATAAAAGATCTGAAATAAATAATGGAGAAGGTTCGATGTACCTGAACGTAACCGAAGGGAAAGTTAAGTGACGTCTCTCCCAGGGACTGCTGGTTGAACGCTGACCTCCAGTGGCTGACCATCTGCTTCATCTGACATGAGTAAATGTCTGCATGGTCTGTGTTTGCTTCCCCTGTATGGCCCAAGATAACTGATTTCTTTAGCCACCAATTATTTTCACCGCAAAAACAGAGTTTATGGTAGTTTCCAGATGATTGTTCGAAGATCGTGCAAATGGGCAAGAGTAAGCCACTTACAGACCAATCAAAGCTTCTATTAGCATTCCTGTTGCTTATTTTTCTTTGCTTCTATAACAACAACACTAAAGCATGCTTCTTGTCTGACCTTGATACCAGAGGGCCCCAAAAATGGTCATGCTGAGTAGAGGGCGAATCATGGCATTCCAGAGAACAATATTAGCCTGTGCACAGCAAGTCCTGAAGAAAGAATAGGACGTAAACCCTGAGCAAAGTGTACTTTGTTTCTAGTTTTTAAGAGCATGGTAGTATGTAAATTGGCCTATGCCCTCATAGTGTCCATGCATGTACATACGTATTTATGTAAATAGAGGAGAAAAAGATGCACTAAAAGAGATGAAAATAGGACTCTTGTAAAAAAGGAACAACATTAATCTGTTTTATGCAAAAAAAGAAAAATGAATACATCTGTATTCTGGACATCAGCGATATTTTACTCATTCTTTCTTTCAGAGCAACTTTTAAACATTAGGAAAATGTGAAATCTTTCTCTTCTTAAAGATAAAGTTCATAGCATTACATCAAGTATATCAGCAAAGCACCAAACAGTGAAATAGCCTAATAAGGGCTGAGTTCTTACGAGTGTTTCTCGGTGTGGTCTATAGCGGGGCAGGCGTTAACAGCTTCGGGGGGAGACCAAGCTTCGATGGGGGTACCTCCCCACGACGACTCGACAAGGCCGATAGGATAATGCAGGTGAGGCTGCAGGTACTCCGCGAACAACCAGCACACAGCGGAGAAATCGTGAAGACTCTCTGGAGTGTTTGAAGAAAAATCTTGATCTTATGGTCCAAATCTCGAAAGCAGTAACTTAAAAATTCACTTAACATTAAGTCTTGTAATATTAAAGTTTCTTTTCATAACCGTCCTGATTTACTTGAAAGATTAAAATTCTCACTTCAAAGATTGATTTGGTGAAATATGATCAGGTCAGATGACGAGGTCATAATACCTTCATGATGACGAGAAACGATACCAAACTATAGCAGTTATACCAAGATACTAAACCAAAAATACCACAAAATACCAAACCCCAGACGAGTAGGAAGATGTACATGCTGGCTATCTTTTAGGATAGCTACTATAGGATTTGCTTTGTTTTGAGACAATGTCATCAATGGCACACAACCCAGTATTTCTCCCAAATTGACATGCTTCCAAAAAATAGGAATACCTTCTGATTCTCCTTGGGTAAATATTAAAGAGCATGCATATTCCTACTATATCTACTGTTACGTTTGTGTTCTCTTGTCGAATGTTCCATAGAATCTACAAACGATGCTGTCGATTAAATGGCCGCCGGGAAGTCGGGAGTACTGCGCTCAAACAAGTGAGACAATGTTTGTTTTTGTTTAACGCCGTGCCAGCAACTAAGGATATATCACGGCGAGAAACGAGTGATACAAACTGTCAGGACGGAAAATGTTTCATGTTTTCTCAGCCTTTGAACAGCTCTACGTACGAGAGTTAGGGAGACTCCAGTTCTGGGCTACGACAAGGTTGTCCAGAGGCCTGCTGGATTGTTTTTTCTGGACTTTGAAGAAGCGGATGGTTTGAAACTGGCTGACCTTTCGCATTTCCACAGAGGCGTTCATCACCTGACATAAACATAGATTCTGGGGTTGAAAACTCTCCAGGGCCATAACTCACCGCGTAATACATTTGAATTTACCGGACCGATTTCAGTGTGGGTGACCATATTGTTAAAGACCAAACATAGAGAAAATCATTGTGAACAATGTCATTGTCCAGCAAAAGTAAATCCATCCATCGGTAACGTCAAAAAGATTTGTTGCTGAATACGTAAATAAATAATATGCATATAAATAAAAGGCGAGGAAGCCGTCTACTTACCTTGTTCAGTTCAAACTCCATGTTGCTCTGCCCAGAGCACAGCCACACATCACCGAAGAGCACGTCGTTGAGAGTCACCTGTCCCTCGCTGGAACTGACTTTGATGACGAAGGGTCCAGCTTCTGTCACAGCGGGCAGCTTCAGCTTCCACTTGCCGCTTTGGACCTGACCTGTGACCGGTGACCCATGACCCACGATCTGGGCAGTGACAGTGTCGCCCTCTTTAGTCGCTGTTCCAGTGAGGACACCTCGCTGGGGACCACGCTGCAGGACCATGTGGTCACCATAGTAGTTGGCCAGATGTAACTCTCCTTCACCTGATCCAAAAAGAGTGATTGACCATTTTGATGCCGCTCTGTTCTGCATTAAAATCTATCTATCTATCTATCTATCTATCTATCTATCTATCTATCTATCTATCTATCTATCTATCTATCTATCTATCTATCTATCTATCTATCTATCTATCTATCTATCTATCTATCTATCTATCTATCTATCTATCTATCTATCTATCCCACTCATCCAGATAACCCGTTTCTTTGCAGTGCGAAATAGCCTTTAGGTGGAAGTAGTTTTCCCTTTGAAAAACAACATCAACCACGGGACGACAGAATGGGGGCCCGGTAGTATAGTAGTTAGGATTGTGAGAAATATACAAAGAGGGGAGGGCGTCGGGCAACGAGAATGTACAAATTTAAACAACATCAAGTGTTGCGTGCTGAGAGTGAGAGAAAGTGTGGTGTGTAAAAAATAGTTGTGTGTGTGTGTGTGTGTGTGTGTGTGTGTGTGTGTGTGTGTGTTTAAAGAACAATCTTTCATAGCGGTGCCAGTGTCATGTGCTCAGGAGCCCCCAGTCTCAGAAATCCCTCTCTAAAATGCGCATAAAAGCAAAATTAAATAGGGCTCTTCCCTGCCTCGATATCCGCCTGTTATATTGATTCTGAACTAACCATGCACCATGTTTAAAATAAATATTTTTGAAAGATTAACGCAAAAATTGATGTGAACCACAAAAGACAAGGTATCTTTTGTTTTCACCTGCAAGAATGAAATAAATCACTGTGGCCTAGCTGAGATTTGTTCTCGTCATTAAGCAATGACCTGGGTACGTGGTCGTGAAATTTTTAACGATGTATTTGGGGTTTTCTGAAATCTTTTTCTTGACATTCTTAGTGCTAGTGTTAATGGAAACAAATTGAATCGTTGCATTAAAAATTGGTGAAGGGGAAAATAGACGGGTTTTGATAAAGTGGGTTTTGATGATTCAAAACGTAATTTTTTTTTGTTTTCACTCTCTCTCTCTCTCACACACACACACACACACACACACACACACACACACACACACACACACACACACACACACTCATGACATGCGTGCAAAAGCCATTTAACCGTAGCCAAAAACTGTGTCAATTTACTTGCTTTCTATTTTATTGCTTTATTGCCTGTTCTGTTAAAATAATATATCAGAGATCAGCTACTGGGTTATAGTAAAAGTATGTATGCTAAAGGCCCGTGTTATAAGTGGAGCTCAACTGACAGAATATTTTAATTGCTCTTTCGGTGTCAGACAGGGAGATGCGTGCAGCCCTGTTTTCTGCACCCTTTTTATCAACGAACTTGCACTCGATGTGATAAACAACAGAAGAAACGGTGCCACCTTTGCAATGGACGCGAACAATTTTTATCTTTTTACTGCCAGATGACATGGCACTTCTCTCTGAAACCACTATAGGTCTGCAAACAAATCAAAAGCCTACAGAGTGCAGCCTCGACATTATGTTTAAATGATAGATAAAAGTAATATTGTTGTTGTAAGGAGTGCTGGATATTTAAATGACAGAGTGAGATGGATGTATGGGAGATTGAGCTTACACTCCACACAACATCAAACCGCATCTGGACACAAAGCAGGGTCCGACAACGATGTTTTTTTTTAGTTCTTGAGACTTCAGTTTCTGTATGGATGTATATAATTCCTATACCGGTCCGTGGTTTCTTCACGATAATCACCAAGCTCTCAACTGGCAACTGACCATCCAGGTAGAGAACTACGAATTAAGCGGTTTTAACAAGTTGCAAATATATTTTCTAGAATTATGCCGTGAACAAGACTTACCTGGTGTGGCAAAAAAGCCAACGAAAAATATTGTGAGGATGAGTGCCTGCTGAGCCATTCTGTTGACTTGAAAGGTTTGTCTGAAACGAGGCTGAAATTTGGGCGTTTGCACAACGGACATTAAAAGATACGGCCGTTCTTTTTTAAAAAAGCATGTTTGTCATAATTTCTGATATGATCCTGCAATCACAACCCGTACTACAACAGAAAGCTTATCTTTTAAAATAGAATGTAACGCTCAGAAATGGGCAGTTAGGCTGCTTTATTGATAGCTGAACTATGCTGGGGAACTTTCAGTCATCAGATCAAGCAGACAGTTGTCCCATGATGCAAACTTTTCGCATCGTTCAACTGAAAGTATAAAATGCATTATTCTGCGTGAATTCTTTTCGTTGATTTCATGGTTTGTAAAAAGAGGAGTGAAGTATTAAATTTAACGCTAAAAACGAATGTAGTATTTTTTAGAACAGCGGTTGATTTCGAAAATTGCTTGTCTTCGTCTTGACATTTTAAATTTTAATTTAGAAACTCGAGACTTAAATCTGCAAGCGATAGGCTTTTCTTGAATTTTGCTCAGTGGACTATTTTCAAATACTTTAAAAAAAAGTTTCGGATCCTTAGCTTAGCGATAAGAAGGTTCATAGTAAATTAATTCTTAAAACTGTTGTGGTTTCTTCATATTTTTATCCGTTTTCATAGAGCAGTTAAATTTTTAGGAACACGTTTATGCCAAGTTTTTTAAAAAGCTTACAAAACATGCAGTTAAAAAGCTCACACTGTAAACAAAAAGATCATTCAGAAATGCCAATATTTTGTGAGAAAGAAATTTTTTGCATATTGCTTGGTCCGCCTGTATTCTAGCTGTTCGCGATGATGCTGGGTAAATAAACATATAGAAATACCATCAGTGCAACAACAAACCAACAATTTCTGAAGAGAAACAATATAAACGCCATAAAGCTTGTCATTACGAACTTAAGACATAATGATTAAATGAGTATACCGAAGAACAGATTCCATAAAGTTATTTATACCCTATCGTGAATGCCTTGTTCGATAACAGTGCCCAAATGCGCAGAATAGTGTCTGTTCCCTATCCTCACCCGCCATTCTTCCTTTGCTGGCCCACTCCATTTCTAGTTAGCATCTCTAACATCAGCCAGTACAATTAACAATCGTCCACATTTTCATGTATTATGAACAAAACACAACAAACCAATAACTGACAGACTTTTAATAAATTTGTAGATATATATTTGGCTATTTAGAAATGTTTGCGGCGTCATTTGAACAAATGCGTTGCGTGTTATGCCGTGAGGTGTATAAACTTTATATTATGTTTTCAAGCGGATATCGTGTTGGTGGGGCGGGTAGTCTGCTGTCGGCTGCGTAGATGGCGCACTGTTTGAGGTTACAGGGACTTTCTCGCCAGGCGTACAGTACACCCAGCACCTTGTTGGAGTTGCAGCCGGAAGCGGCAATGGTCACGTGTGAGCATTGGTGGCTTGTGATTGGTGCATCGACCCACCATGTTCCCTGGTCGGTACGGCTATGGGCATTTGCTCCGCCACAGCAGATCTGTAGAGCGCAAAAAGAGAAGTAATTTACGTGAGAACCTTATCGTATTCATTGGTTATTGTAAAGAATTTATAACACCCTTAAAAAATACGCTATGCGAGAAGCGAACATGTTACAATGAGGGGAAAGTGCAGTTTTACATTATTTTATCGGTTTCTTCAGACAGTCTTTAACGCTTACCTCAAATCCTTTTGTGTTTCTGATCTCCAGTGATGTCCGGCCATTGTCATACTCGATGGTTATCGTCTTCTTGGCGCCAGAACCGCTCACGTGGAACCGTGTCGGGAACGGGCCCTGGAATGTGACGTCACTGTGTTCGTAGGCCACGTTGAGTGCTCCCAGCACCAGGCTATGGGGCGCCAAGAGGGGAATTTTCTCAAATTATCTGGATTATTTATATACTTTAATTTTGTGAATTTCACCATAGCAATTTCTCTGAAGAAGTTTCGAAATAGAACTTTGTTCTGAACCGATATGTCTTGTTTCTTTTGCACAATGGGCTTGAATGCTTTATATTCTCCTGTGTCAACCATTACAGGAGTATACAATGGCAAAAAAGTGCGTTTCGGGTGAGAAACACCCTTTCCAAGTTAAACTCTATGTTGCTCTGCCCAGAGCACAGCCACACGTCACCGAAGAGCACGTCGTTGAGAGTCACCTGACCCTCGCTGGAACTGACTTTGATCACGAAGGGTCCGGCTTTTGTCACAGCGGGCAGCTTCAGCTTCCACTTTCTGCTTTGAACCTGACCTGTGACCGGTGACCCATGACCCACGGTCTGGGCAGTGACGGTGTCCCCCTCTTTAGTCGCTGTTCCAGTGAGGACACCTCGCTGGGGACCACGCTGCAGGACCATGTGGTCACCATAGTAACTTGCCAGATGCAAGGCGGCTTGACCTGAGAATGAAAGTTGTCTGGTCTCTGTGCTCACGCGTAGGTCGAAGCAAACTTACAAACACGCTTTCCATACATGCTCAGATAGCGACTTTTTATTACTTCGCTAGGACAAACTCATATGCCAGATACATGGGTACAAGTACAGTAAAACTTCAAGCTGCCAGGCATAATGTTGTCAGATAATTTGTTGGAAACAGAGCAATCTCAAACATCCTTTATCCCAAGTGCAAATTTCTTTGACAAAATCACAAAATATATTATTTTAACGAACATTGGGCGGCGAGAAGGCAACTGAAATACACCGTAACGATCAGCTTCTCCAAGAACATTATGAAAACTAGTTTTTGTCAGAAAAAAACGAAGCTAGATGAAGAAGGTTTTTAAAACTTAGAGATAAGATATCTTACAACAAAATCTATTTCCCCATGCTATAGTACCATGGCAGAACAATGAAATGTTAATAGGGGATTCAAAACTAACCAGACGTCGTGAAAAAATATGGTTTATTTATGATTGCAGTCAATCGTTTTAGTCATACACCTTTATCATGACTATCCGTTTCCAGTATTCGGACTGCACCGATAATTGTGTACTACTGTCAGAGTAGCCAATAAAAACAATTAAAATTAGAACAATTATCTGTTTTTCTTATCACTCGCCCTATTCATCAACCGTTAATTAATAATCAATCAGTGATCTTGTAGTAGACAAATATTTTTAAGAAGCTGATTGTATAAATTTGATATATTTTATGCAACCGATGGAGACACGGTTTTCCTTAAATTTGTACACTATGGTCAGGACCAACTTTAAAGTCTAGTCATGATTTTTAAAAAATACAGCCTGGAGAAAACGGTCAGGTATTCCTCCCTTCACAGTCAAGAACAGGCGCATCAGGCAACAAAAATCGCTCTCTTCTCTTACACTCATAGTCATCAACATTTATACAATTGAAGCCCCTCCACGAAGCAGTTACATGATGCATCAAATAAAAAGCGGCCGTCACGAGATACCCACGCTCTCTCTTCTCGTTCAACCAAAAAATAAAACAATAGACAGCAGGTTTGTGACATATTTATGAGGACAAAAGGAAATATGGGCTTCTACTCGCCATCCTCTTGCAGGCTGCTAATCTCCTCTCGGCAGTCCTGACACATACTTGAAAAGAATTACGGTGTTTACGAGACTATATGAGCATCTGCCAGACCTTTTTATATTTTATAAACAAAGTATACCGAGGTGCAGTTTTCCCTGAACACTACGCAAATCCATCCTGTTAGTCTGATTCTAGCCAATAGAATACTGCCTTTCGTCTACTGGAAAGTCGCACTCAGTTTCGTTCGAGAACGTTGCTCTGCAACTCTTCTTTATTTTACAAGTTTCAAAATAAGTTAGCAGTGGCTCCAAGCTTGAACATCGACTACACAGAGCAAATTCTGATATTATGTAGTGACCGAATTTCGACATCATTTCATACCTCTGAAGGTACATCACCCGCGCGACCACCCCCGTACCCTTATAATAAAATTTAAATAACTTATATATAGGTCCATTTAAAGCATTTTTCCTGGATATTTTTTCTCTGTGTGAATATTTTTTTCAATTTAGAACAAATTTAGTTAGTGTCCTTTACATGGATGCGTTTATTTAATATTTAACTGCAAGTACAAGTGTTTATGCGCAGAATATTGGGTTGCACATTTTTGAGATAATCTCTTAAAATACACAAGCAGTGCTTTTCGCCTGCTCAGTTTGTGACCCTGAACTGTTTAAAGTTACTTCATTGAATTTCAAACAATGATATTCTGTGTCACTTGGCACTAAAGAGATAAATGAAGCGAAGGGAAAGATAAGCATCTGGGGTCAAGGTTTGATCTCAAGGAGCAGCTGTTTTAGTGATACAATTGTATCCTAGATTAGTAATAGATTTGACTGCTTGATAATATTAGGCTGCTCTAAGTGAGCAAGCAGATGTGGTAACAGACTTTCACTTATATGTGTCCTTCCCCGCTTCCTAAAAACTCAGACCTTAAACATTTGAAAGATTCTTCAAGACGTTTGTTTCGAAGAAAGTTGGTTTTGAAATGGTCCGTGCTGATGTTTTTAAATGAAGTGGTCTACAGACTTTCATTCATAAATTAAAAGTTCATAACCTTTCATAAAATTCTTAAATCTTCTGCAAGTTCTGGTTTTACTGTAGCACTTCCATTTTGACAGTCATTCAAATGTGCGTTCTTCCAGGTCAGCATGAAGAGCCTTTTGTCCACTCTGTCCAGATAAAGAATCAAGTCTGGCTTCCATTCCTATTTAATCGTTCTCTTCTAATTCATTCTTTTATGTCATCGCCTGTGTGCAAAGTATTTAGCAAAACCCTGTCGGCTCACAGCGATGACAAAAAGAAAAATATTTATTTTTAGGCAAAGAATGTAATATTTGCGTCTCAAATCTTTCCTTCAAATTTTTAGTTTTTTCATCCATCATCTGAATGCTTCTTGATACCATGTGGTTGGTGTTGTCTTTGCATACAACACCACACTCGTTTTAATAAACCGTCACCGGTCGTCAAGGTTGAGTGGTCAAAGCACAAGGTCGTTATGGGTTTATTAAAAGTAATAGTCGTCCATTTGTTCATGTCTTCCTTACAAAGAAACAGAACAGAAGCTAGGCAGACAGGTTTTAATCACAGATTTTCGATATTACAGTACAACTGCATGTGGGGTCTTTTAAGCGGGTAGTGTGTTGGTGAGGTATGGAGGAGCGGGTAGGCTGCTGTCTGCGGCGTAGATGGCGCACTGTTTGAGGGTACAGGGACTTTCTCGCCAGGCGTAGCGCAGACCCAACACCTTGTTGGCGTTGCAGCCGGAAGCGCCAATGGTCACGTGTGAGCCTTGGTGGCTTGTGATTGGTGCATCGACCCACCATGTTCCCTGATCGGTACAGCTATGGGCATTTGCTCCGCCACAGCAGATCTTAAACGTAAAGAAACAAGAAAAAACAAATCAAACATTTTTTTTATATTAGCGAGGCTCTTATATGAGCTTTCTTGTGATTCATACGTAACAGAATAAAAACTCACTGGTTATTTGAAGTGTCATGGGTACACCAAAATCAGTTTTGTTCTCATCCTGCAGGAAGCTAAAAATGTAAGCTAGCGGAGGCATTGGCAGAGAATTTCAACAAGTAGAGAAAATTAAAGCTTTTGTTCTCATTTCGTGTGATCATTTTCACTTACATCGAATCCCTTCGTGTTTTTGATGTCCAGCGATGTCCGGCCATTGTCATACTCCATGGTTATCGTCTTCTGGGCGCCAGAGCCAGTCACCTGGAACCGTGTCGGGAACGGGCCCTGGAATGTGACGTCTCTGTGTCCGTAGGCCACGTTGAGTGCTCCCAGCACCAGGCGCTGGGCGACATCTTGCTTATAACGAGGATGGATACTGGTTAGTAAAAGAGAGAAAAGCCCAAAACGGTTTTAAATTAAATTACCTTAGTAAACAGAATTTTTCTGTGAGCGAGAAACTGTTCATTCTGTCCAGGACATCTTCCACATTCCCACATTACCATTCATATTTTAATAGTGCTGTTAATGCGTGATTATTATTTTGATGCACGTTAGGAGACCATGTTAATTAGCCTTATAGTGGTAGGAAGCTGGTGAGCCACTGGAGAAAATGCTTGTCAACATTACTATGCAGCTCAAAGCAACGAACTGTATTGTTTAGAATAAAAAAAAAGCCTCTCTTTTCCCCCGAGGCTCACTCAGAACAACATCGAGAAGCCCGAATTCCTATCCATCAACTTTATTATCCCCCAAATTTAATTATAAGCGTACCGATGGCTTTATACCTTTGCACGCAGTTGGAAATTTCAAAAAGGAGGAAAACGAAGGAAAGAAAATGAAACGTTCCTGAAAAACGCATCCACACCAATCGTGTGCTTTACGAGTTTTTTTCTCTCATTCTCTCTCTCTCTCTCTCTCTCACACACACACACACACACACACACACACACACACACACACACAAATATCTAACCCCATTCAAACACATCAAGGGTCACAACTCACGGATCGTAAGGGGAGGTAAAGTCGGGCAAATCCATAGCTACAGCCATGAAGGCATGGGGCTGGTCGGCGTTTGGCGCGTAACCATAACCTCCGGTCTGTACCCAACGCAGGACAGGAAACGCTCCGATATCTTGGCTGTTGTGGTAGCCCGCAAGCTGTGGAGCACGAAAAAGTAGCGGTCGACAAAATGCTTTGTTTCAAGAACTTAATTTTTCAATTGAGCAATGTGCCGAAGTAACGAATCTCCGAAATACTTCCAAAAAAAAAACCTATTGTAGGGGCAAACAATTTGGACTTAGCTCAATAATGTTGACAAAAGTGCAATGTCTCAGCCGTTTGTCCCCAAAACCATTGGTTTTCTGTAACTTCTACACAGGTCAAAATTCGACATTTGACCTTTAGGAGGTCCTTTAAGCTTTCTTTTGAAGCGTTCTGTCGTTTCTATCTCATAACACTTATTATATGACTGTGAAAACTTTTGTTTTATATAAAAAGAGAAACCGATATAATATGTATATAGAAAGACCCGAGAGAGAGGGAGAGAGACTACAAGGTGTAGAAAACAAATAGTTGAAATGATAAAAGATCTGAAATAAATAATGGAGAGAGTTCAATGTACCTGAACGTAACCGAAGGGAAAGTTAAGTGACGTCTCTCCCAGGGACTGCTGGTTAAACTCTGACCTCCAGTGGCTGATCATCTGCTTCATCTGACATGAGTAAATGTCTGTCTGGTCCCAGTTAGATTCCCCTGTGTGTCCAAAGACAATCGTTTTATTTAGCCACTAGTATTTTCACCGTAAAAATAGAGATGGTTTGTAGTAGTTTCCAGAAGATTCTTTGAAGAGCGCGTACCAGTCTATGGATAATGTGAACGAAAAATACATATTTACTCACCAAGCCACTTATAGGCTAAACAAATTCTATGCGTCTACAAATTGTCATTTGCCCATATGTTTAAACTTGCTCACATTTTTCACTTGCTCATATCTTACATTGCTTTTTATACTTGCTCGTAGTTTTAACAAGAACTTCATATATAGCAAATGAGCACCCTTCCATGTTTAAATTGCCCACTGTGGACTAATAAAGTTGGTCATTGTCATCATCATTTTAATTAAACTTTAACAACACTAAAGTATGCTCCTTGTCGGACCTTGATACCAGAGGGCCCCAAAAATGGTCATGCTGAGAAGAGGGCGAATCATTCCATTCCAGAGAACAAGCTTGGTCTGTGGACAGCAAGGCCTGAAGAACGAATAGGAATAAAGTATTACCAGACTGTATCTTCTTTCTAGTTATTTAGAGCATTTCAAATTGCTAGACTTAATTCGTCATGAACCGAATTTTAAATTTTTTTTAGTGTTTCAGGGATGTACGTGCGTATGTATGTAAATATAGACAGAAGAAAAGATCATGAGATACGCTAAAAGATAATGAGATACACTAAAATGTCCATCGTTCTCTACTTAAAACTAAATACATAGCATTATATCAAGTACATTATAACAGTACGAAAGCCTAATAAGCACGAACTTCTTACGGTTCCTGCTGGGTGTGATGTACAGCTGGGCAGGCGTTAACGGCTTCGGGAGGAGACCAGGCCTCGATGGTGGTACCTCCCCACGACGACTCGACAAGTCCGATGGGATAATGCAGGTGAGGCTGCAGGTACTCCGCGAACAACCAGCACACGGCGGAGAAATGTTGAAGACTCTCTGGAGTGTTGGAAGAAATATTTTGATCTTATGGTCCGATTCCCGAAATAAGCAGTAACTTAAAAATTCACTTACATTTGTTAAGTCTTGAATGATTTTAAAAGGTTGATTTCATGACCGTAGATTGTACTGGGAAAATATACATGCTCACTTCAAAGATTGATTTAGTGAAAAAGGATCAGGTAATGATTACTTTATGATGAAGCCAAACTATATAAAACTACCAAAATACTAAACCAACAATACCATTAATACCAATCCGCATACAAGCAGAAAGATGTACATGCTGGCTACGTTTTAGGATAAATACTATAGGTTTTCTTTGTTTTTAGACAATGTTATCAATGGCACGCAAGTGAGACAAGCGGGCTGGACTGAAAATGTTTCATGTTTTCTCAGCTTTGAGCCCAATTGGAGCGGCTACTTGCGGGAGTTAGGGAGACTCCAGCCCTGGGCCACAATGAGGTTGTCCAGAGGCGTGTTGGATTTTTGATGCTGGGCTTTGAAGAAGCGGATGGTTTGGAACTGGCTGACCTTTTGCAGCTCTGCAGCGGCGTTCATCACCTGACATAAACATAGATTCTGGTGTTGAAAACTCTCCAGTGCCATAACATACATTTGAATTTACCGGACCGAATTCAGTATGGGTGACCACATTGTTAAAGACCAAACATAGAGAATATCATTGTGAACAATGTCAGTGTCCAGTAAAAGCAAATTCATTCTTCAGTAACGTCAAAAAAATTCGTTGATTAAGATGTATAAACAGAATATGTAAATCAATAATATGCATATAAATAAAAGGCGAGGAAGCAGTCTACTTACCTGGCTCATTTCAAACTCCATGTTGCTCTGCCCAGAGCACAGCCACACATCACCGAAGAGCACGTCGTTGAGAGTCACCTGTCCCTCGCTGGAACTGACTTTGATGACGAAGGGTCCAGCTTCTGTCACAGCGGGCAGCTTCAGCTTCCACTTGCCACCTTGAACCTGAGCTGTGACCGGTGACCCGTGATTCACGATCTGGGCAGTGACGGTGTCGCCCTCCTTCGACGCCGTTCCACTGAGGACAGCTCGCTGGGGACCACGCTGCAGGACCATGTGGTCGCCATAGTAATTGGCTAGATGTAACGCCCCGTAGCCTGATCCAAAAACAATGATTGACCATTTCGATGTCGCTCTGTTCTTCATGAGATTCTAATTCTCTCTCTTTCCTCTCCCTCTCTCTCTCTCTCACACACACACACACAAAACAAGTGGATGAAACACTCGCTTTTCACCACTGCGTGACAGAGTCCTGGGGCCAGTTGCACATCACATTTCTAATTTTAAATACTTTTTAGATCTCTTTTCGGAACGCGATGTATATGATGCCTGTTGGCAGAGCAGGCAGTCGGGTGGTTTTCTTCGGGCACTCTGGTTTCCTATCCCCCCCCCCCTCATCACTTTTTCTCTAAAAATAGTGCAAAATCGTCTCAACGAAGAAGCACTTTCCAACTAAACCAGAAAACCAACGAAACGACAGTTTGCTTGTCATCACTGCACTGAAAACTAAAAGGCACTAGGTTTAGTTTTTAGTTCTCGTCTCGGGACGCTTTCAATGCACTGTCGGGGGTTTTCTCTGGTGCTCCAGTTTCCTTCATTCCCCAACATCTTTCTTCCCTCATGGAAGCACTTTCCAGATAAACTAACCAACCCGCCAACCAACCAACCAGCGAGAGGAGGGGCGTGTTAGAGATCTGGTCGGTGACTCACAGAAAGAGAGAGAGAGCTTTGGAACTTGGACGCTGCTCGTGACTCGACGCTGAAGATTTTTTTTCTGAGGAGGGGATGCCACCGTGGCATTTGTTCAACCCCATCCAAATAAAGGGTGGTACATCTGCTGGCTCTCTGTCTGCCTCTTGTTAAGTGTCTGTATATATATATATATATTACTCACCCCCTAACCACCACCCCTTGGCTACACCTCAACCCATTGTATATACATTCACTTTGGTTTTCGTAAATCAACAATCACAAATATCTTATGTCCAAACAAATTAACTTTCACATGGCCTTTTCTGAACATCATATTTCCTGTAAAAGTGCATGATAATTTGCAACTTTTTTTCAAGGCTATTGCTTGTTTCTTTTTCCTTTTTAATCCTCGGGGACATCTTTGCGCTTTCCATATGGCTGCTGACGTGAGTGAGGAAAATTGTTAAAAAAAAAGGTATCTCCGATATCACAGAGTCCTAAAGGAGACTTCTTTAATAGAGGTGAACAGATAACGAAAACTTTACAGCGAGTCAAAAGAATATGGCAAAAAACAACAACAACAAGCAAACAAAGTTCACGCCACCCTCTATAGAGTTCGATCTTGTGCGTTGTGCTCTTGTGAGGGCAAGCTGGAAGGTATAAGAAATGAGCTGAAGTTAGTTTTGAAATTTGTAAGTACAAAGCTCATTCTTCTGTAACGCGTTGGAATAAAAGAAAAAAGGGGTAAAAATCGAAGAAAAAAAGGACTTACTCGGACAGCCTAGAAGGCAGATGAAAAATCCCGTTAAGATAAACCCGGATAAGGACATTCTGACTCCAGGCTAACTGCTTGATTGGTGCAAGAGAGCCACTCAGGACCCTTTTATATCTGAACGATATCTGTTTTCAGTCTTTGTTCTCCAAATATTGACCTAGCTGCTGCGTGCGAGGAGCACACGAAGAAGGAAGGGGGTCGGGCAAAGAGAATGTAAAATTTAAAGGACATACCGAGCGCAACATTTTTTCTTTATGATCAGGTTAAGTTCGTTTTTAAATAATAATTCCCAAAATATGAGTACATAATTTTAATTTTAAAGATATAAGCCTTCAAACATCGGCATTCTCACCTGCAACTAGGAAAGCAGGAAAAAATTATTCTCCTGTACTGACGAGCTCTCTTAGGCGCCCTGAGTATTTGTAACAGCGAGTGTGCGTGTCTTCCAGTCGAATGAAGAAACATCACTCAGGTTGTCGTCTTCAAAAAGCGATTTTTTGCCCCCAAAATGAAACAGCTGAATTTGGAATATAGCCCTACACATTGGAACTTTATTTAGAAGCTTAGGATGAAGTTAAAAAATAATGAAATGGTCCGAACTGAATTCATTCAACAGGCTGGTAAGTCAGTCGGATCAAAATTTAATGGGCAACAATCACAGACAATGCAGTCTATGTTGTATCATTACTGATTGTCTGTTACTAAGTGGGCGCATTTGAGTTAATTTTCCCATAGGTATTATTGTTAACAAAATGTAAACAGGCTTCAAAAGTGCTTGTCTGAGAGAAACTCCTGCAATTTTTTTTATTTGATGGTTTTATTTTATAGTTACAACTGACTGCTGATAAGGATTTTTTACAGTTAAAAATATAATGATAGTTTGAAACATGTTTATCGATGTAAAAACTTATTTCTTCCTCATTTAGCTGCATGCAAAATTTTCTAGTTACTTACGATACTTGCACCTGTTTCCATTTAAGCCCCTTATGTTTATCATCCTCAATTCTTTTTTTTTTATAGCTGTTTCGATCACGCACATCAATAGTGTCCTCACACTGTCAGTTGTTTTTAGCATTATGCTGGATAAAAATACGACTGATAATGTTGTGTTTGTGACTGTCACACGATGTTAGTTGTAGAGCAGACGGTGTAGAAACCGTCAATGGTGCATATCTGGTTCTTGATCTGGTGCATATCTGGTGCAGTTGTAGTTGGTTTTAACATCTGTGCTTTTGTATAGTAAGCACTGTTGTAGGAATAAGATTTCTTCGTTTAACTGAAAGTTTGAGACTTAAATTGCTTGTACTGTATAACGACTGGATAACAATCGATTTTGAAATGTTTTGAGCAAATTCTTGGGTGCGGTGTGGGGTCGAAGTTCGCACGGCACGTTTGAACAAAGCAGAGGCCTGTATATACACATCTCTGAACAGAAGTTAATCCACTGGCGTTTGCTGCCAATATCTTTAGGATTTCCTTAAAGACCAATCTGAATGATTTGCGTTTTTATTTATTTTTGCAAATATCGATAGATATAAGCAATATAAACCTAACCTGTAAATTGCAGCCTCCAAAACCCATCCGTTAATTAATTATCCGCTAGCAAAGTACGCAATTTGCACCTGCGATCAACGAGCGCCATTAACAGTGAACTACGTCACACTAGTGCACCATTCACAAATAACACTGCATGGCGGCCGTCAACACCAAACAGGAGCGACTGTTAAGATTATTCAGACGTTAAAGTCTGTATTTCTCGTGCAGTTTTTCAGACCACGAGAAATGCAGACTTTCAACGTCCGAATAACCCAAACTGTCGCTCATTCTCTCTCTCTCTCTGATTGGTGTTGACGGCTGGCAATGTTGTGAATGGTGCACTAGTGTGACGTAGTACAGTGTTAGCGTCGCTTGTTGATCATAACTGCGAATCGTAGCGGATAATTAATTAATGGATGGGTTTTGGAGGGTAAAATTTACAGGTTAGGTTTATATCGCCATCTATATATATATATGAAAACTTCGAAAACCATTCAGGTTGGTCTTTAATGAGTACAAACTAACTCCATCTAAGTGTCGAAGAGAACATTCAGCAACAGCGCAATTAATGTGTCCTGGTCAGCTTTCTTTTACTGAGGATTGCATCTTTTCTCTTCGACTTCAGCTTGCGAAGACGAAGCTATTTTTAGAAATACTTTCGTTTCATCACAAATCCAGGTGTGTTTAATAAAAAAAATATTAAAATCTTTCATGCCTCTTTGTCATAAAATACCACTGGAATATGTTTTTGTGATACTTTGTGCTCTGTTTCCAGCGATTTTTGCTCAGCAATCGGGTTGGGCTTTAAAACATCGTCGTGTCGTCTAGCTGCTTCGAGAGAAAGTGTGTGTCTGTGAAAATAGTCGTATACACGTCTGTGTCTGTTGCATGTGTGTAATCTAGTTTTGAAAAACAATTATTTCTAGCGGTGCCAATGTCGTGTGCTCAGAAATCCACCTGACTCAGAATTCCACCTCTGAAATGCGTATTTGCTATATTATGTATAATTTAAGTAGGGCGGTTCTGTGCCTCGAAATCTGCCTGGCACATGGATCCTACCAAAGATAGTAAATAATACAAGATGGGTAATACGGGATTTAAACGAATGAACGAAGAGATCGAGTGCACATACAGCCTGCATCAATATTGATGCGGTTTTTTCCCCGTGACAGATGCAAGCATTGGGTGCAAAGGACTAGGCGAGAAGACTTACTGAGGAAAGACATATAGGAGCTCTGTTTAATTCTGGCTACTGCCTGTGTAGTGACCATTTTGAGGACTCACAGTTCATGAATGTGGATACAAAGAATAGGTTGATTTGGTGTGCTGTGTCATCATTTTTCGACGTGTCAAACCCACCACCATCTGTCACATCTAAAAGACAATCCCCTCGAAAAGATCTCCGATATCAGGGCAGAATTTATCAACTAACAAAAAAAAAAAAAAAAGAGAAGAAACAAAATATTAGGTACGTGTATTATGTGCATATTTATGTATATTTATATTCAGTGCATGTGTGTTCAGTTAGGATCACTGCGCATTGAGCGTATCTCTGAGATGCGGAAATTAGCGCGCTATAAGATGAAATCAATCAATCAATCAATCAGTCAGTCAATCAATCAGTCAATCAATCAATCACATGTGTATTATAAATAATGTAAATAAAAACAAAGCTATAGTTCTGGTTTCCATACCTGTCCCAGTGTGTACATGCCTGTACGTGGTGTATTTATTTTTATTTTTAAGAGAAACCTAACAAGTCAGAGGTGTCAGAAACCACACCTGCACGAGACATCACTGACAGCCCACCTGATGATTCATTAGTTCTCCAGATGTCACTTAGTAAACAGAAGTTGCAGCATAAAAAAGCATTATCAGAACAGATTCTACTGTGCCTAAAAAAAACTTGAAAGGCAGCTTTTTGTGTCAGCAACAATAAACTGTCAACAAAAGCCAAAAAGGAACAGCTCATCACAGATTTATCCGAACATCTACCTCAGCCTGCCCTTGATTTTGTGGCAACGCAGATCCGAATAGGTTAAAAAGCAAAGGGTGAGATGGTCAGACAAGGATAAGTGCATTGCATTGTAATTATATCATATAAGCCCAAAGGCATATCACATGGTTAAGAAAATGTTTGCTCTTCCAAGCATTTCAACACTACATGCAATGGCAAAAGCTCATGTCTATCCAGGCTTTTATGACAATATCCTTAATGCACTGAAGAATAAAGTCGCAGGGATGTCAGCTGGGTCACAGTTTTGTGCACTTATCTTTGATGAAATTGCTATAAAGGAGAGTGTCATTTACAACCCAGAAAGAGATGAAATAGAGGGGTTGGAAGACTATGGACAGTAGGAAAGAGCCATTTTGTTGTTAATCATGCCATAGTCTTCATGATTTGGGGCAAGCTGAGCAAATGGAAACAACCTATTGGATACTTCTTGTCCAGTGGGCTAGTTGACAGTGGTCTATTGTACACATTGCCTCAAGAAGCACTTGATAAAGTGCAAAAAACTGGACTCAATGTAAAAGTAGTCATAGCAGATCAGGGTTCCAACAATAGAAGTATGAGAATTATTGCAAAGTGACCATTGAAAAGCCATTCTTTTTCAATAATGATTGTAAATAAAACTCACTGGCCAGCTTTCTGGTGCAGAACATGAACAATTTCTGACTCTTTAAGCATTATCCAACACTTAAGGAAAATCTGGTTATGCCAAGCACACAATTGTTCACACTATTTAGGTATTGGAAGAAAATTCATTTCCTGCATGGCACATTTTCTGCACATGAACAAGGTGACAGCAAGGCTAATGGTGCAATTTCAGACAAACACAGACTTATAACAGCGCTCTGTTGGTAAATCTTGCCCTTTGAACACAATGGTGCAGCGTCTGTACTTCAGTGTGCGCTTAAATTTTATTTTAAAACACAAGGTTGTTTGCCAGTCAGTCTTCAAAGTAAAACAGTAAGTTTATAAAATTGAATCACTTATGATTATTTTCCATGTCATAGCATTCTTTCTTTTGCTATTTAGTTGTGTATTGATTTTGTTTTCATCCTAGGATCACTTGAGATTTACCTCAGTAATTTGAAGAAAAATTTGAAGCAAATTGCTTGTACTGTTTTATTAAATGCTCACTGAAATGTTTCCCTAAGCATTGAATATGTTTTTTTTTATTCTAATGTTTTCATAAACTGGCCACTTTTCTTGTATTTCAAAGTATTGAAATATTGCTTATTACTTTCACTTTTTTGTACCTTTTTGACACCTTATTAAAGATTGACTGTTAATACATTATATTTATTTTTTTAATCCCAGTAGACCATTAAAAATTAATTGGTAACTCAAAAGCGTGACTGTTAAGTACAAATAAATTTAAAACGTGAGCTTGATGCAGACTGTGCCTTTGAGTACATTGGCACACTAATTTTCATAACATCTTGACCATTAATTTATCTGGTTGCATTTTCTTAATTCTGATGTGTGTGTGTGTGAAAGAGAGAAAGCTGGCATTCCTGGCAAGGATACTCTTGTTCACATGCCATTTTGACTCCCTATATAGGTAAGACAAAAAACAAACAAACAAAAACCAAACAAAACCATCCTACCAAAAAAAAAAAAGCAAAGGATTTAGTGCAAGAAGATTTTTTTTTAATTCAAACAATAATAATACAAAAAAGATAAAGGTCAGTGTAAACATTCTCTTAACACCTACTGATGTAGGCCTATTTTTTGTTGGTTGCTAGTGTTTATGAAGAAAAAAATATGTACCAAAAAACCTTAATGGATAAAACCTACTGTAAAATATCATGGTGGCGCGCACACTACTGGGATGTGATTTACTAGAGGACGACAAATGATCTATTCATCTTGTTCATGTAATTATCTCCTCTGAATCTATTCTTCACGCAAACCGCTAGGGTCGCTGCGCGCAACGCCATCATCGTTGTTTACATAGTGGATTTCGCGCTATGAGTCTATGACCCATCTTATTGTAGTATTCAGTATCTTTGATCCTACCCTGAACTAAGTATGCGCCATGTTTAAAATCACGTGTGTTATTCAAGAAAGCTGTATTCGCAATTAATGCTCAGTAATGGCGTAGTATATGAGGGCGCCACCCACTCCCAAAACACACACACACGTACACCCACACGCCTACACGCAAGAAAACACTGTGCCCATGTGTATGATTAATTTTTTTTATACATTTTTCGCCGCTGCATCACTTCCGAAATATGTGGACAATTTTAGAAGCATTATTTTTATATGCTACATATATAAGTCAAATTTGAAAACCAGCCCAATTTTTGTGGCTGTAAGGGTATGCGCGATTCACCGAAAACGTTGAAGAAGACATTACAAATTTTTATGAGGACTTTTATATATTTTATCTTTTTAAAATTCATAATATACATGCTACAAACATGAATATACAGATGATACACTAGTAAACATTAATACACAAATGATGCACAAGAAAAATACACACAAGGCACCCACTCACTTTCACCAGCTGTTCAACACGGTATATGTGCACACGTCCCGGTCAAGATCAAGCAACAGCAAGAGAAGCACTGATCTCAACCCTGGAGCAAAGCGAGATAGCAGAAAACATGTCCAACAAATATGTACCCACATTTCAAAAACAAGGATTCGGACCAACAACAAAGCCTATTGGCAGTATATCAACGTACCTATTTAATTGTGGCTCTCTGCCACAGCAACAGTACCCCAACATTATTAAGTCAAAAATATTTGATCTTTCCATGGAAAATCGCTTCCCTTTTAACACGTCTTCTTCTTTTGTAGATGTAGACTATGGCAGCATCATTCAGCTGCTGGAGAGCCATGCCCTCATTCCACATCGATTGGAAGCGAAGGGTCAGTTGTTGAATCATGGCCGAGCTTCCTGCTTTGTACAACGGTCCGTGCTTTGTACAGCTTGCCAGGGAGGATATCTGATCCTGTGACCTTACGGTCAGACCTGCTTAATAGCCTTCTTGACATTTTTTTAGGGTATAGCACCAAGGTTGTAGTTGGTCTCAGTTTTATCAAGACTTCATTATTATTGGAGGCTGGGTTTGGTCCCCGCGCCTGTCAAACGGTGCGTCGGGGGTATAGGTAGCCTATATCGCATGTGAACAGCTTGGGTAGGAAATGTGCCAAAAGACGTGTCAGCTGCTCCGACACCAGATCGAGGTAACACCCCTAACTGCACACCCCGTCACAACATTTGCTATTGAGACTGAACGATCACGTCGTGAACGGGATTTCCAGAGAAGGAAGGAGGAAATTAGAATTTTATGCCAAGCCAGCAACTAAGGCTATATCAAGGCAAGGTAGCCAGCCATGTAAACAGATACTACATGCAGAGAAAGAACAGCGTGCCCGAGACGAGAGGCGAAGCCAGAACAGCCAACCCTTAGTGTTGGTGACACCGGACCGCCCTCCAGAGAAGGGAAGTAACTCTCATGACGCACCAGACGAGCAGCGTCATGGCCGAGACGCTAGTTCGCTGCGGCTTAGCAGTGACTGCAAGTCGTTTGCGTTTAAGGGATTCGGTGAGATGGGGATTCCACAAAAACTTTAGTTCGCTACAGCCACAATATCACCAGAAGCTTTTAAGATATCACCGCCCCATATGCGTGTCAAAGAAGGTCAGTAAGGATATCGCATTGTCCTTCATTCAGCCTTCGCCAATTCACTGCGTGATGAAGTCTGTTGCTGTTAATACCAGTATAGCTACATGGCAAACTTGTTAGTAAACCAGAATTTCGTTCTTTTTAAATAAACAAACATTTTATGGGATTCCAATTATGTGTACGTAGTAAGGATGTTTAAACAGAAGTTATATCAACATTAGAACTTTATCATCTTATTCTTTGAATGTTAAAACTTAAAGATCTTCAACTTTAAATAAAATGTGCCAGTATTTGTTTCAGAGCAGACAACATGGAGACAGACGTGGACAAACAGAGGGGTGTAATGTTACTTTTGGGAAGCCCTCACTTTTCCACAAAGTAGGTTGATAAATGAAATGGAATAGTCTATGAGAAAGAATAGTGATGATTCATACTCCATACTTTTTCGAGAAATAGCACACATTGCGATTACAGAGTGTGATATTTCTGATTGAATACTTCTTTTTTTCATTTTCTATACCTGTTTATATAAAACTGACAGCATCTTGACCCATAGTAGTATTTGTTATGAAATTCTTACAGTACACCATTATGATAAATAAAAGAAACTCTAATAACATTATAATTATAATTATTATTATTGTGTTTGGATTGTTGTCACCATGATATCACAAAGAGGCTAATTATTTTACTTTTTTTTTTTTTACATACCCTCTTGTTTGTATCATAAGAATAAAGTCATTATGCATCATTAGTTTATCTAGTTGATTTTCAGGTGTTTGGACGAATAGTAACAAGGAGAGAGTGGCATCCTGGAGCATCAAATCTTTCCCCACAAGAGCTGCAAGGGTTGTCAGATGCAAAAACTCCAAGTGGAAGGGAAATAGTTCGAGCTATGTTCACCTACATCTGGCCAAAAGACAACTATGGAATCAAAGTCAGGGTCATAGCTGCCCTATCACTATTGGTCGGATCAAAGGTAAACAACTTCTGCAACTGGGATCACTAACATTATTCTTTATGTGGTTAGATTGTAAATATTTTTCATATTCTCTTTCTGTTAATTTCTGCAGTATTAAACAACAAGTATTCAATAAAGCATGATTATATTGGGTTTTTTTTTTTCCTTTTTCCAGTTAGTCAATGTTCAAGTACCTTTCATCTTCAAGTATGGTGTGGACTATCTCAATGACGCATCAAACTTTCTGAATCTTACTGATCCTTCCAACACACTTTTTACAGCAGGCGTGGCTATTATGATTGGTTGTGAGTAGTGGCTTCATTCTTCTTTTGCTTGGATGTCTAAGGCTTGAATTCTTCCAGTCCTAGCAATAGGGTTTGAGCTTCCAAAATGTCAGGTACCTACATTAAATACAGGTGCAAAACATGCTTTCTCTACTGTTCCAGCATACCTATATGTAGGCTTTTGAAAACCATGTACTGCTGTATGCATCTGATTTTGGGTATAATGTGATGGAAAATGTTGTGGGCTGTTTGAAATAAAATATGTGACAAATTTGAATCCCAGACACTTAATCCCCTAGACTTTTAATCCCTAAGCACTTAATCCCTAGACACTTAATCCTAAAAATGAAATTTCAACTATAAAATTATGGTCATTGAAAAATTTAATTCAAATTCAAATAATTATTTTCATATAAACATCACAATAAGTTTGACAATTAAAATAATACTTAACTTCAACGTCATTTCAACATCTATAACATTAGCTTAAGTTCATGTGAGCTATTAAATTCTTCAACAATATGATATGAAAAGTGTTCTTACTAACTCAGTACTCATTAACCCTCTGACTCCACAGGGCCAGTTTCGTGGCTTTACCAGTTTACTCCGCAACCAATCAGAAAATTTGTTTTATTAAAAGGTCATTTCTCTTTAGTTTGGAGTCATTTTGTGTGTTGTGTCGCGATTTGGGGGCATTTTTGAGGATTAAGTGTCTGGGGATTAAGTGCCTAGGGATTGAAAGTCTAGGGGATTAAATGTCGGGGATTAAATGTCTGGGGATTAAGTGACCTGACACTGACAAATTTATATAAAAAATGTCTTTGTTACCTGCATGTAGACGGCGCTGCAAGAGCAACAGCCTCTGGCTTCAACGAGCTTCGCAATGCTGTCTTTGGCAAAGTTGCACAAAGCTCCATCCGGCGTTTGGCTCGGAATGTTTTCCTGCATCTACATTCACTTGATCTCAACTTCCATTTGTCCCGACAGACAGGAGCCTTATCTAAAGCCATAGATCGAGGCACAAGGTCAGCATAACATCTTTTACAAGTTGCATTTCTTGTTGCTTTCCACATGAACGTACACACAGTTAAAATAACTTTTAGACCAATAATTATGCATAACTGATCCTCAGAGACTCAACAGAATGTCATTTTAATTATTTCTGTTTATGTACTCCATTTCTATTAAGAAAACCCATCTATATGGTCACAGGATTTTCGGCTACTTTGCAGCAAAACAATAGAACTCTCTCTTTCCATATCCGCCACCTTCCTTCAACTGAATCCTTCAAATCTGCACTGAAAATACACCTCTTCCTTGAGCATTACTTCTAACACAGTCCGCACAATGCTAGTCCTCCTTACCCTCCCCTCCTTCCGTTCTTGCTACTTTTCTACCCATCTTTCTCTTCAGAATCACTATGTTCTCTGTTCCTGTTACTTGGTGCCTTTTGTGTTTTCTGTCTTTGTTTTCTGTTTGTCGTCAGTACTGTCGTTTATTCTATATTTCTATAAAACTATATTTCTGGAAATTTCCACTCCATGCCAGCAAAGTGAGAAGCTAAAAATCCAGTAAAAATTTTATCATGCTTTCAGGGGAATCAACTTTGTTTTGAGTGCTTTGGTTTTCAACGTTGTACCAACTATATTTGAAGTGTCGCTTGTGACTGGTATTATGGTTAGTATGCACGCTTCCTCCTAGATCATTGCTGTAATAGTGATAATCAAGAAATATACTCAAGTAAAAAATGTAATACAAAGAGTTGTTAGTATTAAAGCATTGAAAGATGTGTTATTAAATTAAGCAGAGCAAGAAATAAGCATAAATAAATACAGGTATTGATCGAGTGGGTCACATAATAGTAATCTCATGTGGTATAAAAGCAAATGTCAAAATATTAAAAATGGCACAGTAACTTAAAAAAAAATTGACAGTTTAATGTGACAATAGGAAAGGTTAAGTCTGTATGACATTACTGTTAGATGCCATGTAGAAGGCAGCCTGGTACATGTATGTATTTTTTTTCCTAGTGTTGAAAAACAAATTTTGTATGCTTTCATGTGACTGTTCACAAAATTTGATGTCTGTGGACAGTACTACAAGTGTGGGTTGCCCTTTGCACTTGTCACACTAGGCTGCATCACAGCATACACTGTGTTCACTCTGCTCTTTACTCAGTGGCGGTAAGCAGTTTTGTTTAAATAATTTGTACCTACTTCTCTGAACCTTCTGCTGAACTAAAACAACACAGGATTTGTGCAGTATTTTTTGAAATAGTAATTAATACAAAAATTAACGTGAAGCATGAAAGTCAAATTTTCTTCTGTGTTCACCTGCGACAGTGAAATGCATTGGCTTTTTTTCCTAGTCATTAAGCTGTGGCCTAGGTGGTCATGAATTTTTAATGATGTATTTTGTTGGTGTTTTTTTAAGTAAAAGGAAAACATAGAATGAAAAATTTCTTTTAAGGTGTTAACCAGCCGCAGCAGTTCCATGCTTTTGTATCTTCTGTTAGTCCTGTTGTGTTTGTCTGTAATATGTTGAGAGACATTTGGGAAGCTGGTCATAAATTAAGTTTATGTGGTTTGGCGTGGTAAGTGTATTTTGTGTCAATGCTACCAGGTTGAAATCTATGAGATGGACTTTATGTTGTTTTAGAAGAATGTTGAATGGAGTGAAATGTGTCTTTACAGTGGCATTTCTTTTAAATTATTTTTGTTAGCATTCTGAGCGCTAGGGTAAATGGGGACAAAAAAAACAAAATGAATCATTGCTTGAAAAATTAGTGAAGGAGAGAGAAGTCTGTAGGGTTTTTTTTGGTTGTTTTTTTTTTTTTTTTTTTGGGGGGGTGACAAATTACCTTTCATTTTGATAGCAAGAATTTTATACCATGAAAACATATGAAGTTGTGTGTTTTTTTAATTATTATTATACAGCACCAAATTCCGAGTGATGATGAATAAAGCAGACTCTGAGGCAGGAAACAAAGCCATTGACTCTCTCATTAACTATGAGACTGTTAAGGTATAAATTTGTTGATAAAACAGTATGGAGGAAAAAGTCTGGAATGTACATTATCCTAGACTTTCCTTTAGATAGTATTACTTGCATATTACTTGTAACTAATAAGAATACATTTAAACCTTATGAAGTCTGCCTTTGACAGATCTCCACTGGATTATATCTAAGTTGGCGAAACAGGTTGATGTTTAAAAATGCTCAGTGTACAGAATACCAAAGCATTTCTTTCTCCTTGAAAATGTTTTAAAATTTCATTTTTGTTTTTTTATTTTTAATTTTATTTTGAGATTTGAAGTTTTTTCCATGAGAGATGAGTTGTCTAATTCTTGAGTACTGGGCGTTTTCCAACAGTAGAATTTTGTCAGGTTTTGTAAAACTAAATATATTAGAGTTTCTTCAAAGCTTCTTGCTTTTTGTTTATGTCAGTATTTCAACAATGAGAAATATGAAGCAGACAAGTATGACGAGTGCTTAAAGAAGTATGAAGAGGCATCTCTGAAGACAACCACCAGTCTGGCAGCACTCAACTGGGGACAAAATGCCATCTTTAGTGCAGGCATAACAGCTGTCATGATATTGGCTGCTCAGAATATTATGGCAGGTGCGCATACATCAGCAGTTTCTGTGTTGATCATACTGAGGTGTTCACGTCTGTTTATGCAAGTGATGATAACTTCATTGGTACGATTGGTTGATTGTGTTTTACGCCATGCCAGCAACTAAGGCTACATCACGGTGAAACTCCATTGGTACAGTAAGACTTAGATAAAGGAAATTAATATATTATGGAAATCAGCCTTAATGATGAAATGATGACATATAGTACCAAATATGTAGGCAAAACATTTAACATATTGCTAAACATATCAAACATTTTTGTTGGAGCGAAGACTTGTTTATCATCGATTTCAGTATTTAAAGATTTCATGGCTAGTTTTGCCTACTGTACAGTAGTTCAGTTCAAACAATGAAGGTAATGACCCAAGTTAAAAATCCCATTTCTCAGACCATTGGTCACAACATAACTTGTCTTCTTTTATCACAGATTTAGATCTGAGTTTATCCTAGAGCATCATGATTGTTGTGCCAGTGTGTTTATTCCAGAACTTTAAAACGACAGCAGAGAAAGACATGCAATAAATCTGCTCTTCAGCTACCTTGACAAACATGAACAGAAAGTTTGTCCAGTAATGTGACATTTTGATTTTGATGCATTTCATTTTTTGGAAATCCTCACAAACAGCAGCAGTTTTGTTGTTAGGAGTTCTTAAAAACTCTGAGCAGGATGAAATTTTAGAGTCTCTTTCAATGCAATGTGCAGGCACAATGACTGTGGGTGATCTTGTGATGGTGAATGGACTGCTGTTCCAGCTTTCCATGCCACTCAACTTCCTGGGCTCAGTGTATCGTGAGGTGCGGCAGTCACTCATTGACATGCAGACCATGTTTAGCCTCCTCAACCTTTCTACAAAAATTAAGGTATGCCTTGGTGTACATAAGCAACAGAATTGGTGTTTTACTGGAGAATTTGTTGTTAGTTCTTTCAGTTAAAAAACTTAATTGTGGTGTTGCTGAGGTGACTTCTTTAGTAATTATCTTTTAAGTTTACCTAATTGTGAGAGGTTTTTTTCTGTGGAAAATAAATTTATGACCAGATTTTGCAATCGGTGTATGTAGGTTAGAATAAGCCTGTCAAGACATTTTGTTTAGTTGAAGGCATGATTATAAAATATCCTGTGGAAATATTATCTTTCATCAGGACACTTCACAAAAGAGTCGTGTTGGTCCAGAATTGTGACTGGGCTTTGCCATTGTTTTGTCTTTGCATTAAGTATAGAGTGCTGCAGAAGCACCAGCATTGAAAGTCAGCTCTCAAGAATCCACGATCACATTTGAGGATGTTCACTTTGAGTATGTATCTGGCCAGAAGATACTTCAGGGTCTTTCCTTTACTGTGCCTTCAGGCAAGAAGATTGCCATTGTTGGTGGCAGTGGCTCAGGGTGAGCAAACATTGTTTTGTATGCCAGTCAGAAAAAAACCTATCTTGCAGATGTTATCAGTGTAATGTTCGAGCCCCTCTTCTGTATTTATGGACACATTGTGAGAGATATTGTGGGTTATCTCACTCTTATTGAAAATTGTTTTTGCAATGCATTCCTGAATGTCTGTGTGTTTTTTTATCAGTTTAATTTTGCATGTTTTTTGTGCTTACAAATTTTGGTACTGCTTGTTTTACTGCTTCTAGTGGAGACCATGAGATTACATTTCATCAAAAGCAGCCATCGTGTCTTCTCCGACTTTTGTGCAGTTTGTAGAAAGTCCTTAGGTTGTCCTGTTATTAGATCCTTGTGTTCTTTGTAACTGAAAATCAAGCTTTATCTTCACTGTGAAAATGCTGTCGCTCAGGAAATCCACAGTTGTTAGACTGTTGTATCGATTCTACGACCCTCAAGCTGGAAGAATCTTAATAAATGGACAAGACATTTCTCAAGTTGATCTCAACAGCATGCGGGAAGCAGTGGGTGTGGTCCCACAGGTTGGTTTCAGTGTCCTGTATACTACACATTTCAAAATCAAAACCGTAATGTTTGAGATTGTTTTATTATTGGAAGAGCTGTTAATATCTTACACATGCTTTACATATCACAGATCAAGAGATTTATTTTTACAGAATAGTAATAGATCTGCTTTTTCTTCCCCTTAAGGACTGTGTTTTGTTCCACGACACAGTATTTCACAACATCTTGTATGGAAACCTCAAGAAATCTGAACAGGATGTTTACAGGGCAGCTGAGATGGCAGAAATTCATGATGCAATCATGACACGTTTTCCTCTCAAGTACCAAACACAAGTTGGTGAACGAGGAATGAAGCTGTCGGGTAACCCATAAAGTCTTATTTTCTTTTTAGTGAACTGCTTACATACACAGCCTTTATTTACCTACAGGTTATAGGGAACTGTTCACATACACAGCATTTATTTACCTTCATGTTTATGCTCTTTCTCTCATATGCCATATGCTCACATATGTATCCTCCTACATATACACACTGTCTCTCTGCACCTCTCCCAATTTTAACCTGCATAATTTTTAAGAAACATCTTATTGTGTAACAGGTGGTGAGAAACAGCGTATTGCCATTGCTCGGGCAATTATGAAAGACCCACCTATCCTTGTGTATGATGAAGCAACATCATCCTTAGACACAATTACTGAACAGGTACAACTATATTGTGTCACCTTGAATCTGCTTTTTATTTGCATGCATTATTTTTCCCCTCATGCTTTACTCCCACATACACAAAGAAGAAAAGCAGTATTTTTTGGAGTATATGGTGCTTTGCAGATACTGAACTCGAACTACTGTACTGTAAATTGGAAGTGTGCTTTAAATTTTAAATGGAATTTAAAAAAAGTTTGAGCATATGGAAAGTGATGCTTGACTGTTTTTCGTCGTGCCATATGAGTAATTACACTGTAAAATAAAGAGTATAAATCATAGTGGCTGCTAAAATTTTTCATATGATGAACTGGAAGATTCCTAGATCTTACATTTATCTTTTACATTTTTCCAGAATATTCTGCAAGCACTTCGGAGAGTGACAAAGGGTCGAACAACCATTGTGATCGCTCACCGCCTGTCAACTGTGGTTGATTCTGATGAAATTCTTGTGTTGAAGGACGGTGCTGTTGCTGAGCGAGGAACACACTACTCACTGATGGCTAATCCCCTCAGCCTGTACTCTGAGCTCTGGCGAAAACAGAGTTCTGTGCCCTTAGTTGAGGAACATGTCCTTGCAAATAACAACTACAAAGATGCTGTCATTGATGAGAAAAGCTCTATACCTCATTCTCATTAGTGAAAAATAGGGATGATGAGTGAAAGATTGTTCATTAAGTCATGCAAAAAAGACCATATTTTATGAAAATATAAAAATAGCAAATTTAACAAATTTCAGTGACATCTGGTGATATGTTAAATTTGTAAATTATTAATATGAGTTGATTTCAAGACAGTTTTTATTCCTGGATATTTGCATTCTTTGGACTGGGTATATATATATATATATTTTAATAGTAGGTTGTGGTCCACATTTTAGTATTTCTCGTCTAGATTTGCCTGTGGTTATTGTCTGAGATGCATACCACAGACATATGCACACGCAAGTATACATGCATACACACTGCAGGTACTAGAATTTGGGGGGAAAACACTAAAGAGTGAATGGTGGATGTTATTGCATATGGATGAACAGTAAGAGATATTCAGTATCTTAAGTCCTGCTCATTATTTTGTTTGGGTTTTATATCCAGTCTTTTTTCTTGTGTCACAGCTATGCTTTATTAAGTCTTTCACCTAACATTTTGTTAGCGTTCATAATAAAGATAAAATGTTTGCTTGTACTTAAATGGCAACTATAATCAGTAGATGTTATTGTATAATTAAAATTATTTGCTATGTCCTTCATCACTCCTAAAAGCAACACTTAAGAGTGGTGCACCAGTTTGGGTTTGGTGGGTTTTTTTTCCTGAAGCAATAAACAGATAAAGATTACCATTCTTGTTAAATCTAAATGTTTGGATTCTGGCAAAGATTTTTTTAAATGCTGCCAATTGACTCCATAGTAGATTTATCTGTCCTTTAAAACAGTATAGTTTGTCTTTTATCACTAAAAGTTTAGTTTTAGGCAATAAGCACAAGAAGTTCTTAACTCTTTAAACTGCTTCAATTACATCAGATGTGAAAATAACCATAACAGAATAGGTGGAAAATTACCCGAGCATGTAAACATATGATCTTATCAAATATTTTGTCACTAAGCATATTGCAACATATATTTCAAGCTATTGCATTTAGATGAAAAATAATTGTCATTTTTATGAAAATTTTGATCAATGAACTATAACTTAAAGAAGCATTTGAATGTAAACTTCTCTAAGAACAAGAAAACATGTTTGTTTCTTTTATTTTGCCATACCCTCCTCAACAGGAAATAGATTTTAAGAGGAAAAAAATATAGATCTGATTTTATAGGCAGCAGTTCCTTTCTTTCTAATATTGATCACTCAAGTAAAAATAATTTAAAATTATCAAACCTTGTGATGTATTGCCAAATGCTGTGCCCCACCATATATATGGAAGGAAATCACAACATTTGTGTTAATGAATTATGCCCTTCATCTTAATAATAGCTTAATTCTGAATCATTCATTAAAACTGAAAAAAACAGAGCAGTACCATCAACCCTAGATTCATTTAGCAACTGAAATTGTGTCCCTTCACTTGAAATGATGTGCTCCATTGTTTCTTAAAGTCTGAAGACAAAGTTTTGCCTGGTTTATTTGTTTTATACTTTATTTACAATCAACAGCTCTCTTGCCATCTTGTCACTCTTGGCTGAGAAGCTGTGTATTATAGTTTGTGAAACATCGGAACTCATTCTGAAGACCATTTGAATGGGTAGGTCGAAAAGATTGAGGTTTAACTCCCAATAATCTTTCAGCAACGTCTGCCATTACTGCACCTGTACAGAAAAGATAATTAATCTTTTTGTGAGCTCTCTACAAAATCAAAGATTTTATTTATTCTTAAAAAGACAAAAACACACTTTTGCATAATCTAACTAATCTGAACCCTGTTCTCATGTTCAGAAAGTTTACCTTAGGGAACTGGAGCCTGGTCTCAAGAATGGCCTAAATATAACAAAGTTCAGACACAGCGGAAGCCAAATAACGTTTATGATAAAACTCCGGAAGATTAATTATCAATCAAATAAGTTTCAGAAATGACTTTTTTGAGTAACTGAAGTGCAATACAAACTAATCAAAGAAACACCAAGGGATAGCTTGATGCTGAGCTTCACTTGTAAGTGCACTACAGTCTTGCAGTTTCACCACGGACCTTCATCTACATGAAGGTCCATGGTTTCACCCTCCCTAAGACACATATTGTGTAACAATCTCTTCCATGAGAATCATTACTGATATTCTAGTATTTTTACCTGTACAGAGAATAATTTTTTCCTTCATAAGGTACTTGACAGTCATGGCTGTTTTGCACAAACATTCTTCTGACAAGAAGGGCGGATCAGCAATGACTATATCAAAGCTGTTTTTAAAATCTGCTGGCAGACATAATGGTTCCTTGTAGTCATAGAACACAAAGTCTTTGCCAAATACTTTGAACCGCTCATCATACTCCAGGCAGTAGACTGTAACCCCTTCTGGTTTTAGTTCTCTTACTCGTTTATATGCAGTTGGTGAACTAACGCATACAATCCTGAAAATTCAAATTCATTCATTTCAAAGGAGCTTGTTTACCACAGTTAGGATTAAATAAAAAATAATAAGATGAATATGTGAAGATCTGATTTCTTCTGCGCAAACATGCATGCAGTTCTATCGTGACACTGCTATCAAGAAAAGCTCAGGACTAGAAGAATTTAAGAATGTAATCAAAGTTGTAAAAAACACACTAAGTTCCATATACACACACACACAAAGAGTCACAAATTACCTAAACATAAAACAAATGAGATCATCGTGCCCAAGAAAATACAGCTATCTTCATAACAAAATAAATAGCCCTCCCACACTTGCAATATCAATTTAACTTTCGCACCTTCCATTTTCCCCAGCCAAGATCAAGGCCTCTTTTGCAAGTCTGTCTGCCGTTTCACTGCTGTACCAGAACTGACTCAATTGCTGAAAGGAAAATGGGAATGCCATTTTTCATTATGTTGATTATGGCCAATAAACTTTAATTTCTGATGATGGTTGATACAATGGAAAACATAAGGATACATGTTAACCTGGAAAAAAATTCCCAAATATGCCCTCACATCTTTCATTAGTTACAGCACCATGATACCATGAAGAAAATGAGACCTATTTTAAAAAAGAACTACTAAAACAGTAAGCCTAAAAGACAAATTCAGATAACAATGTAATGAAAATTCATGACAATTAAGCTATACTTTTATTTTTCCAGTTGACTGGAAAGAATTCTCTTGGGGCACAATGTAGGGCTTACATACCCAGTTTTCTTGTGGTGCAAAACTGTCCGGGTTTCCTGTCAGTGCTTCTGAAAAATTCTGCTCTGCAGCTGCTTGTTCTCTATAGAACTCTTGCAGTGCTGCCAGAGCGTTCTCGGATAGCTGTGGCACTTCATCATCAGATTCACTCATGTTCCTCTGTGTAAATAATAATCATTAATTCAACACCACCGGTTACACGTTCCGATCATCATTTTTAAGAATTCGTGTAAGATTATGAATGTGGCACACATTTAACTCTCTTGCAATTTTTCAAACTCTCATAATTTAATTATTAAAAGTATCACTATTATTAAGGCGCTTATTCTTATGATCATTGATGCATACATACGACAGCCATTCATACTATACTAGTTTAACTAGAAATCGAATAAAGTACAGTATTATATTTTAGTAAGAAACAAAAATCCAGACTGATTCGCTTTATGTAGACAAGAAAATACCAAAGGAAGAAGTGAAGTTTAAGGGATGGTTTTAAAGCTAATACTGATGAGTAATTAATACCTTGTGAAAGAGAATTGCAAATGCAAGATCCTCACACAAATAACGAACGATAATCATGCATGAATGGCGCGTGTTTTTGTTGAAGATTTCTTTATAAAAGGATAAGCAGGCAACGCTTTTTTTATTATAATCTTGTTGTTTTGGGGTTTTTATCTATTTTATTCTTAAACCCTAACTATATATCTCTGTGTTGTCTCTTTAACCCGGGACAGATGAGACTTTTTCTGAACATACCTTGAGCCCGGGAGTAATCTCCCCGTCACAGCCGAGGTCCGATCGCCATGGAGATAACAGGCTTTAAACATGGTGGCCCAGTGAAACCCTCCAGCCAGCCGCTAGCCAAATGCTAGCTCATTCTATCTATGTCCATGTCTAGTCTTTTTCTCAAGTAGGAAAGAGAGACAGAATATATCCGGATGCTGTTGTAAATAAAGGTGAGTTGAAAGCGCGATGTTTATTAATTAAAATACTGACAACGTCGAGTTGTTATATTATAAATTTTCATTTCTTTATTTGGTCATCCGTTAAGTTGATGATATTGACCCTTATTCGGCATTAACATGATGGTGTGTTTTCTATGGAAGCATAGAGAATTGAAAGTGCTGCATTGTTCACCGGAAAAGATCTTGACTACAGATCTAGGGCTATTACAGTCCATATTGGTGATGTCATCACATAGGCCTACATTGCAAACTCCGTGATATCATGTACAGTTCTCCTGACAGTTTAGTAGTGGTTGTTGTAGTTCTGGTAGTAATTAGGACAACCTTCAAACAGCCTAGGCCATATACGGTCTTATTACGTTTTACGCATTTTTTAAATATTAGTTTGCACAAGTGCATGTTGGCTAATCATATTCAAGAAAAATTTCTCGGGAGAGTCTTAAAAATTTTTAGTATTTAGTGCAAACTTAATACTAGTGTGTCATATATTCTAATATTTTATCCCTCTTAGGTAAATAAAATTCTTTAGTTTGTACAGCAGTGCTTAGTAAAGATCTTTCGATCTTTCTAAGTTCTGGGTTGTGTTGTTAAAAAATGCATATTTGTCTATGTCAGCAGCTAGGGCTGTTGTAATTTCTTTTTGTATTTGAATTGAATCACATTTAACCTGCTGTCCTTAAATAATGCAAATTTAAATATCTTAGTCTTTCATTATGTAGCATTTTTGGCATTCTTTCAGTAACCTCATCACATATCTCTGCAATTTCTCTCTTGATACTGACCACCTCTTGTAGAATGGATGCTGAATAGCATTTGCATACTCTAAATGAGTTTTATGAAACCTTTGGAGAAAAGTATTCACATCAAGGCATTTAAAGGTTATACCAAAATAGCAGCTTACCTTATTTGTCACTTTCTGGATATGAGCATCAGACATCAGACCATTAAAGGTAGGTAAAGGTCATCCCATAACCTGTTCAGGTCGTTGGGGAGTGTTAGAGACCCCACTTTTCTCTGGGCCAGCTTTTTACATGAGGGTGGTGCCAATCTCCTCTCCCTCGCTGCCTTACCTTCCCCAACACTCTATGGAGTCAGGTACCCATTCCTGTCAGCTGGGTCGACTGGGGAAAGTTTGCTGCGCTTATCGGGAATTGATCCAGCGCGCTCTCGGTTTGGATGCCAGCGCTCTAACCACTCGGCCATCCGCTTCCCCATTACTAAGTGTAACACCCATTTCCTTTTCATCATTAAATATTTGTGCTTCACAGTTAGTGTCCCTTTCTCTCATAATATACTTATATTTAAGGTTTTTTTGCCCACGTGCATTAATCTACATTTTGAATAATATGACATTAAAAAATAACAGCCTGACAACTGTAATTGGACAATATTTGGAGGATGCTGCTGTTTTATGCAATATTGTATGGTTTAGCATCATCAGCAAACATCTTGCAAGTAATGACAGGCAAATCATTTATGCATATAGTAAATAAAATTGGAAGTACGTTTATATTTCCATGGATGATATCACGTAAAACTCTGCTTCTTCTAGACTTTTCTCTGCCAATTCTGACTTGCTGCATCTTGCCTGAAACCTATGAATCCACCAAAGCAGATTTCTCCAGATTCCTGTTTTGTTTTATAATACCCTCATTTTAAAAAGACATCTTTTGACTAATGTATCTTAAATTTTATATGATTATAGTCTTGACCACAGACTGTAATTAAACTGGACTGCTGGCAGTCTGCCTACAAATGATTCAAAATCATCAGTATAGTCTCTCTCTTGTCAAGTATTAGCAAGCTCTTTGAAATCAAACTTCTGGACTTTAGGAACCATTGTGAATGATGGATCATGCGAAAATTTGTAATGTCAACAGTATACTTACTAGAAGTTTGTTGCTTGTCTGCTTTTTTATTTCTTTCTGGAAAAATTCATCGATCTCTATAAACACAACAGACCATAGAGCTTAAGATTGTGTTCCTCTATCAACATGAGAGTTTACATCTTCTCTTCCTTTTTATGTTGATGCTTAAACCAGAAACTCATTGCCTAAAGCCTTATTCTAAAAATAAAAAATCTGGCTGCCAGCAGTCCATTCTATATAAAGTCTTTGTCTTTACTTTAAAGAAGGGCGTTGCTGCTGATTTTATTTTGCTTGTAATTTCTTTATTCAGTACTTTCCCATCGTTTCGAGATCTTGCTGTCTTTCAGTGCCACAATAAAGTACTATCGGCTGCTGAAACCAAGGAGATGAAACACAAAGCTTATGTAACCCCTACTATAACAATAGAGGGGAGGTCAGATGGTTACACATCATTAGAGAAAACACAGAACCTTCAACAACAGAAGGAGAGTTTCCTGAAGAATGGTACAACACCAATATTCGATCATCATGAACGTGTCAAACAGCATCCACCTGGAAAGTCAGCCGAGATCCGCTTTGATCTTCTGGGAGAAGCAGAATTTGTCCTAAATAAAGTTAAGCAGCGTTTTGGCAACGGCGAAAGATTCCTTGATCAGATGTTTGGCTCATACATTTCACAGGAACAAGCCAATGAAATATTAATGAAATATATTAGGGATAATTCACTTCAAGAATCTTTAAATGTCTACTGGTCCAACAACATGACCTGCAGGTGAAGTATCATTAGGATATGTTTCACCTGCATTGCCTCTGTAGATTGCATTATTTACAAACATTAATCTTACATTTCTTAGTTTTCAGTCTGACACTCAAGCCTACTCAAACATTCCCACAATATATCAACACAGTTGCTGTAAAACCTTTATCTTGACCAGTGCTTTTACAGTGAAGTAAAGTTTATAACACACATTGCAAGATAATGCTATGTTTTCCGTGGGGGGATCTGGGGACTATACTGTTGCAGTGCTCGAATGGTGTGGTCAGGATATCCAGTAAAACTGAACAGACCTGAGTTTCGTCGATACTCTTTATGGATTAATGGATCAAATGAAAATCCATTTCTTCGCACAAATGGCATGCTCTGCCTTCTTGATCATGAAATCGGCACACATTTTGTATCCTTGGCGATAATTTGAGTGGTTGCTTCAGCATGCAGTTCAAATGCTGCCTGTCCATCTTCTGATAAGACAGACTTGTCCATCACATAATTCAGATGGTTATTTGACTTTCAATGGTGTGTATTTTTTTCACATGAACACAATTACTTTTTAGCCATTAAACTTTATGATCTTCCAGAAGGAACATTAATTTGATGTTTGTCCTATTTCCTTAATTATTTCTCTACAGCTGCGAACATACAATGATGGTCTACAGCCTTGGTATTCAGACAGGGAGCGTTTTGGACTGCGTAATGTACAGGCTTTAGAGAGTCTGTGTTCAGAGGAGGGCTTAGCTTCAATCAACACTGCACTTAGGTCAAAGGAGCCATACCTGTGGCTGAATGCCTTGAAATACTGTAAGTTTAAAATACTCCATCAAAATATGTTTTGTCAACCTGACACAAATTGAAAATCCAACTATTATTACCTGTAATATTGTGAGAGTTGCTTCATTCTGTTAAAACAATTTGAAATTTTACCCTGTTATCTATAAAAGTTTATAATTCACTCAACATATCATATATTCTTTGAACCAATAAAGACTCATCATCAATCAATAATAAGAAGTGAAACCCTCCACAGGGTTTACCTAAGAAGCAATGGTACTTTTTTCAGCTAAGGTACATGATCGTCAAGTAACCTATAGAAAGGTCAACTGTAATTTTACATTTGTGGGTCATCTATTTCAACAGTTTTTTTATGATGAAAAATACTTTTTCCCATTTGTTGTAACTTCTGTAAACTATGAAGACCAATAAATTCCCATAAAATATATTCTTCAAACAAAAAATCTTTGAGGTTTATACTTTATCCTGCAAATTAAAGTTCCAAGGCTGTTAAAAGTAAAGCAGTCCATAAACTCTATCCATTACATTATTGCTACAATTTATGCCATACTTATTTCAGATGCTGTTTGCAAGTCGACTGAGTTGAATTTTAAACAGCTATTTGATCATCTGGAAAGGTTCTTACAGAATCCTGAACAAAGATGGAAGATGGTAATGCGTATCAAAAAGGGCCTGCAAAATCCCAATGACTTAGGTGGTCATGGTAGAGACCAATGCTACTTTGAAGGCAATTCCTCCTTAATCGAGCACAGTTCATCTCCACATGGGCCTGTTGCAAAGAGTCTTTTGAATACTTTAGATTATCCAGGGAGGGCTTTGTCGGAAGTAAAATTTACTTGTGGTTTTGTTGTTAACCCCCAAATTAAGAAGGATGATCAATGCAGAAGTACAATAGTTAGTATATGTTGTATGTATTTCTATTCCTAGAGATGGTAGTTTACCATCTGAAGAGTATATTGAATTGAGTGACAAAGACACTTTGCACATACACTACAATTCAGCATTGTACATGTTCTTGGAACCATTTACAAAACACCACTTAAAAAAAACAACCTCCAGATTAAAAAAAAGCATTTTTAAGAAGTGACACTTTTTATGTTTTCTTTCCTTTTCTCTGTCCCAAACAAATATTTTGGATGAGTAAGATAGTTTAAGCTATGACTGAAAGACAAATATCATGCAAACCTTCAAGAAAAAAAATTAATCTGCTGGTTTAAAGCTTGTTGAACCAGTTGATCACAGGGCTTCATTAAATAAATCTCATCATCTTTAAAATGATAATCAAAACCTGAGGTGTATCTCCAGACCAAAGACAATATTGAGTGAGTGCATTCATAGAGAACATGTACATTGTATGAAATACACTTCTGCTGCAGGTGCAGTGAAAATCTTGCGGAACCTGGATGCAATTGACTTTACAGTTCTGATGAGTGGGAAGGTCTGTTATGACGAGGTATCTCGCGTTAAGCGTGTGGTTCGCAGAGAGCTCATAAAGCTCCCAGTCTTCATGCACAACATGAACAAGTACTTGACACAGCTGAGAAAAATGATGGTGCTGAATGGCCTTGACCTCTCTCACCCTCACTACCCAGTACCCAGTGCCTACTTACTGCATCAAAAGGTGCTTCGAAGCCAAAACAGTCCAGGTTCTCAAAAGGTGAGCATAGAATTCAAAGCAAAACCAAGTCTTTCGGATGACTCTGACATTTCTAGCAAAGGATCTTTGCTTCCGGTGTTCATGAGCAGTGCAAAAGTAGAGAGCAGTGAGAGCAGTGAGAGCTCTGATACTGGAGACCAAAAACATTCTAGTAGCAGATCTTCCAAAAAAACTGAAAGTGACAAGATCAGGGAACCTCAGAATCTTGACAAGCAGCTCAGTGATTATGTGATGAAGTCACACACCTCAGAGCTGAAGACAGACCAGTTAGCATCCCTGCTGACTCATGATTTGTCCTCTTTTCATGCCCATCAGCAGCCACGAAAAAAAGAAAGAGGAGTAGCACTGAGGGGAAATAATCAAGTAAGGTCAGCACATTCAATGGAGCCAGCATATGGTCATAGATCGCTGGCCTCAAGGTTTAGCAGTTCCAGTAAAGGTTTGGAATCCCGCAGCTTTCGGGTAGTCAAGTCTTCCCGTCAGTTAGTGCCAGCTAGTTTTGTCACACCATAAGAATCTCTTTACATTCCCTTGGCTAAAAAGGGGATTGAGAAAGCATTAACAGCTGAGCCTTCCATTTTCAAAGGAGATAAGTTCATCTTGCATCTTCTTGCCAGCTCAGCATTCAGAGCTAGTGTTATAAATTTTGTAAAAGGCCTCCAGCTCCCCAAAGCACATAAGTGTGAAGCATAAGACTGAAAACACCACAGCAGGAAGAGGGCTGAAACAAGCCTGTAAACCCTTATCACTTTTGGAGAGTTGTAAGTTCATGCAAAGAGATCTCTGCAGAAAGAAAACACCTTGAATGACTTTCTTTCATTGTGGAAGCTTCCCATAAACCAAGGCCAGAATTCCATGAAACCAAGGCTCAGTCCTGCAAGTTAACAGAATTTCAAATAAAACTCTAAGTTTGTCAAACTTACTGTCATTCCAGACAGTTACATTGATGTCAGGTTTCCTATTTACACTGCAATTTCTCACAAACACCTTTTCTAGATCAGCTCTTGGACAAAGCTCTTGTAGCTCAGAGAGGAAATAGAACTTGGCCAAATAATTAAAACCCAGTGAAAATGCCACCCGTTTTCACTGAATATGTATCAGTGAGATGATTAAAGTGTTCCATAACATAACAATCTGTTTGTGAATCTACTCTTTGCTTTTTCATGCCTGGTTGTTCAATTATTTCTTTTAAATAGTTTAGCTGTTGAAATCGTACATAGAATCTCTGTTTAAATTACAAGTGAGCACCTTAATACCTGATTATGCATTAAAGGACTGGGCGTGCAAGTTACTCATTTTCAACATATGAATACCTGTAGGGCCTGTTTGCCCTTGGAAATAGTATTTTCCTTCATAGAAAGAAGAAATGCTTAGCCAGCCATCCACAGGACCAATTTGACACAAAATATATGTATAATTATATCATGAAGTGTTTGTGCCTGTATGCATGCACATTCAGGGGCATGTTTATGTGAATGAAATATATCCTGCCATGTTTTAAATACAAAGCATACACATACGAACTACCTCTTACTAATGGTTTATTGCAATGTGGATGTCTTTCTTTTCAGTTCCCTGTTTGCTGGCCTCTGTAAGAGAATCAGTTGTCTCAAAACGGGTTTGGATAGTTACCTTGGTTTTTTTTTCTTTTATTCAGTTGCAAATATAGAATGGCTAGAATGCTTATTTTAATCATAAATTATGCATATAACTAACTCATTTGATGATTTGAAAAATTGCCCTGTAACCTTGATTTCTTGAGTAGATACAGTAGTTGCCTTTTATTTAAATGCAAATTAACTGCCTAGTTGCTTATTTCCATCATCAAAGATGCTGACAGAGAGGTTGTGTTGTTATTTTAGCAATATCAAGCTACCAATCATGCAAATAAACATTCTTAGTGGAAGGACAATGCTCTGTTCAACAGCCAACATGGCAAAATTACTCTGTTACCTCCAGACCTAAAAATCCACAGTTCTTAACTTAGGGGATTATGATAGAAAATAATCTTCACTCAGGCTTAGATATTAAAAATACTAATTCACTGCTTAAGAATCAAGAGAAAATGATAACTAGCAGCCATTGTACAAATTGTTTTAAAGGCCGCCTTCATTCAAACATGAAATTAAGCTTAAAGTTTCTCACAAGTTAATAAAACATCAAGTTGTTTTGAATTTTGATTTTTTTTTCTTTTAAGAAACACTGAAGGATTTTACAAAAAATTGTTTGAAAACTGGAGTCTTCAAAAGCTTGTAGCTCACGGACAAACAAATATTGTTTGCTCAGATTTTGGGAATTAGCTTGAGTAAATTAAACCCACTCATTTGCAAATAATTTTGCACTTGCGCAACCTTTATACAATAATTTTCATTACAGAAAACCTAATAGGGAGTTGCTCTTTATTTCATGACTGAAATGATTATCTGGGATTGAAACATTGGCTTTAAAAATTCTAGAAACACATCGCTTATATTCTCTTTTCCAGCAAACTTTGTTTAAAAGATAAATGCATATGATATTTACTTCACAGTGAATACATATAATATTCAGTTAAAATAATTGTCTTTTTTTCTTTTTAATAGCATCTGGTTACTATTAAGTAATGGTCAATGGCCACTAAACAATTTTATAAATGACTAGGTACCAGATTTCAAATGTTTCAATCTTGTCTTCCACGTTTTCTAGCATAGGGTTGTCTTTTTGGTGGTATCAGTGGGAAAAAATTCTACATTTTCAGTTATATCAGACCTTTAGCACTTGGTATCATTGTGTGCATTTTAAAATGCAAGAGCTTTATTGAATTTAAACATTTGAGATTGCATGGGATAAGGATTAAAGCTTGCTTTGGTTTGACCTTTTCCACTGTTACAAAGGCTTTAGGTATCGGAAAGATTCTTACATATTATACATTTTTAAATTTATATGCTTTAAACTGCAAAGATCTCATCTTTGTAAAACCCTAATGTGTTTTATTGAGACAATGTTGTGTTTTTGTGGAGCAAACAAATTTGCCCAAAACTTTAGGAGAAAAAGCAGTATTTGAGGACCATTTAAGAGCACGTTATACACTGTACTTTTCTGGGTAAAGGACAAAGACTTTACAAAATAAGAATGTCTAGTCATAAGGTTTACCTTACCTAGTTCCAAGTTTCTTATTCATCCACTGAGTATATGTGGTTTTTCAACTGTAGCAGATTGTCAAACTATACATCACTGTACAAATTAAGATTTCTTTTGGGAGAATTATGTACACAAGAAAATGTTGTTTGTAATTATGAGCATATTTATATAATTAGAACAAAATAAACAGGTCACAAGGTCATACTGGCATTTATTTAAATTTACTTATATCAGTTCTAAAAAAATCATTATATATATTTTTTAAGCACAAGCAACATATTGGTCTTGCAAGAAATGAGCATAAATCAAATGTTTTGCATACTTTCATCATAAAGATACTAAAGACAGTCATTGAAATACTGAAAATTTTGACATATTGTGTTTTAATGTACCACAGTGCCAAAATGTCCTGTGATGTACAACCACATCAACTATTGTTTATTGTTATTTACATGTTTTCGAAGTTGTAACTAATGTGATCAAGTTTAAGAGCATTACTCATGTTTTGTTAATTTCAAAGTTGTTATTTGATAGTAAATGTAAGGAACAAAGGTGTCCTTTTGAATTTAAAATTTTTTTATAATCAATCAAATAACCATTTAAAGATGACTTTTGTGTTTCTCTGGTATACTGTGTGCATGTGCAGTCTCAAATAAGATATGAAACTTATGAAAATTAGAACCATTTAACAAAACATCTTGTATAACTTGTATTATTTGAAAACTAATTTCACTAATCAGCTGTTGTAATGTGAGGAAAAAAATTGTCAAAGCGTTTAAAAATTGACATCTAATTCTAATGTACATTACCTGCCCTCTCTATCCCCCCTATGGATAACACCCACCTCACCAACCAAAAAAAAAAAACAAGCATATTTTTGCTAACACACATTTAACAAGCCTTATATGTGTTAATTCATTACTACTAATAGTGTAACAAAGGGAAAATTGGGGGTGCTGGACAGTCTGAGGGGAAAGGAAATGTCTGCTGGCTTGTCTTTCACCTAATTTCCACCATTCATGCACCTACTCAGCTACTTCGCATGTCTGCACACTCTTGCACAGACACCTACCTTTCAATACTGTGCACAAACAAGAAACAATTTACAACACAGTTTAAAGTAGAACAAAAGTTATGATGATTAAGAAATTGAAAGTGAGCAAACAATGGTTATTAAAGAAACTTTAAAGCAATTAATAGAGACTCTTAGCATTCACACAGGTCCTCTATACACATCCAGCTAAATCTCCAAGAATCATAAAAGTTTGCTTCTGCAGTCCTGGACTGTAGTGTCATATTACAGGTGACTCCCTCTGACTTGCACATGATGTAAAAGCTGCTGCCAACATGTATGCCCTGAGGCAACAACTCTCCTATGTAGACCTCTGGAACTCAGCGCACTATTGTTACTAAGAAAAGTGGTCATCAGAGCCAGCAATAGGAATATGCGGGGCCCCGCGGGGCCCTGGGCAAATGTCATGTGCAGGGCCTTTAGCCGTAAATGTAGGCTATGTACTGTATAACAGAATCTCCTTTCGCGGGGCCTGGGGCAGTCGCCCTGCTTGCCCTACCCTAATGCCAGCTCTGTGGTCTTGCCGGTACAGAAAGGAAATAATTGTCCTTGACAAGCAAGAATTTAATGAATGAAGACATTGCGCAACAAAGCTGTCATACCAGAACACACTTTGCCAACTGAAGGAGGTGAGTTATTTCATACAGGACTTTGACACCCTTGCACTGCTTGATGGTTCCTCAATTACACTACTATGTAGAAGTCACAAGTCCTCAGTGCTGCCATATTCTCTGCCATCTATAAAGGAAAAACCTCTGAATCACAGTCCACAAGTACCAGCAAGTATAGCACTACAATAACACTGGAATGGGCCTTAACTCTCACAGACTTGCTGCTTGCTGACTATAAACGTGTTCAACAAGTGCTGTCATGGCCGAAGTAAAGAAAGGCCCTGCTATATACCATATCTGACCTTGCTCACTGTATGAACCTTGGTACTGCTGAATTTGGTACCGACTGTTGCTATAATGATGAAAGCAAAATTTAACAACTCTAACATCATGACATAGTGCTGCTTCCTAAAAAGGGCCTAAATCTTCAAGGTGCCAAAGCACGTCGCCTAAGGTTCATGAACTATCTCTATAAATCCACCTTACTCTGATGTTAACCTTGAAAAGTGACACCAGGGTAGCCTGTCTCTAGAATCCACCTATAGGGCGCTAATCTACCACAAATTAATCTCGGTACTGCACCTGCCATCTCTCCATCCCTAGATGGAAGTACCGGATCACATCTATATCCCCACTCCCTTGACACAGTTGGTTTATTACAGATTTTTCTGATCACTATTACAAAATATGTCAGTGTATATGAGAACACCTGTGTGTAGATTTTAATACAAGCATTCACAGCTTACATGTAGTGTTCAAACTGTTTCAAGATTAAAAAACTGCACTATAAAAATAAAGGGGAATATCAATCTTAATTCATCAGCACAGATTCTTTTTCATATACATTTTTCAGACTGCATGATGGTGATATTTAAGTAGGCATTAGTATGCTTTTATTACATAGATGTCCACATCTCTGTGTATGTGTGTGTGTGTGTGCACGCATGCATTCATAAGCATGTGTACATGTGTAAGTGAAAGAGTGGTTTTAGGGGGTATACACTCTTACTGTTAACATCAGTATTTTTAAATTTTCTTACTTCAAATATGCATATCATGATTCATGTTCAAAACTTCTTTGTGTATGTGCTGTTAAAATAAAACCTCAAAATATAAAATATATCATTGGGTGCACTATGTTGCATTTGATAACCATTAAATTGTTCAAAAGTAAATTTCTTTCAAGTTTTTTCTTACATGGTTTACATGAATTTTTCAACATCTTCAAATCATACAGACACTCTGATGCATCACACAGCTCTCATGCACTTCAATGGTAGAGTCACCATCATTGTCATTATGTTTCATGCCAGACTTCATGAGGACTTCACGGCATGAATTGCATAGTTTATGCTGGTGTTGTTAATCCAGGACCATCTCTTTGTCAGAGGATTGTACATCATTCCATGCAACAACCTCGTCGAAAATTTGTCTGAAAATCAAATAAACAGTATCTACACTTAGACTTTTATTGAGATGGCACAATAATAATAATGCTCGTAACAGAATATGTAAATTGCATTTACCTATGTGGAAGTTAGCTCTCTGTGCTGAACAGAAAAGACTACTAAAGACCCGACAGTCAATCATACAATAAACATATGCAACAGCAAATGGATGACATGATTGTCAACATGAATTAAGTGCATGGATAAAGATGAAGAACTGAGGACTGAGCAGAACAGTACACTTGATTATGCAAGACAGACACATTTGAAAGAGAAAGGGCAGAGAATTCTAGTGAGGCCTGAGAAGAAGCCTTGGTCATATTTCTCCTTTCTGATACATAAGCACAAAAAGGAGGCTGAAGAAGAGACTGAAGAGACCAACTTGGGTAGAAAGGCATCATGAGCTCAGACAGGCATACCAAGGTGAGCCTGAGAAGCATGATAAGGACAATAACACAAAGCACAGCAAATGAAGCATCATAAATGTATGACTGATCAAATGACCATTTAAAACCCCAAGATCTGTTAAATCTGCTGTCTGTGTGGCTTTTGTGTCACAGGTACATGGAAATAAAAGCATTTACTTTGAGACAGATAAGACCAACTGTCAAGAAAATTTTCTGTAGATGTTTCATTGCAGTGACTCAAACTGCTCAGTTCATTAGAGATATCAGACTTTCAGTTTGCTTGATCAAAACATCTGAACACTGAACATTGTGGCTAACAGTAAATCCCCATCCCTGCTCCATAAAAACAAGTCTCTAATTCTAGCACTCACCTGCATGTCCATCAAACTGGCCAGTTTTACAAAATACATCTTAATAGACACACCGAAGAGACCCCCTATCAGCCCCAGTTATGTCCAAACATAAATTTTTCAATTTGGATCATCTTTTACAATTCATTCTTTTAGTTATTTCTCTTATTACTCACTTTTGCTTAATAAAAACTGAAGATCTGTTGGAGGTATAAACTTGTTCCAGTCATGTGTACCAGGGGCAACAAGATGTAGCAAAGTTTCTGCTCCATACACACCCAGGGCATAAGACAGAAATGTTTTATTCAGGGTGGTGATGAAGATTGAACCCCCTGGCTGAAAATCATACAATCCTATAAATATTGTGTAAGTTGTATGGAAATCTTACATTACTTTTTCTACTCTCATCCAAAATGGCATGAATGAAAAAAATGCTGAAGATTCTAATTTGTAATTTCAATCCTAAGAAGCCATGGTTCTACATGGACAAAAAAGTAACATTTAAAAATAATGTTATCTTCTTAAAAGCAAATGCACAAACATCATTGTGTCAGGGTTAAACTTAAATTGTTACATGTACTAAAAAGATATTCAAAGTATCAATGTTATTTATTTATATATATATATATCTAAAATTATGTTACTTGGCAATTATTACCCATACTAGCCAATCTCCTTTCCTAAGCAGATAATCTGAGCTGTCAGTTATTGAAAACATCATCTCACCTTTACAAGCTGGCAACATGATCTTATAAAAGTTGATGCATCAGCAACATGTTCAACAACCTCTGAAGCAACAACAGCATCAAAGCTTTCCTCTTCTGTAGGGACCAAATCTTCCACAGCAGCCTGAATGTATTTGATGTTTTGTGCCAGTTTTTGATCATGTATGATATGTGCTTGTGCAGTCTTTATATTTTCTTCAGATGCATCCACTCCAATTACAAACGCACCAAGGCGAGCTAGGGGCTAAATGATAATAAACATGAACAGTTTGCACATGAAAATAGGCACAACAAATAAATAATTATAACTTTAAAAACATAATATGTGTACTGAATAAAGGTAATTAGTTAATTTTGATGTAAACTTGTAAAGGTCTTTCTTCATCTCCTGCAGGTTGGCAAAGGTTTGGCCATGTAATGGATATAGGAAAATGGAATTAGGGCAATACTTTTGACTAAGCTCACCTTGTCCAGCTAATTCCAAGACATCTTTTCTGCAGCTACAATTGTCTCAGATAAAGATCAACGAGGCAGATATGAAATATATTTATACATATCAAATCTTTTTTTAGAAATAGCATTCATGCAAGATTTTGGATCCAAGTCTGTGTATCAACAATTTGTGCAATCAAAGAAATCTCAGATATATACCTTCATGCATGCATTTGAAAATTGGGAACTGTGGTTGACTTCAGTTAGCAAAGAAGTCAGTACCCAAAAGAGCCACAACTAGAAATAACTTTGATTCTATTGTAGTGTGGCCAGTTATGAAGATATTAATCCAAACCTATTATGGTACTATATTTTTCAGATAAAAGCAAGCAGAAATGTACTGCAAGCGATAACTCGTTCTGTAAAGAAGTATATGTCTAAAGCACATAGATGCAAGCCTAAGTCGCTCCACTATAGAGTCTCCTCATGTACATCCAAACTAGCTGCTTGAAAGCTTTTTTTCCTGATGCATCTCCATAAGTAGACTATATAAACACCTTAAACTTAAATGCCACAATAAATATTCACCTCTGTCAGAATTCCACCACCACTGCCAACATCTAAAATTTTATTTCCCTCGAGTGGGTGTGTGGCTTTTATTTTGGAGTCTGGGTCATCCTGCCGAGCGCTAACCAGAGCATCTCGAATGAGAGGAACACGAAGTTCATTCATGGTGTGCAAAGCCTCAAACTCGCCTGATTCGTCCCACCACAGCTCTGCGAGTTTGGAGAATTTGTTTACTTCTTCTTCACTTATTGTAGTCTGTGCTATTGGCCGCTGAAATTTGCTGGCGCCTGTATCTGACGACCTGGAGAAAGTACGGACGCTAAATCAGCAAAGCGCCCTTGTAACTTCTTATCTAGCATATTCACAAAACAATTAATGATAAAAAAACCCACTTTCAATGGTTCATACGATGGGGAAAAGAAAATGTTTGAATAAAGTTGGAAAACTTTAAAATATATAATGGCATGTACAGGATACCTTTGTAGTAAGACGCTCGTTGAAAACTCTCGATACCCGATTTCATGTAGTAACTGCGTTGAATGATCTTGGTAAATCTTATGTCTAACATTAGAGAAAATCCTTTTAAATTTAAAACCCCTGCTTGGTCTTAAGGAGTGGATACTTCCTATGCATTTCTGAGACACTGTATACAGAAGATTTCTTGGCTTTTGTACAACTCCCACACATGACCGACAAAGTAACATGTTGGTCGTCCTTGTAACCAACCGGAAATAGCAGACTACCTGCAGGAAGATGCTTGACGAGCTATGCATTATGGGGAACCTGGAGACCGCCATATTATGCGGTCGAGACGCGAGGAGAGTAATTTAGTAATTAGTGAGGTAAAAGCAGTCTTGTTTTTCCGTCAGCATTTTCTTGGTGATGCATTCTGTTGTTTAGCTTATAAATCCAGATGTAAATGACGATTGATGCTACAAACGATGGCCAGTATTGTTCTGAGTAGGTAAACCGATGTCCGGAAATGCCAGTCTTGGCTTCGAAAAAACGAGGACACCATCGCAGTGAATGATGAACCTTCCTTGCATAACTAAGTCATAGAAAATATCAAGTACCGGTTGCTATTAGAACTGTCATGTTTGATTGCTGATTTGAATAAGTTACATGCAAGTATTGTTTCAGTCTGTAATCTAACCTGCAAACTTAGTAGATGTTTCAACTCGTCTAAACTCTTCATACAATGATCAAAGTCATTCATAAATTGTTGTATCACTTAGCGAATTAGTGTACCTTAGGTACAGCTTTGATATGGGGGAGGACGCGACGGCCATAACAAAAATGGCTCGCGGCATTTGTCGTCTGCTCGCTCCACTCAATTGCCCAAATGTACCTAATAAATTAAACCTAAACCTAACCCTAACCCTACACCAAACCCTAACCCCAAACCTCTGGCAAAATAACATAGACCGGCCTATGACGTCACGAGCTCCCCCATATCAAAGTTCTGCCGTACCTTATTCCAGATCTAACTTGTATGTATCTGCTTCATTATTTGTACTTGGTATTAAAGAATGGTACTCTTGCAGACATTAAGTATGACGCGAATTGTAGGTTTAGTGACAAGGCAGCTTCTGTTCCTAGGGGAAGAAACCGTAGTGTTGGCCAGTGTTTAGTTTTGATTTTGAAAGCTCAGAGTCAGTGCCTGATGAGACGTTATCAAACACATGGATTGCTTGATGAGAGAATTTGAAGATAATTATTAGAAACATAGCATTATGAAAAGAAGAAAGTGATAGAAATTCACAGCTGAAGGGGCGGTCTGGTAGCTCACTGGTAAAATATTGTAACTTTATTGAGGATCCTGGGTTCAGAACTCGTTTTGGAGAAATTATTTTTGTGCCTGCTCATGGGATGAATCAGAAGGTTTTTTTCAGGATGTTTTGGTTTCCTTCTCTTTATTCATTTATTTATTTATTTTGCTTTCCTTCTGCTCCCACCCCCAACCCCAAAGTAAACATCACTATGTTGAAGCACCTGTCACTCCAGCCAACTAATGTGCTGCACAAAAACTGGGCAGAGGATTACATTTAGTCATGTGACTTTACAAGGCCTGGGTCTTATTTTAATTTAACCCCCTCCCCCCAAAAAAATCTAATCTAACCCTATCAGTTAACAGCGCACAACGTCATTGCCCGCTCCCTTCTGTTCAGTCTGCTTGGTTCAGCTCCCCTTCCTTTAATGGAATTGTTCCAGATACCTCTATTTAAGCAATTTCCATAACTCAGTTCTCCAATTTCAGTACCATACAAATCACATGTGTAACGGGTCATTTTGCCCCACAGTGAAAGTTAATTCGTCTTTTGGGCCTGGGACAATTTGACTTCTCAGTCTTGGGATGAAATGGACATAGCTGGGACAAATTCACATTTGCTGTGGGGTGAAGTGACCGGTGGCCATAACTGGTCTTAATAAGCTGTCATGAAGGAAATTGAAAAATACCTCAGAACTGTTCATACCAGCAACAATAGTGTTGCTGCACATTTATCCAAAATTTATTCTCCAGGAGTTAACATACTGCTTAGCAAGTTCATTTTCTCCTTGCAGTATACTATAACAGCTGCTGTGCACTTCAATAAGATCAGAGGACTTTGTATTATCTGCCCAAAATAAAAGAAGTTGAACTATTGGACAAGAAAGATCACATGACTTGTGTAATACAAACATCATCACACTATGTCCATAGCCCTCCCCTGCATTTCTACTGCAGTGTATGCAAAGTGCGCTGTTCACTGTTGGCCTCTCATATCAAATTAAAGTCATGTTTTGCATAACTTATCTTTGACTATTGTTGAACCAAACTTTAATATAGGAACTTTTGATTTTTTTCAATAACTGCTTGATAAAACTGTTTGAATATTGTTCAGTCATAACTTCTTGAGCTGTCACAAGAACTGAAAGTGATGCTAGGCTAGCATTGAGTGAGGTGAAGGGTTGAGGATGAAGAGAAAGAACGTTTAAATGGCATGAAAAAGTTTGCAAAGTCAGTGGGAAAGGTAATCTTTGCATAAATGTTTTGCCTTAAAGACCCAACCACCCAAAAATTCATTTTTAAATGACCTGTTTCAGTCTCTTGACCTGTGGTGGTAACTGGGGAGAGTTAATGTGTTAACAGTGATCTTATGATGCATATATGGCATAAGGGTCTAAGTTTACCATTAAGAAGAGGATAGGTAGAAGTTTTTCAGTTTTACATGATGTCAGCTTTGGTTAGAAAATGATACTTCTTCACATACTATAAGACAGAGAAGAGATTGTAATGGGTAAAGCGTGGTCGCATCCATTGGTGGCTGTGCAACATAATCATGGAAATAAGATGACACGTCTGAGACAAAGACATGAAGTTTACAGTAACCAGATGCACTTTTACCTGGATCATTCTATGAGCACCTGTGTGTCCATTCATCCAAAACTATAAGTTCAAGTAATTTTAATTTTTTAAAAAATTTAAATTCTTTGAAACAAATCTTGTCCTTGTGCTTAAAGGTTAACACAATAGGCTAACAATCAACACCATTCCAGTAATGAGTTTTCATAGTATTTTTGTTTCCTTTTGTCTAAGCAGATCTTTGTTACCTGTGAAGAAGATGTGGGCCAATCCATGGGGTGGGTCCTGGCCCATCCATCAATCTGCTTATCAAAATGTGCCACATGAACAGGGTAAGCACATGGTTATGTTCTGGTCCTTATATGTGTGAAATTTGCCAGAAGAAGGGTGTCTGTGAAGCCCCAAGTCTGAATTTGGGATTCTTTATTAGTTTTGCACTATCATCATAGGAGTTTTCAAGGCATTTGTCAAATACATGTAGTAAAAAGGACAGTTGTAGTTCTGAGATGGGCAAGACATTGTGGGTAGGGTTTTGAAGTTGAACAGTTTATTCTTTCTTAGTCCAGTACTGTTATACATATCTACTTATACACTAGGCATAATAAAAAAAGCCATCTTCAGATGAAAGCAGGAAATTAAATCTATAATTCTGGTGTGGGTAATTTTGGGAATGTTGGCTTTTTGAAGTAAAGGCAGGCAATTGTTTAAGTCTGGTTAAAATGTGAAACTGATGTAAGGTTCTACTCCAAAACCAGTGAATAATGTCAGTAGCACTCTTTTTTTTTTTTTTTGCATTGAGAAGGACTACAGCAGGGGAAGATCGATTGAAGTACGTGTAATTAGAAAACAATGTTGCCTTTCTGATGGGTTAAATTCGAATAAACGTAATGGTTCTTGCTAATTGATGATTGTATTTCCAGTGGATTGGGCATCATTGGCCAAGCAATGGATAGCACAGCGAGAAGCTGCACAGACATTTGATCATGGCACACTGGCACAACCACCTCCCCCACCACCCCCGCCTCCACCTGTGGAGCAAGTAATGCTTCCTGCAGAGTCTCAGCCTTCAAGCCAGGAGGATGAAAATAGCATGGACATTTCAGATGAGGAAGAAGGCAGCAGATCAGCTAATAGTTTATCAGGAGGTAGGATTGTGTTTTTTAAGGCCTATTCTCACCCTGCAATGTTTTCAAGGTTTGCGCATGCAAGATTTTGCTTGATAGGAAGCATTGCAGCACCGTTCTACTCTCACGTAGTAAGTCCACTCGCTAGTGTCCTGCAAGGTGACATCCTCCGCGCAGCGCATTGTGGGTAGTCGACAAAATGGCAGACAATCAGATACTTTTGGAAGCTACTGCTGCTACGTTAATAATATTGTCTGATGAAGTAGGGAGAGAGAGAAGAAGAAAACAATAAAAGATATGGGTGAGGGGTGGGTATTGCGAAGGAGTCACTTAGGAGCCTTATTTTCGTTTCCTCTAAAAGAAATATCTTCGGAAGACTCGAGAGAATGCAGACGCTTTTTGCGAATGTTGCTGCAACGTTTGAAGAACTTTTATATTTGATCGAGGCTGCCCAGACCACGAGCAATTTCAATTCAGGCATTCTTGGCCTTATCCCGGTTGAGATACTCTGGATTGGCAGTGTCGAACAGAGACAGGTAGTTTTCCCACATACAGAGCATACTCGTACACCTTTCCGCTGACCACGTCAGCATTTTCTAATTTGGAGGTAAAAGGGAGCCAACTGTGTTCAAACATTCCGATTGGCTATGTAATGTAGGTCAGGCTCAGCAAGAAAATAGAACCACGTCCTATCCTTGAAAACCTCAATGCAAAGCCCCCTCACAGCCATGTGCAAAACTCAAAAAGCTCAGAGCATGGCCTGCAAACTATGCAAAGTGCGGTAAATTGCAGCGTGAGAATAGGCCTTTACAAAGCAGCTGCACATCATTCAGTTGTCCTTTTCAGTGACTGTTACATAGACACTGCTGACTCCTCTCTGCTGACTGTCCACTCCTCTACCCCGACCCAAAGCCCACTCCCAGCCCAGTTGGCTTTATTTCTTATGCACAAATGAAGGCTTTATGCCTCGTACGCGAGGATGCATGGAGGTGGAATTCAGCTCTTAATTTCTGCACATATTGTTTTCTTTTTGAAGCTTGTTTGAGGTGCTTGAGGGTGACATCCTAAGAGCACTTAGTTTATATTAATCTGCATGTCTTATTGATTGGATCCTTTGTTATCATTTCTAAACATAAAGTTTATACTGTTGGTATGGTTGAAGAGTCATTAGCATGTCATAGGTGTGGCCTGAGTGAAACATGACATTTTCCCCAAATGCTGACATTTTTGTACTAGTAGTAGCATTGCAAGTGTTGCACAGGAAAAATTCATATTTTTACTAAGATTTTTGCAGATGTAAAGTCTTTGTGGCTGCCCCATGAGGCTCTCATCAAATAAATATTTAACTGAAGCTTCATTGTCACTAACATGAACTTTGTGATTACAAAATATCACTTTCAGTTTATTCATGCACACAGTTTTTATGATGGGAGTCATGTTGGAATGGATTAGTGTCATCACAGTTAAAAGTATCTTTTTTTTCAAGTCACATTTATTTTTAATTCTAGCATCCACTTGACTAGCAAGATGATAATGCATTATTAAGTAATTGTAAAATGCCCGAAATTCTCACCTTTTCAGGACAAGCTTCTTTGTTGCCTACTCCTTTAAAGCAAGCTACAGGTGCAGACTGGAATGGCAGTTGGGCTCCCTCATCTCAAAGTGATTGGCAGGGGGACAGTAGTCAGGTATGTGAGGTTTAAGTATATGATATGAAACTAATAGGTGACTGACTGGTTCTGCTTAAGCTGGCTAACTGCTGTGTTGAACTTGTATGGTGATACTATCTCAGCATTTGGAATGCTGTGTGTCACATCTACTTCACACACAATCATGGCAATTGCACATTCTTTTGACAAGTTACAAAGGTTGTTATATTGGTTGTGGCATTTATCCTTGACCAACGGCTTCAGACAAGACTATCAATTACTTTCATCATTGGTATTTAACACCTATCTACATTCAAGAAAAACATTTATGAACATACACCAATAACCAGGTGTGGGTTTACCATATGAGTGACGGACAAGAGGAATAATACGAATAACATACACAGGATAAAACTGCATAAGGCCTGATTTATGACTAAATAAGAACATAAGACATATCTATATAAAAACTGTCACAAAATGCCTCTGGTGTCACTCGATACACTCTCACAGCAGCACACGCACACACTACAATCCACGGTCACTCATTTGGCAGGAGGTGAATGACAGCCAGTCGAACCACTAAAATGCAAGACAAAAGCAAAATGACTGACACAAAGATAAATTTATTAGCACAAAAAAATATAAAATAAAAAGGGGAAAAGAGTGGAGGTGAGAAATGTCCAACATGAAGAAAAAAACACAAAGGACAAGTTGACCTCGCTGTCAGACACATGGTTGGCCAAGCCACCCAACAGATGTGGACACACACAAATAGGCACTTAAAAAGCTACCACGTGCACACACGCACTGGTGCATGAAATGAAGGGAAATAATTATAACTTTTGCTTCTGAGGCCTTTAATGGGGCAAACAACTTATAAGGAAGAAAACTGTCACTTTGTCTTTTCAGTATCATTATCAATAAGTATGTGTACTTTGCATATTTCTAAATATTGAGCATGAACAATTCACAGTGAAAAGGTGTGTGTCTTTATGCACTGACACAACTAAAAATCTAATAATTAGCTGCTTGGATTTGACTCAAAGGGGTTGACTGTTGTGTGGGATTTGCAACACATTTGGCAGGAGCTGGAACCAGGCCCAGCTAATGGCCAACGCTCACTCCATCCGTCTCTTTAGACATTTTGTGTCTAAAGCGTGCATACCAACTGAAGAGGATAGAAAGGAGACAGGCAGTGAACAGCCCCAAAATGCTGTAGAAAACATTGTCTCCAAACAGCTTTAAGTAGATGATGCATGATGTCAAGCACTAAAAAATTTGTAAAATGATGCCAAGCGTTGTCTGCTAAATTCATGTTTCCCTTTTTGTGTGCATTCGCCGTCAAGTTATCTTATATCCTTTTAATTAATATTTAAAAATACAAATTGTTAACTTGATTAGATGAGGGGAGGATACAGTTCAGGGACTGTGGCAATACATGTATCACTTAATCCCCTGAATGCTCAGAATACCACAATTCTTTTTAGTGTCTAAATGAACACTTAATCACTAACTCAATTTAGAATGTTTCCCAAACTTCTGGTGGCAGTCCAGTGGCGCAACGGTTAGCGCCTGTCAACAGTACAGTGAAGATTGGCTGTCCTGGGTTCAGCTTTCATCTCGGGCATTCTGTTCCAACTTAGCATGTGGCAAATGTTTACAGGGCTGGCTGCCTTGCTGAGATATAGGGTAAAATACCAATTCTTTAAAACCCTCACCCCCACCCCAAACATCTGGTAAATACATTATCTCCCTTGCATGCAAACAGCACGCACTGGTACGTTATTTCACTTTCATACACACTGGATTATTCATAGTATATTATCTCTTGTTCATACATACTAAGGCATGGAGGCACCTGTGATGCTGTGTGCTGTATTTTTGTATATTTTTGGACATCTGTTTCGTTCTCTGAACAGATTTAGTCCTTGCCTTGCTTTGATTTCAAAACTGAGGAAGGATGTGTCAGTGTGTTTATGTTCCATGCTGGTATTAAGCCTGTAAGGTTTGATGTGAGCAAGAGCTGCTTGTCCTTACTTGAGGTAAACAAACATGATCAAGACTAAGCGGCTGTGTGCTGTCAGTGAGACAGCATCGCATTTTTGAGCATTTAAAAGCTGTTTTCACATGATTTTTTTCTGTGAAAAATTTGTGGTTATAGTCTGTGTAATAATATACATACATCTTTTTGTTGTTGGTTTTTTTTTTTTTTTTTTTTAGCTGGCTAATAAATCGATACAACTTACTAAAAGTCCCTATACTATCACAGTTGTAATTTGCTTACATAGTTACTGATAGGCAGTGGCGCCAACTCAAAGAATACCATCTCAATGCCTTTAAGACTTTCTCGTTATATGTAGGTTAGTCAAAATATTGGCCACACCAGCTGAATGTGGCTGTTATATAATAGCAATAACAGTCAAAAAAAGACATCTTATTCTATGAACATTTTATTTCATGGAAAGCATGTTCAATTTGTACAGTTTGTTCAAAACAAGCATAAAATATTTCATAGAAAGGAAATAGAAAAACAAAATATAAAAAGAACTCAATACAGAGTGCATCATACAATACCCCAAATTTAGTCATTTTTCTGACTGCAAGGTCTCGTACAAAACTGGTAATATAACATACTAACGTATCATTTTAATTAATTTTGATAGGTGGTCTTTTCATTTGCACTACTTCTCTAAAGTAAAAAGAAAACTACATTTATCCTTAAAGTCATAAGCTTAGTTTCTTTTTGTCTCTATGGGTACGAAACGTGTGATAGTCCATTATTTTAACAATGTTAAATCACTATTGCTGAATAAAATACTTTTGTGACTTGTGAAAATGAATCAAGGCAAAGAGATAACTAACACAAGATTCAAGAAGAGTTTTGTTAAGTCTTAAAAGGTCATGAATTTGGACAGTTTGGAGTGCACGGGTTCAATGCTTAACTGCAAACTATCAAGCTAAATTTAATTTTATGGTTACTTCTTAAAAGATATGCTGCTTATTTGTCTCTTGTGCGTATGCACACACACACAGTTACATCACTCAATGCAACACACACACACACTGGCTAATAGAAACACACAGATCTTCATCAAAATATTCATTTACACATATAGATGTTTGTCAGTTTTTTTTTCAATTGTCACCTATTGTTCGACAGAAAGAGTAGCATCTTATGACGCTGCAGATCTCTTGTTCAAATCATATATCATCAATGTACTGTTTTTATGTTTCATTGTAAAAGTAGCTGTCTAGGAAATGTTAAAAGATGCTTGGAAAGAAGCCTGAAACTTAGTTCCCATCTGTTTGAATCCTGTAGTTAGGATAAACTAACCATTTTGTTTTTGGTTTTGATAAGGCTTATGAAATTTTCTTCTTTTAAGTTGAGCTTTATCAGGACTATTAAAATCATCAGTTATTTTTAGAGAAAATTTATACTCCTGTCTTGTATCATAACATTTTTTTAAGATTAGAATATTCTAATTGAATGTTCATCAACCACTTGCAAACTTCTGAAATCCATGGGTCAGTTTTAATTACAGTAGGTTAAAAGTCAGGGTTCATTCTTAGTGTCTATATATGTATATATACCTTGATTTTTATGGTTATATATGACAATCTAAACTGTGATGAACTATAAATAATGATACATTAAATTTATATTGAATATCAATGTGTGTTAAAAGTACAAAACAAGAACACACAGTTATAGACCTTACCTTACATCTAAAAGTCAGTTCATCCGATTTTTGTCACCACATTTCTCCACAAAACAGGATGGATAATATACATCTTTTAAGTAAGATATTTATATAATAATATAAGATATTATCATCTTTATATACCACAGAGCTAGACTAATATGAATATGAGCTTAATGAAGACCCATGGTGCAAAGGCGTTGTTAAAGAATTGATCGAGTGATTTCGGTACTTGCAGCTCATCCGTCCCCAGTTGTAAACATAACTGACATAGTTTTGCACTTGGACAAGTAACAGAACTAGCACACATGGACTTTTAACAATAAAGAAAATGCGAACGACTTACTACTTTATTTCCATATTTAGCATAGGGCGCGTTCAGAGTTTTTCACACTAGCTCAATAATGTCTTGGCAGCTTCGTGGGCGGCTTTGTTTACCCCAACTAAGGGAAGTCACTCGCAGGTGATGACGTCAACCTTACAGGCCTGATACAAGATATTGCAAGTAGTTAAGTGGCTGCATATATCAGCAAGTTCTGTTATATTGCTTACACAGGGTCTGTCCAGTAGTTTTAGATCGGTACTATACGAGTAAAATAAAATTTTCCACCATCTTTTGTAATGTCAGTCTGCTTTTGTGATTCTCAGACATGCACGCCAGTGTTAGATATACACTTTATTTCTACTTATTCCCATATTTGTGCTGTTGGCAGCTCACAAATGCAAAATGTTTCTTTACAATCAATTTTTTCTATGGTGGTCTCTAGAACCCCAGGCCAGTCATTTTAATTGTCACACAGATTCGATATTCTATACTAATTGAGCATAGTGCAACACCATCTGCATTGTGTACTATAAATTTTATGCAAATAACTGGTATTGTGGATAAAAATGGAGTAATTTAGTTTTTCAAAAGAGATATGGAAGCATCATTGGTAGGCATAAACTGATAAATAACTATTATGATCTAAATAAGATGGCATGAAAAGAGGGTTGGATCATCATTACTTGTGGATTTTTCTTTTTAAATTTATACAGAATGTTAGGCTTCATAGTGACGGTTTTACAAACTGATTTCAGGATTCTTTTGAGTTTAGTCAAGGATCTGCTTTTAACAAGAATCAGTTCAACTACCCACCCCCTGGAGATGTGTTTTTTCAGCAACAGGTATGGAGAGCTTGTATTTTTAAGATCGATTTTGCTTTCTTTTACTTAAAGTGGGCACTTAGAGGTTTTGACAGAAGGGATTTCCCTCTTTGAAACCTTTAGCTACATTTGGTCGTGCAAAATTTCTTTTGATAGCTGCTTTTGACAAGATGGAGAATTAAATAATCCAAGTACAGTGTATTATATTCTTTCTCTGTTGCAGGGTGGTGCACCTGCAGTTGCAAGTAACTTTCAACAATTTTGGCCTCCACCTGGAGCCCCACCGCATGCTGGGGTAGGTCCAGAGGGATTTCCATCCCAGATTCAGCCTTTCCCATCTGGTCCTGGAGGTCGACTTGATCGCCCTGGAGGAAGAGAGAGGCACTTGCCAGATGCTGGTTTTTCAACTGGCCGCCAAATTGGCCAAGAAGATTCTGGCATTGGTAAAAGAGTTTTCTGAAAATAATTCTTTTCTTTGAAGTGGGCAGACATTTTGGGGATTTGTTTAAATTTTGTATTTAAAAAAATTAAAGAAGTGCACATTTGCTTATCAAAAAAAAATTCTAGTATCTGGTTTTCCATAAAACAAGTAATAAAGAAGTACTAGATAAAAAAAAAGAAAATTGGCAAAGAATACATTTTGCTTTTGTTACCACACATTTTTGACTTCATCACCGTTGGTAAGCATGCAAATGATCCCATCTTGCATGAGTTCCCTTAAAGCTATCTTGACAACTCTACAGATGCATTGAAGCGGCGATCTCTGCCTGCCTGGATCAGAGAGGGTCTGGAAAAGATGGAGCGTGAGAAGCAGAAGCAGATGGAGAGGGAACGGCAAGAGCAGGAGAGGGTAGATGCACAGCGTGCCCGGGAAGAGGCTGAATTGGAGGCTGCCGAAGAGTTGAGGCGTGAGCAGGAGGAGGGTGGCAGTGGGGAGGCAAGAGTCCCACGCAAGAGCCGATTCGTGAGCCATGCATTTTTCTGTCCCTGTGTGCTTGTTTGCTTTTGTCTTAAGATGCTACAGAAGAATTTTGCAGTTGGGGTTTTTCTATAAAGTTCAACACAGATATATAATCTGTCAGCTGTTTCATATGGTTGTACTTTGTGATTTTACTATGAATTGATTTTATCACATCACTATCTTTGGAGTCTGAAAATAGGATTATGACTTCTCTGTTTCTCTGGGGCAGGATTCAGATGATGAAGATGAAGGAGATGGTCAGGAGGCCAGTGCAGATGTTCAGGCCAGGTCACAGTCTGTTTCACCAGCACCCATCAGATCCACTGTTGAGGCCCAAAAAAGATCACCATCTCCAGAACAGTTTAAGACTGAGGAAGAAAAGCAAATAGAGCTGGTAGGAGAACCACTGCAGATTTTTTATGTATTTGCTTTTAAATTCTTGACCTGCAGCAATGTGTGAAACATGACTAGGTAAAAGGTCTTTTTTTAGATGTCTACATGACAACGTACCTGTGTCAACTCCATGCTTGCTACATTATAGAGTTAACGAATGCCACTAGTCTCATGAAAGATCATGCAGTCAGTAGAGGGTCAGAAACCCATTTAAGTGTAAACCTAAACTGGATAGAGTTGAGAAAAGTTTTGTTTGTGAGTGGACATGTAGTCATCTGTGTCTTGCATAGGAATTAGGAGCTATGTGTTTTGCATCTGTGCTGGCTTGCAGATGCAGAAGGTGAAACGGTGGATGACAGAGATCCTGCTAGAAGTCACCAACGAAGAGATGGAAAAAGTAGCCCACCAGGTATACAGCAAGGCCCGCTCCCAGGCCCTCAAAGGTAGGTACAGGTCTGGGCAGTGTAATCTCAGCTGTTGATTGCCATAGAGTTGCAGGTTGTCTTTTGTGTCCAGTTATTTCATGCCATCTCTTGATTGTACAGGATGAGGATGAGTAAGGTTTTGGCAAGGTTTAGATACTTTTTTTGAGTTCCCAGATGAAGCCTTTGTAGTCCAGACATTGCCCCATTTTTGTCCCCTTTTTTAAAATCTGCTTATATATTTTTATGGTTACAGAATGCTTTACCTCAAAGTAAATTTGAATTACAATGAAATGCTGTAGGCCATGCTTCTGGGTCCAGAAAGAGTTACTATGATTTATAACAGTTTGCGTACAGGTAGTTTGACCAGAGTTGTTGCACCTTTTCATTAAAATGAAAATTTTGAACAGAGAAGAGATAAAACTACTTATGGTATTTTGGGAAGGAACAACAGGCCTGCTGTTTTGAAACTTTGCTTGAAATTGGGGTGGGGAGAATCCCAAAAGTTAAAATACTTTCTGCTTCTGGTTTAGCAGCGGTGTCCTTAAAGGTACAGTTGGCATTTTGCAGAAGCATTGTCTTCCACCTTCTGTACACCTTGACCTTTGTTGAGTGGTATTGTTGTCCTAGCGTCTGCTAAATTGTAACTGACAGTGGAGAAATTCTGCAGCTGAGCTCTTCATTCAATGTTGTCACTAACTTGTGGTTTGTAATGATCCAAAGCACCAGCAAAAGTCCTCGCCAAGTCCACCGCTTTGGCGTCAATCTCCACGCTGGGTAAGTGCCCTAAGTTGATAGTATCCCCTGCCTGTTTGGTCATAAAAAAACTGGCAGCGGAAGTGCGATTGATGTTTGCCTTAGTCAGTCTGTTCAGATTGATTTGGGCAATTTGGTCACTGCACCCACCTACTGTTACTCATTATAATACAATCATTATTAAGCTTTTCCCCTACTTCCTCGCACTCTTTCATTTTGTATTTGATATCTGTTCTGTACTAGACTTTTATTAGGAAACAGTTCATAGAGATAGATTCTGGATATATCTTAAACAGTATGGAAAATAATATACTTGACAAGGTAGGTATTGTAGATAGCTTGATGCAAGAGTGGGTATCTCTTTTTCCCCTCTTCTTAATTCTCTTTTTATGTAAATAATCATGGCAAGCACTTTAGGAGATACGTGTTAACGCAGTATATTTGATTCAGGACTTGGCTATGGATCTGGTAGCAGTGATGAGTCTTCTGAGAGTGAGGCCACTGCGGACGACTCAGATGATGTCAAAGCTAAAGGGAGGTCCAGAGCAGGCAATGAGAAGGACAAAAGTTCCAGTGAGGATGACTCTGGTGCGTTTTGACAGAATGCATATTTTGCTGTCAAGAAACCCTAAAGAACTGTGTCCTGTGTATATATATATATTTGGATATACATACCACTGCTTGCTCTGTGATGAACATCATCGGACAAGCATATGTCTGATTGTCTTTTTGAAGAGAGCCTGTATTATCTGAGAGCTTGCAGCATTAATAAAAGGTTTAGTACACCAGGTTAATGTTTTATCAAATGTTGACATGATTTGTAAATTTTTGTTGAAAATCAAGGGCATTTCTATGCTCAGTTCTTTAAAAGGTTTCACTTGGAGCAGCAGTTAGCAGGAAGACTTTGTGATGTTGGTTTTCTTTCATAGCCTGCATGCCTGACTTTAATTTTTTGTGTGTGTTTATGGTGGTAGTGGGGGGAGAGTGTTTTGTTTTTCATGTTTCATTTTCCATGGCTTTTCCCCATAGAGTGGTAGAATGAGTTTTGAGTAGTTAAAGTGTAGAGACTTGTCTAACGAATGACAGAAATCTTTTCCTATTGGTTTTGTGACCCTTTTTGTTTTTCTCTTCACCCAGGTTACAAACCAAAGGACTCAAAAGCACCACAGCACTTTAAAAATTCATCCGTGCCAAAGAAATCTCACTTTAGTAATAATGAGGAATTCATTCCTGGTCTTGATTTGGTTAAGGGGGAAGACAGTGAGGAGAAAGTGAGAGTTAAACAGGAGCCCAGACTTCCTGAGTCAGAGGAGCATGTAGAGCAGAATGTTAGGACAGAGAAAGTAGACACAAAGTCTAAAGAAAAATCTCGAGGAGTGGTGAAAAAAGAAGACACTGTGGAGAAATCCGGTGGAACCACAAAGTCAGAGGAGAGCTCTGGCAGCACTAGTGACTCTTCATCTTCTGGCTCTTCCTCAGACTCAGGGTCCAGCAGCAAATCATCTGCCTCAGAGGAGTCCAGTCCAAAAGCGAAGAAGAAAAAATTACAGAGTAGGTCAAAGGCTATTCAGAAAGCGAAAAAAGAAAAGTACAGATCTGTCGACGATGCGAAGCACATCAGCAAGAAGGACTGGGACAGCCGAGACGTGGAGAAAGGAAGGGAGCGCAAGAAAGACGAGAGAAAGCGACACAAAGAGAAGAAAAGGAAGAAAGAACATAGTGTGGATAGAACTCGATGGAGTAGGAGTAGGGACAGGAGTCAGAGCAGGGACAGGGGGAAGAGAAAGAATGGTAGCGCAGGTGATGAGAGCGAAGACAGCCGCAGCCAGAGCAAGGAGAAAGAGAGTGCAGCTAAAAGAAAGCTTAGCTCCAGTCCGGAACGGCAGCGTAGCAGAAGTGAGGAGAGGGGCAGGGAGCGTAAGAAGAAGCGTAGCACAAGTAGAGGAAGAGGGGAGAGTGTAAGCCCAGAAGTGAGAAGTAGAAGTAGAGAAAAGGTTAGACGAAAGCGTAGTAACAGCAGGGGAAAGGGGAGAAGCTTGAGTCCAGAGAGACGGCGAAGCAGAAGTGGGGAGAGGGAGAAGGAAAGAGACCGACGAAGAAAGCGTAGCGTTAGCAGGGAGCGAAGGGGAAGACGGGACCGGAGTAGAAGTGGGGACAGCGAACGGCGAACAAGGCCGAGTCGCAGAGACAGCCGTAGCAGGAGTAAAAATTCGGACCGCTCACTAGACAATTCACACAGACATAGGAGCAGAGACAGGGACCGCCGACGTAGTAGAAGTGACTCTAAGGGCAGGGACAGTCATCACAGTAAACGCTCCCGAAAGTCTGATGGTGATAGCAAGGCTAAGGCCAGGAAGCGGCACCGTTCGCGGTCACCGTCTTCAGATAGTGAGGGTGACGGTCGTCGCAGGATGAGCAAAGACACACACACATCTAAGCAGCGTTCTCACAAAGACCACCATCGAGATGATGAGCATGAGAGGAGTGGTAAGAGGTCCAGTCGAAAACACAAGAGTAGATCCCGGTCAAGGTGGGCTTGGCAGTTTTCTCTTTTCATGCAAGAGTGCATACAAATATATGTTGCTTTTTTCTGCAGGAATTGTAAAATATTTTTGAAAGCATTTTTATGGTGATGGTGGTGTTGGCAAGGGTTGGGGGCAGGGGTGAGATATGCTGGTGCATTATTCTGGGCATTTCTGGTTGGAATATGGGTTAGTGACCGTAAATGCTGTATTTTTCATTTAATTATCTTGCACTCCTGACCAATTCTTAGGTCAAAGTATGCTTGCTTGCTTGTTTTCAAAGCATCAGTCTTGCGTTGCTACAGGGGGAGCAAGAGGAGGCTTTGTTTTATTTTCTGTGTGACAGCTGTTATATTGCAGTCACCACATGTTCTTCCTGCTGCAGGTAAGGGTCATGATGCTTGGTTAATTGCTGTTTTGCCATTTCTAACAAACGCTTTTTATTTTGCAGGTCACCATCACCTCGCAGGCGATAGACAACTGCTGCCATTTTGCTTACATCACCATAAAAAGAATGTACAGTGTAGCTATTTACATTGACTTATCAAAATTTGTGTATGCTTGTTCACAGGAAAAGGTTATAAAGATGCCAGTCACAATAATCTTTGTACTGTCGTGTTCTGAAAGCTGCAGATGAGAGAAAAGACGAGGCCATTTAATTATTTCAAACATTTGGTGCTATCTGTGCCTCAAAGTAAAAAGAGCAAAAATGCAGAGCACAAGGGGGTCTGCAGCTCCAGCCTCTCTGGAAAGTACAATCCTTAAAAAGGAGTCGAGGGAATTGGGTATGAAACATCACAAGGTTCAGATGCCAGTACTCAAAACTAATCGGCTGTTTGCTTCCCTGATCAGTTTAAGGACAAGTGGGGGGGGGGTGGAAGTCCTTGTAAACATATAGAACTATCATTCTATTAGAAACTGGTGGTTTGGTGGTGCAATGGTTAGTGCTGGTCACCAATACAATAAGGATTAGCTATCCTGGGTTCAGATCTCATCTCGGACACTTTCTCTGCATGAGCCATCTTGACAGGGCTGGCTGCTTTTTGCCATGATACAGCCTTAGTTGCACCAATTCCTTCCCCCTTAGAAACACTTGGGGTCAAGTTCCATTTGGACAAGAATTTAAACGTTGAAAAAAGCACAAATACAGGGAACTGTAAATACATGCCTCATGAACCACGAAACCATGACAAATGCTTAAAAGCAATATTTTCGCACATCTTTCAAAGAAAATTTGATTTTAGCAAAATGCATTTCAAGGGTTTATTTGAGTATATATAACATTTTTAAAAGTTATGCCTGGCTGATGTCTACCAAAGTTATAAATGCATACAAGTGTTCAAAGAACTTCAAAACAAAATGGTCACCGCTTGGTCCAGGGGTTCTGAAAGGAAAGGAAAATTGCACAGCGTGGAATGTCGCCTGGCCTTGTAAAATATCTGTATGCCATAATTCATAGCAGACTTGCACACATTCATCTCGTCCCACATTTCAACAGTGCACATGCAGGCATATAGCATCATATTTTACATGTTTAGATCTCCTAAGTCCTGATCCCAAGCCTGTAATGTTATTATTGCATACAAGTACTGTTACACTAAAATTAAGAGTTGTATCTATATTTTTTTTTAATTAAAAAAGTGATTAAAATGAGAGTCCATCCCTGAAACAGTTTATGCTGAAAGTAAAGATGGCTTCAAATGACTTATACAAAATGAGTTGGGACAAGCTTTCGAATGTAACAGAACTTCACCAACATGCTGTGTGGAACCATCCCCTATAGTGTCCGTGAATCTGATGAAGTCTATGCACTCTCTTCATCCCTTTCATGCATCCTTCAGAAATTACACAGCTGTGGCTGGCAGGTATGCTAACATCTTAAGTACACCATCAATGAGCTCCAACTTGCACACTTAAAAAAGCACAACTAAGGAAGAACTGATTACAATAGACAAATGAATCCACCATACTTCAACACTTAAAATTGTTGCAGCAAATCTTGCTATCGCCACCATCAGACCATAACTATTCTTCAGCCCAGAACAAGGACAAATGGTGAATGAAATTCTCTGAAATCAGATGAGCTTCTTTAGGATCGTCATGTCTGTGTATCCCCCTCTCAAATTAGTGATACTGCAATTTTATTTTCATAAGCATTATTTTCAATATCTATAGCACTGAAAACTAAGGGGTGGGGAGTCGAAGGTTTACCGTAAGCTAAATGGGTCTGTATTATCACTGCTACAAGAAAACTGAAGACCTAGTATTTCTTTCCTTATTCTCAAGCACTGATTAGTCTTTGGATCAAAAAGTGTGTCTAGGATACACTCTGAGCAGGCTGTTTTTGCTAGAACTTATTAGCTGGGAATATCAAAGATCCATTCTATAAGTAGGCAAGTATTGGCATTCTGACACAAACATTATGCTTAGTATATTCCACTCATAGTTAATGAGACCCTAATAAGACCGTTGCACACTGCACTATAAATTCTGCAAACCCAACAAATGTCCAAGGCTGGAATGAATGCAGACAAGCTTTCTGCTCTCTCTCAAGCTGTTTGCTGCCCTGTAGCTGTGCACTCCTAACTCTATTTCCTGCTGCCACCATGCATGTTTATACTGTGATTTGCCATCCGATACAGCCATCTTTTTGAAAAAACTATGTCTGGATGTCACTAGTGTAACTGTGCATCTTCCATGTAGTCAAAACCTCCATCCATCTGAGAAATGCTTCTGTCTGTTGTCATGTCATCAAACTGGAACATAGTTTTTCCACACTCTTAAATATAAGGTGCATCAACAAAACATGTTATTTGGACGTAATTATACAACCAGAGATATGGATTGCACTGACAGGCAAAACTAATCCTATCTACCCCTAAACATAAAGCCTCTCGATGTTCATATCTGTCTTACCTGGTAGACTCTATTTCATGGCATGTACTGAACCTGCTTATGAAGTCTATGTAAATGGTTTCAAAGTTTTAGTTTGAGACCTTGCCCAATAGATTCTCGATTTCAAAGCATTTAGGCCCTTCTGATAATCATGAAAATATAAAATGTTTCCATACCCCACTATTTTCTGCTTCTATGGAACCGTCTTCAATCTCTTCATCATCAATTTCCTCAGCAACGCTGCCATTTTCTGTCTTTCCTTCTCCTTTGCTGCGAGGAGACCTCTGACTAAAGCTGTGTCTGCAATAGCAAGATGTGTAGCATAAATGTGCAGTTTTTTTTCCCCTTCATTTTTTTTCTTTAAATCTTAATTATTTCTGGTTGGAATGAACACAAAATTACACCAAGAATGCAAACAATAAACATATAGCCTGTATGAATGATTACAAATATTTCAATGTATTACCACTGTATACATTGTTAACAAGATCCTACTCTAAGATCCACATCAGCTTACCCAGAACTCTGGAAGTCGTCTTCATACTCATAATCATCTTGTGTATCTGAAACATATTTTTCAGCATTCTTAAAAGCTAATTTTTTTTTCAAATGACTGGGTTTTCCTTTAATACTTTTGTTTCAGTTACTTTATTATAAAAACAAAGACAAAAGGATGGTTTACATTAAACTTAAGGCCGGATCTCTAGTTTTTTTCGACCATTTTTCCAAGAAACATCTTTGAATCTTACCACCACCCATGTCTAAATTGGCCATTCTACGATCCAGTGTCCTAAGAATGGCATCACCCTCCCTTGGTCTGGATGTGGAACCTAAAATTTTAAAACACATGACCAAGTGTCAGATTCCATTTGTTCTCTGACACAAGGACAGAATCTAATGCAACATTTTTAATTGTTTGGATGGCATCTCCTTCCACCCCCACCTTTATCATCTACCTCATTAACAAATGACTTTCAACCACTAATGATCACTGCATGAAGAGAAAGGCTACGTCATCTTATACTTTAAACTTAAAAAAAGTATTTCTGAGTGAATGTTTAGTGATTTGAAGGCTTTTATAAGAAGTATGTTAAAATACTTGAAAATTGTAATCCAACTGTAAGAAATAATTAAAAATGATGTGTTATCCAATCTCCTAATGTGATTGACAATGGGATATTGGATCTCTTTATGCTAATATGTACAGAAAATTTGGCACCTGTGACAGAGTGATTGTTTTGCACTGACACCAGTCCACCAGAGGTAACAAAGGGAGAATCCACTGACTCACTGGTAGCCTTCCTAACTCCATCACTGTTAGTTTCCTCTCTCTTTTTCTTCCCTTTGTCTATCTCACTGGTTTACAGGAAGGGAAAATAAAAGATAATATTATGGAAGAACTACCTAACTTGCTAAATTCCTTGACAATGGCTATCTCTAACTGCATGAATGGTAGACACAAACTGCAAATCTAAAGAATTATATTAAGCAGTAATTAAAAAAATGCGCAATTTATTATCAAAATGAACTGAAGCTCCCCTTGAGTCAAGCTGCCAACAAACCATTTGATTAGCTCCAAAGATGTTACTTCTTGTACATGCTCCTCTTCTTTTTACTCCTTATTCTTTACAAACACAGATCGGTTTACTAATTTGCCACAACAGCACAATGTTTTAAGATGACAAGAATGCAACAAATAATTTTTTCAGGTCATAAAGGGTACCTGCTCCCATACGGTGTCAACACAGAGGAGGACGGCAAAGGCCCATCGAAGAAAGAATCATCACCCAAAAGGTCTTCATAAAAGTGACTACTACTTTTGGCAGTGTTCGGGGGTGCTGATGGAGGCAGTGGTGGGGGGGCATTTTTTTCAAGGTTCCTTTGATTCTTAACCTCAACTGAACTTGTTAAGATATCAGCCTGCAAAAACATGTCACCACCACAAATCTGCAGCTTCAATTTGTGGTGATTCGCCTTCACATGTACACAATAACATAATAAAACAGGCTGTAATCTTTCTCTAGTTGTTATTACCATAGTTAGTGAATGCAAAACATGGCAGAGCATCCAACTAATTAATTCTTGATAAGTACCCGTCAAAATTATGGCTGCTGCAAAATATAAAGACTATAAAGACAGTCCATAAGAACACACTGGCTATGGCCTGCAACAAAATTTAAACAAAATAACAATTCACAAGTAAACATGAAACAACTGTTTATAATTCAGTACACTTTATTGCTAACCATTCAAGATCCAGTCCAAGGGCAGCTTCCCTATATCTGTAAGGTCACAAGACCACCTTTACCATAAGAATGTGCATAAGTAAAATAAGAATCCTAATGCAATAACAAATATAACTGATGATGGGCAGCAAGTAGGTATTTGGGACAAGAAGCTATTTATCTCAGGCAGCTCATGTTTACCTTAGTTAAGGCTCCAGAAAAAGCCAGCTTTTGCTTGTGACCTGTGGAGATGACTTCATCTACTTCCCCTGACACCACGGAGCGGCACTGTAGGAATAGGCGTTTGTACATGGCAAGAAACTCATCAAACTCAATGCCTGCGCAGAAAGTAAGATGAAATCTGTTAGCAGTTCAACACTGGAACTTGCTTTGTTGCATGAAATTCAAGGTACCTTAACTTAGTAAATAAACACAAGTTCTCTCAAAACATGCTGACTGATATGTTAATGCTTGGTACTGTTCATGCCTATAGGAAAAGATTGAAAGCATTAAAATTTAAATGATACCCAGAGACTTGACGTTGCACAATCAACCTCCTTCTTCACTGAATATTAAAATGTGGGAACTGTACAGTAATGTGATCCAAATTCTCCATATTTTCTGGAAAATTTGCCCCTTCCAAGACTTGTTTGAAGTTACTTCTTTCATACTAAGGTGAACAAAATTTATGGTACATACCCGTGATATAGTTTCTCACTAGTGTTAAATTTTTCAAAACAACAGAACCTTGTCTACTTTATCTCTCATTATACCCTCAAAAAACTGTTGGTATGGTTTACAGTACCAACCAAAAATCTGAAAACCAATCATTACTCAAAATTAAGAAACTCAAGCTGGTGGAGAGAAAAATTCATTTTTATGACCATCTATGTGTCATTACTGTAGCTTTAAAAGCATGCGTCATGCTACCTAGATGATGGAAATGATAGCCAAGTAGATGGCAGCATGCAAAAACTAAAGAAACAGCTAAAAAAGACACATGCATCATATAACATGAAAAATATGCTGGACTCTAAGCATCTGCCAGGCTGCTGGGTATATCTAAAATTGCAAAAGCCTGAAAAAAAAAACCAAGAACATGCCAGGCTTTCTGTATTGTCCAAGCATCTAAACAGCTTCTGACTGCTCATGCACATAGGATTAAGGAAATCTTGGACCCATATCTTTTTAACATTAACAGAATGCAAAAAGATAAAAGGAAATGACCAAAATGTCATAGTTTACCAAAGCCAACATGTAATCACAAGCTGTAAAAATCTACTTCGCTTTTCCTGAACTTTAAAATTTACATGATGGTGTTGCTGATCAACACAGTAACAATAGCATAGGGGAAAGATTATGACATACAACACTAGCAGTAAGTAGATCATAGAGACTGTTCACATGTCTTACTTTAAGCGAAACTTGCAGCAAAATATTCTATAATAAAATATATAAAAATTCATTTTTTTTCTCCTGGCATATAGCACTAAACCCAGAAATGATTAAATTCTGGTTTCTTAAATGTATGATTTTTTCTATCCACAGACACTATGGTTTCCTGTGCTTGCTGGGATCACTGGTTACAAAGGAGCAAGAAAAAAAACTCCTATTTACAGATCTGAAAGGAAGCAGGCTTTAGTTTGCTTGATGTATCATGCATAAATAAACTTCCAGCATCCAACTCATAATGATGCACAAAAAATCTCAAGAAACTAATGCCATCTTGTAACACAATGCATCATTAGTTCATTAGTAATATTATTCCCTTAAAAATAAACCCTTTATTTACTACACAAATCCAGTTACCTTTGTGTAGTTCATTCTTGAACAATTGTGCATGTATGTAGATTAACTTTTTAACAGTGTACTTTGTGTGTCTGACAACATGCAATAAGATGAAAATTTAACCAGAACATGCTAAGCAGACGTCTTTGGTAGACCACCTAACAGTCACCATGTTCCATTAACCTGGCTAAGAAGAAAAATTTGAGAATAAAAGGCAAAAAAATAATACCTCGAGGAGTGAGAGAGAAATACATTCCTAAAGGAAACAAATAAAACAAGGAATAAGAAGCTGCGTCTACATGAAAAAAGAATATTTTCTTTACCGTGGAAAAAAAAGTGTGAAACATTACAGAAAGGTTTTGATCAGTTTGTTTAACTTGCAGGAACCCTCTTTCATGTAGAACATGGTGCTTACTATGTACGCATGTGAGCTGTAAGCATACACAACACTTATTATCACTTCCTTAAAGTATTTTTCAGTCACATAAAAGGCAAGCAGTTCTCCAACCTCAAGTAAAAATTGGTGGCAGTTTTCAGACAGTCAAAAGTCTTGCCTATTTTTTAAAAGTCCCAGATACATGATTGTGGGTTTTGTACACAACCTGCATTACAAAGAAAATATCAATATGCAGGCATTAATATTACTGTGATTGTCTTCCCTGATGTCAAGAAAGTATAGTGTCATGAATATAAGCACGTCAGCAACATGAAATAAATAACAGCTTTCACAAAACGTCTTGAATGATGAGATCTCTAAAGCTTTTGTTTCCAGTCTCTCAAATGTTTAAATTTTCAGACCACTGCTTTAAGCATCGGCTTTATACTAGCTTTATGACGGGATTTATTTTCAATGACATGTCAGTATATTTACTATCTTGTACACATTTATATGTAGTTTTAATGATGCACTGTTCATCTTTGGGAATTACTAATTTATCAAGTTTAGGAAGTGCTGATATGTGACTTAGGAATTGTAGCAGATAAGGGGGTAGAGCAGGGATGGGGGTAGGACAGAACATGTTGTTAACGTGTCAAATGCGTTTCTTAGAAATCTTGGACAGCGAATTTAGCAGATTCCACGTATAGGCAGTGCTTACACCTAGTCCTGGGTGACAGGTGTGGGTATTTTGATTCCCCAACCACAGTCAGAAAGCTACTGCTGTGGCATGAATTCCGTGGAAAAGCGTGAGCCGCGAACTATTCGAACTTCACGCACGGGTCATAGAGTACACACACCTGGTCTGTTTACGACAGAGGTGTGTGTATATATTCCCGACCCTAGCGGCCAGTGGACTGCTGCTGCTGTTGTTACTGCTGAAGCTGATCCAGTTGACGAACTGTTGAGCTGATACCAGAGATTCCATGCCGTTTTGCTACTGATTGCGAGAACAAACGCCACACTGAAGGAAGGTTGCTATAGCGAGACTGAACAATCGGAGCTGGCGAGAGGGCGATATGAATCTGAGCAGCGTTTACGTGTGTCGAGCGACTGAGCTCCACCACCACTGGTTACAACAAAGACAACCCACCGACTGAGGGGAGGGTCGTCCCGGTGTCCGTGTACCCGAGCAGTAAGCCGAAGGTAGCCACGTCCTTGAGCACCGACCGTTACGTCCGGGGGACCTCTAATGCAGGGCTGACGCGTGAGCTATCGGGAAACGCTGGACTTCCATGAGACGCAGCGTACAGAACAGAAAAGTCGTGAGCTATCGGGGAACGCCGGACTTCCATGAGACGCGGCGTACATACAGAAAGTAAGACTTTCTTTTGGCACTAGGCCAGTTAAAGGGTGTTACGTACCCTAGTTGATATCCTACACCTTCGTCTACCAGGTGTTGATACAGGACAGTTGAATTAGAGACTTGAGTAACCTCAGTACAGTTAAAGGTATATGCAGTTTTGAGACTGCTGAAGACTTGCCTGTGTGCAGTCTGGTAATTTTGAAGACTTGCCTGTGTGCAGTCTGGTACATTAAAGACTTGCTTGTATGCAGTCAGTTAATGATAGTGGATATAAGTGTAGACAGTTGAGAGCAACTTTTGGAGACCTGCTTGTATGCAGTCTATTTACCAGTGTGTATTTAAGTGTGTGCAGTTTAGAGACTGCTAAAGATCTGTCTGTTGTGCAGTGTGTAGAGCCTAGAAGACCTGCCTGTGAGCGGGCTAACAATTATTTACGATTTGAAAGGCTTAGTTTCGTAACTACTTTAAGTGTTACGCCTTTACTCTATTTGTAATTGAATATTTCCTCTGAGTCTTGATTTGTCTGACTGCCTAGGGGCAGTGTTGTTGTGTATTTAATTAAATTTCTTGTTGTTCGTTTTTGTAAATAAGTATGTGTCCGGAAGGGACGTCCTGAACTGAAGCGATCTTGTGTTGTTATTTCGTAAGAGTGCGCATGTCCGCTAAGAGTACGCGACAGGAATCCTTATAAGATAGTTTCAAAGTGGTCAAAATCTTTTACTCTGTCTAAACGCATCACAATAATAGTCAAAAAATTCTCCACCAATTATGGTATTTCTTATAACAAACACATCAGCTTCTAACTTGCTCTGTTAGTTGTAACGTGTGTGCATGAGAGCATTTGGAAGATAGAGAGTGTATGAGAGAGATACAGATCAAGACCACAGAAAGTTAATTATGACAAGAAGGAATGTTTCAGAGATCTGTACTTGGTTCTTAACACTGCTCCAGTCACGAGTGACATGACTTTCTCTCAATGAAGTAATAAATGACTACAGAAGCAAATTATCAAGCCAGGTGATTTTTTTTTTTCAATTATTGAATTCAAACCTTATTAGAAGCAACTGCATTACCTAAAATTTACAACATAAATTTCTGATAGTGCAAGTGGGAGGGATATGCCACTTAAGTTTGTAAAGTCAGTGGGCAATTGTCTCATGGAGATAAAGCAGATATTACATTTCAGGCCAGCAACGAAGGAAAAAAATCTCTTGCTTCAACCCAAACACTGGATTAAAACTGTATACAAGAATTTCATGTAAATGTATTTAAGTAGATGCCACCATACTTACTGCTGCTGAAGTCTTTGTCAACAGCTTTAAATTCATCTTGAACATACTTTTCTAACATGTTTCTGCAAAACAGAACAAAATTCAAAGTGTGACTAAACTCATTTTTCAAAGTCAGCATATCTGCGAAGAATCACATGTGAAGAGTTGAATGGCATAAATATTTTAATTGGAGACTGACCTCTTAAGCGCAATACTGATCAAAAGTTTGATATTCTGGAAACTGTTGAAAAACGTGCTGCACACAGTGGATGTGCTCAATGATTAAAACAGGGTACCTATATCTCATGTAAAGCTGGCCCCGAGAAAAGTGAGGTCTCTAACATCTCCACCTCACTCCCTGTTGACCTGATAACGGTCATGGGATGACATTTACTTATGTTGCAGAGTTAGTTAACTAAGTGCATCATGTGGTTTATAAACAACACTCATTTGCCTAATGTGAGTAAAAAAAATTTATTAAAATAATGCAACTTTTTGATTTGCTACTTTCTTGACTTCAAAAGAAGCTGCTTTCTGGTGTTAAATAACTTCAGCTGATACCTAAAAAGCTGCAGAAAGGGCACCCTCACCCTCAGATGTCATTACCTGTTAAATCCTGGAAATAAATCAACGAAGAGCTCTCGCAGTTCATCTTTATCTATGGCTCCACTGCCATCCTGAGCACACACAAACATGAACTTGCATATTACTTCATCAATTCTGAAATGTCTAATACATTAGTGCTAGGTATCATCACCTGAAATGGACTGTAAACCAAGTTAATTACTATCATTTAAATTAATTCTCTAATCTTTCCTAATAGACTTTTAACCAGGACCTTCTATACATGACTTTAAGAAATGTGTAAGGGATTCAGATTGGTTTTTATTTATTTATTTTTTTAATCACCTCTGGTTAAATGGCCAAGAAAAGCATCAGCACAGAATTTGACTGGATCATTTTCCTTTCCAGTTGTAAAATGAAAAAAGTGCACATGGGAAGTACAACTAGTGCATGTGAACCGAAATCTATTTAGTAGACATGACAAAGATGGCTTTCTCAAAAATAGTTAGGGGCCATATAACTGTGACGAAGGTTAAGGCACCACTGACCAATACTAAAGGCAATTCGTCCCTGAAAGACTGTTAAAATCATCATTGTGACTACACTCAAAGCGCAAAATTCCTTGCAGTTACAACAAGACACAAAAAAAGCTCTGCTCAGTAATAATGATATATATATATAATACTTACTCTGTCGTAAAGATCAAACTTTTCTCTTGCATCTGACAGCTGCTTTTCAGATAAATTCTGCAACAAACTGTAACACTCAATGAATATGTCTTTAAAAATTATTATAACAAATGAAAGTAATTAATTTTCTGATAAACTTCAATCCTGTGTAAATATTAACAACATATTTCCCTAAACTCTGCAATAAAAGAAACTCAAATAGTGCACAGATAATGAAATACTCTACGATGATAATTTTTTGATTGTATTTCACTTTTAATGAAAACATTTTTTCTGAACTTCAAATTAAAGGTAATTATAAAGAGCTCAAGTGAAGCAGTTAGATGGACACACATGGATTTATGATTGATTTCAAAATCAAATTTGTTTTTTTTTTAATTAGAAAAAAATACAAAAGGCACATGGAAAATAGGGGAGGAAACCCAAAAATAAGCGTGAATGTTACCTTTGGAAGACTGTTAAAATCTCTTTCAGCCTGTTAAGAACAGGAAGGGAAGAAAAGTACAGAAATTAGTATCCATATATCTACCATCATAGGTAAGACAGAGCTAGTTAGACATCCAGCACCAAACTGTTCTGCCCAGCTGGACTTCACAAATTTAAAAAATAGTTTTAAACACTTTTATTTGAACTGCACTAAAAATGGGAAAATAATTTTTATCCTTAGTTCTTGGGATTTTCTTCAAATTCATATAACTTAAAACAAAGTGTGAGTGGCTTTGATGATCTGATTTTTAATAGCTTGAGAGAGTGCCCCTCAAACTTTAACAGCAAACATACCTAAGCATGGTTCTGCAAGCCAGGTTATTTTATGTCTTTAAAGGATTGCATCTTTTTGTTCATGGTTTTTGTTGTTGCTGTTATTTGCTTTATTTTTAAAAATGCGATCATCCAAGGGAAGGAACAATGGTATATTTGAAATTTTTTATAAATTTTTTTCTTTTTACTTCGTGACTGAACCCTTCTTACAGGCAAAATTACGGGAGATAGCCTATAGTTTACTATTCCTTAACTAGCAGTTACTTATCTCCCCTAATTCGGCTTACAAGTTCTCATACACACTTAAATTTTTTTTTTTAAAGTTTACTTTTGTTGACTGCTGGAAATGATTTAATATTACACTGTCACCAGAAATGAGTAAGTGGTGAAAATTTCAGACCTCTATGACGATGGGAAGTGGGTGAAAAATCGATTACAAAATTCCACAGACACCCATGCATACATACACATAGTTAAATAAAAGTGCACACAAAAAAATCACACATATTCAACCAGATCAAATGTTTAACAATTTGGAAAAAATATTTTAGTTGCTGAGATATTTTCAATAAAATATGTTGTACAGACAAAAAAACAAAAGAATAAACATAGAACTTAGCTTAGTCATATAATAATTTTCAATTATGCTCTTTTATTCACTTTAAGCAACTCACATTGGAAGAAGAGCCTCCTATGGGATTGACAGTGGAATGCTGCTGTTGTTTACAGGTATGGGTGATAGCACCTTTAAGTACCTCCACCAGTAAAGGTACATGCGACTCGCCTTCCCTGGGATGATTTTTTAAGTTAAGTTCCTTTGAAAGGTTCTCGTGGTTCAATGCATCCTCCTTTTGAGAAAAAAAAATCATAAGCAGCCTTTTACACAGCAATATAATCATTTTGTCTTTATATAGTATGTTTCCCATCATAAAGTAGCAGAAAGTAGTAAAGTACAGTAAAACTTCTCTATAAAGACTTGCTAGAATCCACCAAAATCAGTTCTTAACTGAAAGTGGTCTTAATAGTAAGAACAAGCAGTTGGCTTTTATCCCCCCGAACCATGACTTTAAATACCTGCACAAGGGCAGCTGACAGAAGTTTAAGAATTTAAGCATCAAGGAATGAGTAAATATAAATGATAACAAGGAAAAAACAATTTAAAATTAAGCTTCTTTATTGATCAACATGAAAATAAAAAAATACATGTTGCAGGAGTCACCGGTTTTCACTTTTATGTATTCAAGATCTGTGTGTGGGTGTGGGCTTATGTTAACCCTTATTCTTCAAATCTCTTGATTTTTGTGGCCTTAGTAATTTGATCAATTAATGTTAACAACTTTAACTTATCCATTTGCTGATTGACCTGACAACACTACAGTAGATTATAATGTAATACAGTCTCCTTTTGATTATATATACAATATGCTTAGGCATGACAGGTGAACGTTGTGGTGTTTAATCGACTTTTCGGACAAAAAAAAAGTCTCTATCAAAATGTACTTAATTTATTTTTTCTGATTTCTGCAGAAAATCTTATGTATAGGGTAAATGGTTGACCAGTAGTAGCATATTCTAAAATGTATTTAATTTTTTTCAACATAATTTTTTACGAAAAGCTGTAATAGAGCTCATAACTGTTGGTACTAAGTCAGGTTAGGGAGCTAGTCATAATTGGGATGACATTTATATAGTGAAATGCATCCTTGAAAAATGTTTGGGTCATAAATAAGAGGGAATCGTGATCAGGAAGGTCTTAAAAGAAACGTTTTACTGTAGTAAAAATTAAAAGTAACAGAAAAAATATCAACACATAAGCTTAAAAAGTATAACAAGATGCATTTAGTTTATTTATTAGCATACCCACCAATCCAGTTTCTGGATCAAACACAGCAAGAGTGAACTCTAAGTGAAAGAACTCTAAGAATTCACGGACCAGGCTGGCAACAAGACGGCCTGAAAAAAAAGTTGATCACATCAACAAATAAAAAAAAAATTATTATGATGTGTATAATTTCTAACCAAAGGGCTCAACACTCATTTTCTGAAACCCAAAATAATAACTTAAAAGGACCAGCAGGTTACTAAGTTTGTTTTTTTTCCTCTAATGCTTGGGTAAAATTCAGCATATCTCCCCAAATATAGGTGAATATCTCACTTCAGTTTTCAAGATACATTCCTGCAGAGAAAGAAGTAAACAAACAGACATAGGATCATGCATGTATGTTTAGATTGTGAAGATCTCATCCAATGGAATAACTGGGAAATACATGTAATTGTGGTATCATGATTTTAACTGCTTTCTGTGCACAGCAATGTTTGTAGGTGTATATCATGAGAATGGAAGAGGTACATTCATTCAGATATGGGAAAACAATATCTCTGACCACAAGTAAAAACCAAAATGGGTGCTATGTTTTACAAACATTTATAGATGGTAGACTGCAAAAATCTCAATAATTAACATTAGTGAGTATTGCATACCATCTTTTGTAGACAGGAACATCTTTAGTTCCTTATTCAAAAAGGGTGTCCTGTTCTGCAAACACACACACACACACACACATGCAGCGCTATCAACATAAAAAATCTATGAACTAAACATTGATGGCAATTTTGTACCATTCTAAAATGGCAGCGAGAAAATGTCAAAAACTATTTAAAGAAAGAAGTTGTACCGATATTCTAAAAATACTCCAAACTCAAACGTCTTACATCTTTATTAGAAATTTATCTCATAATTATCGAACCACCCCAAATCGTCAGTTATGTTGTAGTTGTCATCCAATTACCAAAATCTGTTGTGACACGAAAAAGGAAAAGCTATGTGTACTTACTTGAACATTTTCCTGCTCCTCTAAAGCCAGGAATACGCTCGCCCGTAACTGAGCCTAGAGAGTAGTCCCATTATTTAGAAAGAAAACAAAAAGAGTATCAATAAAATTAGTTCTACTTTCTGAAGATCATGGACATCAACTCTACTAATCAGCAGCGTAGAAAGATGCTCGGCTTTTGGTGGGGGAGGGGGGAGACAAACTTCATGCTGACAGTGAACGATGTTCACATTCTTGCCTACTATTTTTTTTTTGAGGGGGGTGCCTGTCCCCTTCCCCCTGTTCCTTTGCCACTACTAACACACTGTTGCTTTAAGAAAATGAAATATATTAAATATACTTCAGCCTTTACTTTGGACTGATCTGGTAATGACAAAGCTATTTCTACAGATTATTGAGAAACTGAAACAAGTGTGCACTTGTTTTCAGTTTACAGCTCAAAGAATATAGGCCTACACAATGGCTCTACACATATTTAATGTTGGTCATATATTAAATAAGAAATAAATAAGCACACATAAATATAAGCTTGCACGGAAAATCTTACGCGCAATTTCCCTAAAGTGCCATTTGCTTCAAGAGTTTGAGCAACTAAGTCTCTCAACTCCGTGTCTTCGTCGGCAGACATGTTTCCAGACAAAAACAACGAACAACGCATGCGCATTCATCTGTCAAAACAGAAATCACTATATTTTAATGTAAGAATTTTTATTGTGACAATTTATTCTGCCGAAAGTCAAAATCTTTCATGGAAAAGCCTATTTTTAAAAAATCTATTAATAAAATTGTTCGAAATATATATTTCTCGTATCCATGGCAGTGGCCAATCACACGTTTACCTAGCTTTTTTAAACCAATCAAACTGTTCTGTGACGTGGCTTATGACGCCTGAGCGGGACGCTTGATTTCGCATTCTGCCAGCACGAGCTCACTGGAACGCTGCTTTGGTGGTTCATTTACCTCAAAATTTTAGGCATGTGACCTTCAAATTTCAATATGTATTTTTACAATTTCTTCGGTACATTTAAGTTCTCCTGTCAGAAAAATGAAAAGACATCACGTGGTGCACCTTTTGTTGGAAAAACTACTTTGTTTTTTGCAGATTTAAATCAGACTGTCTGGTACACAGAAAATGCCTCTTCAAGATGACCGCATTAAGAATTACAAGAACAAAGGCAGAGATGCAGACGTAAGTTAAAAATTTAAAAGGAACAATGTGAGAAAAAAACCTCCATTTTCTGGTTCATTCTCGATCTCCACTTTGAAAAGTCTTAGAAATCGTTTCGAAAATTTTGGAAAAATCATGTGCGATTTAAATGACGAAGCAGTGTGAAAACCAGTGGCATTTGACTTTCTTATGGTAAACTGCGGTTTTTAGTGCCTCTTCGCCAGTAGTATTAGGAAGTGGCTATCCTAATGCCTAGGCCATGCGGCTTATTTAACGACCGGTCTTGAAAGTCTCTTGGTCAGCAGTGTGGTTTTCACATATTTTGTTACCATCAAAATTGTACATTTGGAACGTTATCTAGAGAGTTCTTAACGCTATTTGTTTTGCTTTGCTTTTTGGCAAAGATATCCTCACTGAAAGCATTCTAATCCCAGTTATTAGTAATCTTAGAAATAACGTTGTTGCTATCTGGAATATCTTGGCGCATGCGTTTTCAGGAGATGCGCCGCAGACGCAATGAGACCTCCGTTGAACTAAGAAAAGCTAAGAAAGAAGAAAACCTTCTAAAAAGGAGAAATGTTGGCGGTACTGTATCAGACAGCGATGACCCTACAAGTCCTCTGAAAGAAGTTGGTAATAAGGTATGCATGAAGATTTCAGAATAGATCTGTTACGCATTTGTCATTTAGTTTAAATTTTGTTGATATCCTTTAGTGAATCCCAGGTAGTTGAAAGGAAAAGTGTTGTGTTCTCATGGTGCCTTTTACGCAAATTACATTTATCGTTTTTTTTTCTTTTAATCTCATCAAGTGATCTGTCTTTCTGTGATGATTCTACAGACAAGCATATATCTGAACATCATGATGTTTTATTTGTCTGAGAAAGACTGGTGTTCCCCAAGATATTTTTAGCAGACTGCTGGATAACTTAAATATTAGGTTGCATAATAAATTTTTCATATGTAAAGCTCTATTTAAATATAAAATAAATTCTAGGTAGCATCTTCATGAACCTGATCTTGAAAAACAGTTTAATTCAGACTTGTTTATTTGCAGTTGATGCCTATTGAGGAGATTGTCAGTGGCATACAGGGGCATGATCCGGTGAAGCAGCATGCTGCCACTCAAGCATGTCGCAAGATGCTGTCCAGAGAATGCAATCCTCCAATCAACAATGTTATCAAGACTGGGATTGTTCCCCGCATGGTAACCTTCCTTGATCAAGAAGATAGGTGGGTCTTGCAAAAAACGGATTTGTGATTCCTGTAAGATTTAGATTTGTCCACATATTTCTGAAGTCTTTCCACAATAGCTGGGAAAAAAGTTTCAGATAACATTGTTGTGTTCTAACAGGCCAGATCTTCAGTTTGAGGCAGCTTGGGCACTAACAAACATTGCCTCAGGAACAAGCGACCAGACAAAGATGGTGGTCAATGCAGGAGCTGTGCCAGCTTTCATCCGGTTGCTGAGCTCCACAAATATGGCTGTTTGTGAACAGGCTGTGTGGGCACTTGGAAACATCGCTGGTACTTTCTTGCTTAATAATTTCAGATATGATGTTAAAAGGCTAGGTAGCTAGTCTATCAATGATGGTTTGCAGTAAACTAAAGTGATATGATTTTGGTGATCTGTCTTTCTGTGATGATTCTATATACAGACAAGCATATATCTGAAAATTGTGATGTCTTACTTGTCTGAGGAAGACTATAGTCTGTTATCTTTTTAACAGATTATCAGAGGCTGCTTATGTAACTATAAAAGCACTTTCCTTTCAGGTGATGGACCTCAGCTGCGAGATTTGGTGACAAATGCAGGCATTGTTGAGCCACTTCTTAGGCTTGTTAGCACCAATGTGCCGGTAAGGCCACACATCTTATCATTCGACTGGGTATTGTGGCATTGAAAGTGATCCTTGTTCCCATTTGGGTCCATTTTCTAGTTTCTGATTCTAGTTTTTTTGTTTTTTTTAAGCTGTTTGTGATATATTGGATCACTTCCTTCCCAGCTAATTTTTATGCCACTGTTTAATCAAGCGCGTATAACACTTGGCCCTGTCGCTGGTGAATTTTTTTACGTTTCAAAATGCGTTGTTTCGGATAAAAAAAATTAATGAATTCGATAGTTGATTCATTTTTCTAGCGATTGATCTTTTTGAGTCTTAGTTTTAACGTTTGACAATAATTTTCTGCATTTTCCCATGGTACCTGTCTTTCTGTTTGGAAAATGGCTCGCAAATTCCTGGTATTGAAATTTCGGTTGGCAGCTTTGAAAACATTTTTGAAACATTCACTAAAATTTTAAGATACATAGGTTTTGTCTTCGAGTATTAAAATCAAATGAAAGATGATGACCATACACGTTTTAGAACTCGGTTACAGAAATTTAAAAAAAATTTATTTACACAATATATTCAGACATAAAGTACCTTTATCAGAATACAAAAACTTTTGATTCGCTGCTAGTTCCAGGGAGGGAATCTTTCACCGCAGAATTTTTTTGTATGCACTCATTATCATGGCATTTTCTGTTGGGAATACTTTAAAAGTGTGTTTTACAGCAAACACATTCTTTTCTACACATTTCGATCTATCATGATCAATTCACATTGTTCTTCTACCTCTTTTACTTATTTATGATTTTTTGAAAAAGGGCTAAACACATCCATCCAAGGGGGTCGAACTGCCGCTTAGCCTTCCATCAAGAATGGATTAAGTCACAATCAAGTTATTTCATGTCCTGGTAAATACCTAGTCTTGTATTGTCATTAAGCTAGTTGGTATCAAATTAATAGTGAACTATATAGCATTACCATCAACATTTAAGGCCCATGTTTAACTTTCTGTTCAGGCTGGTTTCCTTCGCAATGTAACTTGGGCCATTTCTAACCTCTGCCGCAACAAAGACCCTCCACCAAAGTTTGAAGTTGTCTGTATGTGCTTGCCTGCCTTGCACATGCTTTTGCATCACACAGACCGTGAGGTGCTGGCTGATGCTTGCTGGGCAATATCCTACTTGACTGATGGACCTAATGAAAAAATACAAAAGGTCATTGATGCAGGTAAGCTGTAGTTTTACCTATGCTTGCACAAGCTTTATTCGTCTTTCTGATCAGCTGGTCTGCAGTGATGACTAATTTTTTTCCCCGACTTATCGATAAATGCTGATAAACAAAGAGCAATGCCAGTTGTTCTGAGCAGACATATTTGATCCATGTGTTATTTGCAGGGGTGGGGGTGTTTATTTGCAAGTAAACATTGTCTTAAGATGGTAAGTCATACTTCTCATGTTGCATAATGCCTTCAATACTTTTAACTTGAAGGGGTTGTGGCAAGCGCTGCTGTTTTCAAAGCCTGTTGCTATGGATTTATGCTTTAAAAATTGATTTTATTAATTTCCCTATGTTTTTCTTTCATTTAAAGCTGTAAATTAATGCACACTGTAAATGTGTGTGTTGTCATCTGATGTCTGCCAAAAATAAAACAGTGTTGTTCAAACTCTGCAAATGGCGTTCCAGGGGTCATTCCTCGACTGGTTGAACTACTTGGCAGTTCAGAGCCTGCTGTACTGACACCAGCTCTTCGTGCCATCGGCAACATTGTAACAGGTGATGACAAACAGACCCAAGTGGTGCTAGATGCTGGAGCTCTGCGCACCTTTCCTGCCCTCCTCAGTCACTCCAAAGGCAATTTGCAGAAAGAGGCTGCTTGGATGTTGTCCAATGTAACAGCTGGAAGTCGTGAGCAAATTCAGGCTGTTGTGGATATGGGTCTTGTGCCTCATCTTGTTGAGCTAATGCGAACTGTAAGTGAAGTACATCAGTATGTGAATTCTTTTAAAAGAGGATAAGACATTGGTACACAAGAAAGTAAACACTTTGTACTGTACAGTCCTAAATGTACACATGTAAAAGTTTGCAGTCAACGTATGGTGGGAAAAGGTTTGAGCACCTAGATTTTTTAATAAAAGTTGGGGCAGGGAAACAAAAATGGTTACTGGTTCAGGCAGTTTAGAAGCACCCTAGTGGTTCGAGGAGCAGGACACTGGGTGACAGAACATTTAAGATGTGTGCTGACTACACATACAGCTCCTAAACAGTAAATGTAGCAAGAAAGTACATGGATCACAGAGGAGAAATCAGAGTACTGTAAAGCAAGAATGAGATGAAAAATAGGGTGCAACAAAAAGCACGAATCAGTATTTTTTTTTTTTAAGTTAATATAGGGCCATAGATGAGAAAACAGCAGTCCTCTCAAGCCAGCTAGGTGAAGGGACATCACACTTTGATAGTCTTGGCAAAATAAGGTTGAGAATCATCTGTATGGTTATGGTTGATACCAACAGTGCTGGCAAACAAGCCTATATTACTGCTATCATTTCAGGGAGAATTTAAGACCCAAAAGGAAGCAGCATGGGCCATTACAAACCTAACATCAGGAGGGAGTGTGATCCAGGTGTCTCACTGTTTAGAGAATGGTTGCCTTGAGCCAATGTGCAACTTGTTGTCAGCCAAGGATACAAAGGTCATCCTGGTTATTCTGGATGCCTTGAACAACATTCTTGGTGTAAGTTTCTTCAATTTTCTGCTGAAGTTTTTCCACGTTCAAACTTGTGCCTTGCCTTGTAGGCTAGCCACAAGCGGACAAACTTTGCAAGATGATACATATATTCATATTTAAAATGTTGATTGGAAACTACAGCCAAGGAATTAAAAGCATGTGTATTAAGCTTTTTGCCTCTTATTTTTGCAGATGGCTGAGCAGATTGGGCAGCTAGAGCAGGTCTGCCTCATGTTGGAAGAGATCGGTGCTGTGGATAGAATAGAACAACTGCAGGGTCATGACAATGAATGTGTATACAGATCTGCATTGAGCCTTATTGACAAATATTTCTCTAATGTGGTAAGATGTCAGTTCATGGATTTCACATTCTAACAGATCTTTTTTCAAAGAGTGCCTTTATGAACCAAATTTTCAATTTACCTTACAAGCTTTTGCTTCAAAAGATAAATATAACCCGTTTTTATGAAGATGGAAATTTTTTTTTAATTTATTGCCATATCTTAGTAGATCACTTGTTTTTGTTGTAGGATGAAGACTCCTGCATTGCTGCCACAGCTGGTGATGGTCAGTATCAGTTTGGCACTCAAGAAAATGTCCCAGCCCAGGGATTCAATTTCTAATATTTCTATAATCTTGATTGCTGGCAAGCCAAACCAGTGCTCAAAGTGTCTGGCTTGGTGAATCGTTATTTTCTGTGATGCTGTCTTGGTAGACTGTACAAAGTGTACATTGAGTAGCTACTTGATCCAAAGTGACATGGTTTCGATGCCTGCATTTTGAACTTATTTACATTTCTTGCATTGCACATGATGCTAATATTCGTGGAATTCTTACACTGCGTGCACACACTCAAGTACAAAATGCAAACATTGAAGCATGATTTTACTACATTTGACACATTTATAACCTTGTTAAGTCAACTTTTTTGATACATTCTTTTGTGCTGTCTTTCTTTCCTTCAAAAATGTGCAATTAAAGTACAGTTTTCAATGAAGCTTGTTTTCTTGTACTGCTGAAACGTCAAGGTTCGTGTCTCTTCCTGACAATAAGCAACCCATTGTTTCTTCAAAAGGCATGTTTGTGCTTTAGAAATAACAAAAATGAAATTTTGTAAACCTCAAGATGCAGAATCTACTTCCAAATATATAAATGTAATGCCCACATTACCATCCATTGCATAAGTGAGGTGGGCTCACCTAGAGCAGATTTTGCACTGAAGGAGTGGGCAGGGGGAGAAAACCCTTTATGGTTAGCCTATGCCCTAAAGTGATGTCCTTAACCCAGGGCTTGCCATTTTTGTTTTTTTTATAAACTACAAAACTTGAAAGCTCAGAAAAGATTGCAGACTTTAATTTATGCTAAATAGGCACAAATTGTCTTAACAGCTAGTATTTTCTCTTTGTTACCACCTAAGGAAATAATTCATTGACCAATGATCTATGTGTCAGTAATAATAATAATAGTGAAGATTTTTATAGCGCATATTCACACTCATAGAGAGCATGCTCTTAGCGCTTAAAACGAGGAAGAGACGTGGACTAAGTAGACACAGAACAAAGGGGACGAAAGAAAACGACAGGCATCAAGTAACAGGAACAGAAAAATATAGTGATTCTGCCGAGAAAGATGGGTAAAGTAGCAAGAGGGAAGGGGGCGGGGTTAAGAAGGACGAGTTCGAGCATTGTGCGGACTGTGTTAGGAGAAATGCTCAAGGAAGAGGTGCGTTTTCAGTGCAGATTTGAAAGATTCAGTTGTAGGAAGGTGGCGGATATGGAAAGGAAGAGAGTTCCATTGTTTTGCAGCACAGTAGCCAAAAGTCCTGTGACCATATGTTGTTGTTCTGGTGACAGGAACAGTTAGGATACGGTCGTCAGAGGAAGAGCGTAGTTGTCTGGACGGAGAGTAAGGGATGAGAAGTTCAGAGAAATAGTCAGGACAGGAGCCAGCAAAGAAATTAAAACACAGCACAGACAGTTTGTACTGAATGCGAGAACGGATGGGTAGCCAGTGTAGAAAACGAAGGAGAGGAGTGACATGGTCCCGTTTCCTTGATCTAAGCACCAGACGCGCAGCAGAGTTCTGTACTCTCTGGAGTCTCTGAATGAGGTAGTCAGGGCAGCCTGCCAGCAAGGAGTTGCAGTAGTCAAGTCGAGAAAGAACAAACGCACAGATAAGAGTGTTGGTAGCGCGTGTAGAGAGAAAGTGACGGATAGCACTGATCTTACGAATCTCATAATAGGCAGACCGACAGACAGCTGCTACATGTCTATCGAGTAATATGACACCAAAAAAAAAATAGAGGCACAATGTCACTTTTTGAATTCAATCTACTAAGCATTCAGTAAGACCAATATTTCTGTACTTGAAAAGTATAGACAAACTCTGTGATAACTGTTGAAGTAAATCCTGACCATATTTCTTAGGTGAGAAAGTTAGGGGGATGCCTTGCCTCCAACATAATGTCAGATGGTACATCAATTTGAATGGGCCTACCCCAAGCCCATTAATGGAAAGGTAAAGCTATCTCTGGTTAACTGATCAGGGATAGCCTGGGTTACTGGCATCTGTTTCCCAACTGAGGGGGGCAGCCAAAAACCGGGTCCACTGGCAAGGTGTTGCGGCCCTATGCTCCTTGAGGAGTAGCAAGGAATGATGACGACTGGCATCCGTACCGACTTGAGCACTATAAAGGACCCTCAAGAAAAATATGGATGAATATGTAACCAAATTGGCAAGGTTTATACAAGACTGCCAATCTTGATTAAGCATTTTTCCACTTAAAAAGGGCATTGAACCTGGGCATAAAATCTTTACACCTTTTCCTATAAGAAAACTGACTAGAAACTTCTGTTCTCACTTGTTAATAGTAAATTTGCACAAATCTGAAAAAGAGTTGAAACATCAAATGCACCAGAAAACGAAATCAGAATATACGTAATACAAACATGACAATGTAGTGTAATTCCTTAACAAACTGGGTTAAATGATACTTAGCTAATTTTTAAAGGGGTAGTACACTTAGCTTTGCTCTGCATCCTGGCTAATAATTGCCAGAACTTTAAATTTGGAAAAAGGTATATCTCATAGCTCAAAATAAATAAATCACATTAAAAGCAAGCTACAAAGATACATTTTGCTTTAGACCAAAGCTAAACTAGTAACATGGAATAATAAATAAGATCTTTGAGGCAACATCAGGCATATTTAAACAAAAAATATGAAATCTGATCATCAAATTTTATAAATATAACTAATGGCATTAAGTAAAATGTTTGATATTTGAATCAAACATTGTCTGATTTAATAATCCTTGTTGACTGTATATGCAAAATTGTGTACAAAAGTTGACAGTCATATCTTTTAACAGTTTGTAATAAATGTCGACAAATTTATTTTCCTGTCAAAAAAAAAATTTCATCCGCCTTTCTCTATTACAGTCTTTTTCTGCTTTCTTTTCCATCTAATAGAGCATAAACTCTCATGTCCTAGAAACATGCTCATAAACCTATTCATTATGCAAACCCATTCAGGTTCAGTATAAAAATGACAGTGTGTTCAGTTTCATGTCTTTGTCAGCAAAGACAATGATGATTGAAGCCAACACAGTGAGAAATGTTACCCTCGAAACACTGTTACATATTCATAAAAACTGTTCCAGAAGATGTTTGTATTCGAGGGTGCACGCTGTAAGGAAAGTGTTTATTTTTACAAAGAAGCCTTAGTGAATGAGCTTCCAGTTGCACTTTCAATGTAAAGAGAAGAGCAGACAAAGCAAACTCTCCATGTAAATGGAGGTACAAAAACTCTAGTTTCATGGTCTGTTGTGTTTTTGATTTATTGTCTCTGATGCGGGATGAGGTCAACAACTTTTGCCAAAAGAAATAAAAATGTAACTATGCAACACGTGTATGGTAAGTAAGCTGTTATCATTTGAAATTTCTGAATAGTCTATTTTTGACTCGCTTTGGATTAAGATGATGGCTTTCAAAGGGCAAGTCAAGATCTAATGGTATACCATTTCAAGAGGCCAAGTGCTGGTCTCCACAGACTGCCAGCAGTCAAGTTTATGTGCGATCCTTAACCATACAGCATCCATGCCAACAAAAGGCATTTCTTTAGAAGCAAACTGAAAAATTTCACATGCTTTTCACAAGCATGGTTGTTAGAGATGCCAAAATAAAAATCAACAAACTGAAACTTGATAAGCTGATATATATATATACACACATATACACACTGCCCAAAATGGTAAAAGATTCATGAAAATGCTGCAGGTGGGTTCTCCAAACTTCTCAAACTTATATCTTAGGTTTCAGCTTCACATCTGTATTTATATCATAATGTAATTTGATTTGGCCATAAACACAAGTAGATTATGAGGTTAGCATTAAACTCCTGCCACACTATGGAATACCTGTAACTCTATTTTATTTACCTTTTATCACTCCTGCCATCTGCATTTTCTTCATATTTGCTGGAGACATCTCTGACCAGACTCTAAAGCAACATACACAGGTAGCAGCCTTCATAGGCTGTCTCAGAATGGAAAGCAGTTGGTACAAGCTTGCTAAAATCATCTATCTGACAAATCAGGCATATTTGTTAAAGAACAATGAAAATTTACTGCAAAACAGCATCAGTTCAACTGCATGGACAGCAGAGCCTTCAGAGGAATGTTGCACCTGGAGTGGGATGTTCTGGTTTTTATTTACTGAAAGAAGATGCATGGTGTCCACTTTGACCTATGCTGCACTTATACTTCGTTTCTCTGCTCCTGTTACATGAGGATAAATACTTCTGAAATTGCATGCAAGCTTCTAGTGAGTATTTGAGAGGACAGTCATACCTCATTAAAACAAAAAAGGGTAGTTCCATAGCCTTTCAGTGTTATGAGCGTGAGTAAGGTTATTTGCGATTACACTTTTTTTTCAGGACCAGCTGTTTTTCGCAAAGACAGTGCCCATCTTCTTTCCCCCCAAATTTTCTAAATGATCAGGCACTCATACAGCAGCTGAATAAAAAAGAGGGGCAAGTTTATCACGCCACCTAATGCATACCTCCAGGCACAAATGCCTACACTTTAATCTGTTTTCCCCAAGACATAAAGCAGTTACTTCTGAAAATGACTAGCTTGACACTCATGAATAAAATACTGAAACACGAAAAATATCATTAACAACTTGATATAAAACCTGTTAATACAAAATATTTTTAAACACTCATGTTAAGGCAAATAAAAATGGATTATGTTTTATGTAATATGAAAGAGTCTCGATGTAAGAGATTATTATTTCTCAACAAGCTTATATATATATATATGAAAGTACCTCACAAATTTAAAACAATTCAATTAGGAAGTAAGCAGCATAAATGCATGAAAGTCATATAGATATGTGGAGGAATTAATTACTTAAAGTTAAGAAAGAAATATTTATATATTTCTCTCACCTCTGCCCACTTATCACCACTTACAATGGTGCAAAATAGTGGAATGCAATAACTGACTTCTGTTTGTGGCATAAGTCTTGGGGATCATTAAAAAAAATCAGTGTGTCATGGGACGAGGTGCACAGTACATTAGGAGTTGGTCCACTGGATGCCTGACTGGTACGTCAGCTTCACTACTTACAAAATATTAGACAAACTGACAGTTGGCATAAACAATCCAGCTAGCAATAACCGGTGTACAGTGCACCTAGCTCCAGATTCCTATTTTCAAAATGTTTTATATATAAATAAACGATGTGGCAATGGGGTTTTTAAAAATATAAAGCTGCATATAAATTAATTTATATAGGCACTGGCAAAATAAGTGACGAAAGTTCTTAAACAATTATTTGGTCTGGCATTTCTTGAATTAAGTATTTGTGTTACTATTTGCACTAAAAGGTTTGTTACCAGTTTTGCTTAAAAAAATCTGTTGAGAATCCTCAGTTAAAGTGCACAGCAATAAAACAGAATTACAAATAATGAAAAATATATGATGATGAGTAAACCTTATGCATTCAAAAAAAGAAATAAAAGCAAAATCAATTCTTTGCCAAAACAATGCAGTACTGGGCCCATTGCTGTGTTCTTTGTCATGCTTAGGTTCATTTACCATTATCAGCTAGTTCTAGGTTCAAAAATCCAACTTTTGAAACACCAAACCCAATTTCAAATCTTCATGTTGTCAAGTAAAAGTTCACGATAATAATAATAATAATATATAGATGATAAATAGCACATCAAAGATGTTTAAGAGAGCAATAAGCACACTTTTTTAATGCCCAAATGACATCTTATCATCCTGGGTAAAAACATTTTTACATTGCCAAAACAGCACTTCAAATTCACAGACACGTCCACATGTTATATAGGAGTACTGAATTGAGCAGGCACATCAAGATAAAATGTCATTTTGTGTTGAAATATGGAAATTTACATATCTAGGAGAAAACTGAATGAAATATATGTAGTGACCGACCACCCCTTAGCTTCCTGTTGCTAAATATTGATGCTAGATGGACTCTAAATGCCGTGCTGTGGCTGAAGCCTTATGGTTTTGAAATTAAGATATAGCGTATCTACAATACTGAATTGGGACTCAAACATATTCTTCAGGTTTATCTAGGTTTCAGAATGAGTTACAGACCTCTGCCATGTTAAACACAAGGGCTAATTGCTATATCCAATAATCTTATGGGCAGACAATATCTTACCACTCTTCAGCTGGGTCTTAAGAAAGGTTTTGTGAAGATATGACTTCGAATGAGAGAGGAGAAGCCATTTATGTTTAAAAACTATAAAACATCTGGTGGTTAGCCTTGGTACTATAAGTTCCATGAAAAAAATATATCTCTAATAAATAATATTTTTCCTCTGATCTTTCATTTACAGCCTTCAGGTTTTCTGTACTACCATGTTTTGCATATAACCCTCAGCAGCTGTGTTAAAGTGCACACACATTCATGTGTATGTGTACCTGCAATGACCTTTGATGGTTATATGAGTGAATGTGTATGCTCCCATGGAATATATTTTCTAAAATCATTTTTATCTCTTTACATTTGATTTGGTTGCGTAACAGGAATGAGGTACACAAGCACAAGGTATTTTTAAGAAAATGTTTGTATCTCTCTCATGCGTCATAATCATCAAAACCCAAGAAAACAAAAGAACAAAAAAAAACTGAAGGCTGCTTGCACAAATTAAAACACAAGTTTAAAATACCCTGAAAAAATAAGTTACTGTGTATCCATATAGTAGTAGGCCATGATTTTACTTCTGCAGACAACCCACAGTTTAGAACCAGGTCCAAGTGATACTAGTGTTGGAAAATACATGTCCTCCGCATTGAAATTGCCTTGCTGCAGTATGGGAGTTGAGGTAAAGTCATAATTATTACTTATTTCAATGCGCAAGACAGTGTTGTTGTCAGAATCAGCTACGATCAAGCGGCCAAAGCTATCGTGGCAAATACCCATGGGAGAGAACTTCTTGTTTTTCTCCTCACTTCCATAACCTTTGTATGGGTTGCGTATGATAAGCTTTTCTTTCAACTCACTCGAGAGAACCATGACCATCTGGTTGAGGGCATCAGTCACACACACATCCCCATTGATATTGACTGTCACATACCTAAACAAACGAAAAATGAAAAAAAAAAACCTTTTTGAAAATTTGTCATGATCAGTAATTTCACACATGCACTCCTACTCACACACACAGAGCATGCAAACAGTTAATGAAAAATCATGATAGCCGTTGGTAGTAATATTCCTGTAATATAATCAGCAACTCAATCACTGAGATTTCAAAAAAAAATTACAATCTGGAAATTCTGCTCTAATTAAAGACAAAAGTGTTAGGAAAGAACCCCAATCTGTTTTAACTCACCTTGGTTTGTTTAAAGGTAATTGGGATCTGTAGACTTCAAGCACATCCCCCTTTAGTGTCATAAGCACAATCTCAGTTTTCTTTTCAGGGGCCTCCTCTTCTGTACATACCACCACCAGGTGATTATCACAAGTTACAGCTATACCACGAGGTGGTAAATTTGTCCTTGTCAGTTCCTTTAGCTTATTCCCAGCACCTTTTCTCTCCATTTCTTTTACAGTGGAGCCCACTTCAGTATCCCAGAACATTATCTATGCAAAGTGAAAAAAAAACCATGACATGAAAAGAACACTAAGACATGTGAAAAATCACAACTACTGAAGAGGTCTTTTTTTTTCTTCTTTGTGAGACCTGCATATGGTGAGATTTATAAACTATTGCTGAAGCTGTTTATGTCTGAGCTTCTGCTGTGTCTTTTAAACGAACCCCTGTAACGGTGGCTGAAAAAACATAACAGTGTAACTACAGTTGGACCTCGCTAAGTCGAACTCAAAGGGACTTGAAAAAAAATTCGACTTACGGAGTTTTCGAGTTAGGGAAAATGGCGTAATAGGCGCAGGTTAATCAAGGACAATGTTTTTCCAGCTTCATTACTGTATTATAACCGTTTATTATACAGTATTATCGTTTTATACGGATGCATGTTCTGCCATTTCCACGAGAAAAAACCACACCGACACGAACTCTATTCAGTGCTCGTCCTGATAAGAGACTGACAAAGTGTAGAAAACGTATTTTTATCCCATTTTCCTTTCATCTTTGTGTAAAAGGTTCGTTGCGTGGTCTGCTGCGCAGTGGACAACTAACTGACTCTCACACCAGTCCCCCCTTTGAAGCTGACCGATTCAGGGGAACTGGCCGACACGACTAGATTTTTCCCACGGCCGCGTCAAGTCGGCGGGCCACGTTTCACTGGTCAAGATTTATGGCCACCCGCCTTGACAATCCTTTCAGGTGGTGGCGGTAGTAACTTGACCAGTGGACCGTTGGTGGTTACTGTGAAAAATGTCTTTCTTGAGACAGTTTGGAACATAGTTTGGAACAGTTTGAGACATAGTTGCGTCTGGTGACTCAAAATTCGACTAACGGAGGTTGGAAGCCAAAAAATCTTCCAGTTAAGGAGATCTAAAATGTACATTGTTCTTATGGAATTTGGCCGGGAACTAACAATTAATTCGATATAGGGAGGTTTTCAACTTAGGGAAGGTCGACTTAGCGAGGTCCGACTGTACAAAGTGTATCTTCTCTTTATGTAGTAGACGTTAAGTATAAATAATATGAAAATGTAATATAAATCTGTAAGTTAAAGTTGCCAACATATTTCATGTTCCTTCCATTTATTAAAATTGTTTTTTAGTTTAAATCTTTACCTTCAACATTATGCAAATACCTTTGTAAATGTCATTTGTAAAAGGGGCTCTAGTTATGATTCTATAAAAGATGTCAATGTTAACAATGTCTTTCTCACCTGTTTCTTCTCACTGTCATTTTTTCCACCTCCACCACGGTGATAAAAGGTTGTTACGATGCCATTTCCTGGCACTTGCACTAAGCAATACTCTCCATCCGCAGCCAGATCAAGAGTGATGGGCTCAGCGGCCCAGCAACTATACTGAATCACAGCATTCTTATGAGCTTCTATTAAGCATGACACCAAAACCTCGGTTTGAGTCAGCGGCAAAATGCTATAGAAGAGCAACAGGTCATCCTTCACCTTTTGGGGGGATGGTAAGGGTGCAAAGAGAGAAAAAAACAAGAGTATGAGGGATTAAGAATGATGTTTCTAGCAGTTATAATCAACACAGTAAAACAAGGCCTAAAAAATATTTTTTTTAAAAAAGCCATCAACAATTCATACACATATCTCATGTCAGAAAATGCTACTTAAATAATAATTGTTATAATGTTTTGGTTCTAGCTAGAAGCTACTCACCGCACACAGCATGTGCACATGCACACACACATGCAGGCACATACAAGTGAGTCAATTTGGATAAAAGAAAATATAGCGATAGAAAATAAAGAACCATAAGAGACTGAGGACTACCTCCCTTAATTATGAATCTACAGAGTCTTAAAAAGAATATATATATATATATATCATCATTAAAATAGCACTTACATTTATAATACTAGTTGGTGGCTGAAGTCGTGAGTTTTCCACACCAATCTTCCCTAAAATACTGATGTCAGGTGTCATGCAATTTGGGGCAGGCAAAACAAGGCGCTTCTCTATAATCTGCTGGGGCAAAATGGCATCCACCACCTTCGCTGACTTTTTTTCTGATTCTCCTCCCATTGATTCTTTTATGTGGCTGAGACCCTTCCAGATTCTAATCACCTCTAGAGGTGTTCCAGGTTTCAGGGCACTGTCTGCCAGGAAGATCACAGCTCGAAGAAAACTTTCCTCCTCCTGCATCTCTTGAATCTGACGGTTGAGTTCAGCTTGCTTGCGGCCTGTTGTTCCGATTACCCCAAGTGCTGAGTTGAATGCTGTTTCAATCATTGTTTGTATGTTGCCTTTCCTTGCAAGCATTTCTTGCTGCACTTTCTGGATATGCCGGTTAAACTCCTCTGCTGCTCCTTGAGCTGATAATGCTGCATCTTTAAACATATCCATACGAGTTGTCATTCTACTCTTTATCTCTTCAATATCAAGCAATTTCTCTGCTTGAGCATTTTCGATTACCTGTGTTTCATGATTGTCATGTTGCATTGCTTTGCACTTCTCACAGATGGGCATTTCACAGTCTTTGCAAAAGCCAATCAGAAGCTTCTTATCAAGAGGTACATTTGGATGAAGTGGGCAGACATCACTATCAGGATCATTTGAGGTTTGCAAAAGCTCATTTAGATGTTTGATCGTCTGCAAGTGTTCACAAACTGCAGTATTGCGGCAGATTGGACACTGCATTGCTGAACCATCATCTCGGGCGTCTTGCAGCATTTCGTGCCGGCCCATGTCAACTGTCATTTCTGCTGGTGTCTGGTACAAGCGAAGTGTGTGATGAGACCTGTGATCATCATTTCCAGAGTGGTCATAGTCACAGTCACCACAAAAATTTTTTGAGCATTCAAGGCAAAACTTTGTGGCACCAACATGCCGGTCATGATGGCCACTGCTACAGAAGACATTCCCAGACTCTGCGTAAATGCTAACTTGGCCTTGGAATGTATGCAAGTAGGTCTCACTTTGCAGCCAGGCAATAACATCTTCTGGGCAAACAGATCGTTTTGTACATGTAGGGCAAACAATTGTGAGTGGTGTGACATCAGATAAAGAATCACTCGATGGCTGATTACTTATTGCTGTTGCATTGATGTATTTCTCCAGGCAACCAGCACAAAAGATATGAAAGCACTCAGACAGTTGCTTAGGTCGTCTCACGTCATTTAAACACAAGGGGCAAATAAGACGGTGCTGGCTGCCTAAAGATGGGGTTTCTGGTGTTTCCGATGGAGTATAGTATTTATTTGTCTCTCCTTCAGTACCCGTCTCAGTCTGAATTTCCTGGCGCCGAATTAGAGATACAAAATCACCTCCTTCAGCCATACTTCTTCTCTGTGAAATTGCGAAGAAATGGCATTAATCCATGTGGACTACAATTAGAAAGCCCTAAGCCTTTCAATAAGGAAACACTTGTGGTCTACACTATCTTTATTAGACAATAACCACAGGTAACAATTAAGATCTGCAGAAAACTATTAATCCAGTTAGAGAGTACTGTAAATTAGTTTGATCTAACTTTATGAAAAAGACTATCTGCACATCAGATGTTAATGGAATTGCTCACAGAGTAAGATTTTATGCACGGCATGTAATGTCGGCATAGGGCCCAAGAGTTATATTGTCCACTAAACAGTGTATTGTCAAAAATGTTGGTCTCAGTTTATTTCCCAAGTACACCTCTACTACCTTCTATACCCACAAAATGAGGCTCTTGTTCCAGACTTGTTAAAGATAGTAGATCTATAGTAATTCTAATTCTAGGATGAGTTGTTTGTATTTGATTCCAATTTCTTCTTTTTTGTCTAGCTGGTTGGACTTAAAAAATAAAGTGTGCTACTTGTACTCTCTTTTTCTGGCATGCACTCATGTACTAAAATTATACCCTCAAAAATATGTCCCAAACCTATACGAATGTGGACAATCTGTAAACAGCTCTAGGACCCTTCTCAACAACTAACAGACTCTATACTATTGACTATATTGAACACACTGAAAGTAAAATACACAGTATTGCAAACAGGATCTTTCATAAATTTAAAATTACATTATTACCGATTTAGGTTAACACACATACACACTTAGTGTCCTCAGAGAACGTATACTACAGTTCTTTATCGATCTTACAAAATCTAAGTTTTCAAACAATCTGTATACATATATATTTACGGAACTAAATGATAAATATAAAGTTTACTTATGCTTACGACTTAACTGTTTGTTTTTTTTAATTTTCTAATGTGCAAGAATCCACTTGTAGGCCGATAAACTCAAAAATATTCCAGACCCGCGAATAATAAAAACCCAACTATACACTTCTTTTTAATTCCTCTGCTCATACAGCCTCACTGAGAAATATATTTTACATAATGACTCGGCGTTGCACTATTTTATCTAAACTGTTAATACACGAAATTATTTCGTGGTTACAAAAGGTTACAACTACGCGAGAACTTCATTTAGTATGTTACAATAAATTTATCAGTCGTCGCATTATCAGTTTTACCTTTCGTTTCAGAAGGCGTACTGTGATTAGGCCTAAGTGACAAATGATATCAACCCGCGATTAAGCAAAAAATTATATTAACATATATAAGGCGTAAGAAACATTTTCCGAAAATGTTCTGGGATTATAGTCGTCGAGCTTGGCTGAGATCCGGAAGCAAGAAAGAGCGCATCTCTCAGATGCAGATAAAGGGAGACAGCAGCTGCACTTTAGTTATGTCCCCTGTGCTGTGGCGGGAAAGTTCTCAAACTAAGGGCTGTTGATTCTCTGCTGCCGCTTTCATCACGTTTCATTTTACCTCGCACTAAGAAGGGAGTTAGGTGGGGGGGGGGAGTACCCGGAGAAAAGGCCATACCTGCGAACATATGTTGTAGAGAATGTCCCGAGACGAGATCTGAACCCACTGTAGTGCCCTGTTTTAGCTTTCTCTTGGCCATTCTCATAAATAAGCAAAGCTTTAGATACTTAGATGACAAGGTAATGGCAGAGATTTGACGAGGCAATCTACAGCAGGAAGAATATGTGTAAAGTATTTTAGCATTATTCATTTTTTACAGGAACACTTCCAGGCTGTGACATAAAACCACATAGCTAATATATTTCAGGTAAAGACAACGCCATCAACCTTAAAAATGTTACTCTGTAGATTTAAGTTAGCTGTACAGAGATTCCTATAGGCATATTTCACTTCTTCATTGCTGTCATCTACATCATTGTTATCAGTGTTATTTTTAAAAAGGCCTTTTGGTCTCTAGGCATAGGAGTCTATTATACATGTTGATGTCATTGGTCACAGAGGTAATAATGCAAATATTTAGTGAAGAAAGTAAAAAGTAGACAAAAGGTATATTTTGCCAATAGGCATGGAGTGCTCCACACTGTACTACGTCCGTTTAGGGGATAAAGTGTTTATGTGAACACTAGCATTAAGGGTTACATTAGCAAGAACTTTTCCTATTTTAAAACATGTTATTCACCTTATTAATAAAGTTATAAGTGATTTACTTGGCCAGTGAGATTGTAAGGTAATCTTTAAGGTAAGGTGGAAAATTATTTTATATGGTATATTTTTACCTACTGAATTTTTCCAATAATGAAGACAAGGTGTTTTATGAATGCCAACATGCGATTATTTTTGCAAATTTGTCACACATAATTCTGTTATCACTGTGTGTACACTGTCATAAAATTTTCAAGAACCAAGTCAATAATATTCTACATGTAGTTCAATAGGTTGTATTCCTGGGTTTCATCAGTTTGTTGTTTTGCGGTTACAGTTAAGACATATTAATAGAAATGTGATTGTAGAACTGGTTTCCCCTTTCCCCCAACACACATAAAGGGACACAATGAGAGGGTGCTACTTATAAATGTTCATTATTACATTTACATTAATCTGTCCTTCCATGAAATTAAGATGATATAAATGTCAAGAGTGAAGACAAAAGCTGCATATATCCATGAAAAACACCATATCAAACACCAATTAATAGATTTATTTTTGTTCATGTCCAAGCTACAGTGCATAGCCAGGAAAGCTTCACACAAGAGAGAAGGCAATGCATCATAGGTATTGTGTCCTCATTTGGAAAAAAGGGCAAACTTTACTTGGTCTGCCCACACAGTGATATAAAAAAAATGTAAGAGCTGGAATATTACCAGCCCTAACACCAACAAAATTTAGACTGATACATAAGCAACAATCAAGGCACATTTTTAACAACACCCTCTGGCCACCATCCTGGGATGTATGCAGTTACACCGATTTTATGTCCATGAGTGGAGCTAATGGAGAGTTGCTCATTAAGATATGCCAGTCGGAGAAGGCTAAGCCCATGATCTCCTGACAAGCTGCGTAATTTTCCTGCATTTTTTCCATGCTCGGTGCTGATCTGGGAGTCACTTGCCACATCTGTCTCTGGTCTGAAACAAAGCAAAGAGAAGTCTTTTTTTTAAAATACCATGGTGTACTATGGTTTTTGGTTGGGTTGACCACGGACATATCTCTGAACTACTTGTAGACAAATTATCCAAAAAGCTGCCCCTGGTTGAATGCATTTCCATTTTCACTATCATCATGAAGATATGTGTTTTTGTGATGATGGAAGTACAAAAGCCAAGCTTTATGGTCCGCTGCATTTTTATAGAGGTCAACAACTTTTTCAAAAATGAAGAAATAAGAAATTAAATAAGCATCAAACATATGTCAGATATATTTTTCGACAATAACAATTTTAGCATACTTCTGAATATTGGCTGTCACAGGGCTTGCCAAGACCTGACAGCCTACAACTTCGTGAAAGGCTAAGTGTTGGTCTATGATTTGCTGGTCTGAAACTAATAGATCCTGGCTGGTTCTTGAAACCAATAGCCATCTTACTATCCATATGGCAGTACTGTCTCATGCCCTGCCATTTTTTTATTATTATTATTATTTTATAAACTGTCAGGGTTGCATGATTTTTGTTTGCTTTGACTGCTTCCAAAACTGAGGAGATTAGTGTCAATCTGTTCATGTTCCAAGCTAGTTTTTATCACATTATGACTGGTAAGATGGCTAAGTGGTGGCTTCAGCAAGTTCTATTTTGTGCATGATTTGTCCAGTAGCTTTAGATCATTTGTTTGACCTCACATTATGATGGTAGGTCAAACCAAGTGTCAAATGCTCATTTGTTCAAAATTAAACTATAAATTACAGGTGCATACATGCACACAGTCCTTTGGAAGAAGAGGACTTGACATGGCTATTCTTGGATAACACAAATGAAACTTTTAAACTTGTAAGTCCTAGACATTTCAATTAAAAGAATAAGAATTATACATTTCCAATTCTTTCAGAAACATAAGGAAAAAAACCCACCAAATCATAAGTAATGCTAGAGAGTGTTTACTTCATGCAAAGTTGAAAATATCTGTTTTCACACCTTTCAAAGACTAAAGGAACAAGTCGTTTCCTTATAACACCTGTGTGGTATGTGCGTGCTGTTAGTTCTTGTCCAATGTAACAGCCTTTGGAAAAACTGACTGAAACAGATAAATGCAGTCAAAAAGTCATGTACAGCACACATGAGCATGCAAATATGCATTCTCATGACCACATGCACACACTAGTATTTTGTAGCAAAATCAGCCCAGTCTTGTAAAAGCAAAAATGCACTAGACCTTTTCAGTATGCTTACCAGTGTGCATATACTCAAGGTTGATGTCTAATGTATGCAAATGTGCATGCACTCAAGATTGATTTCTTATGTATGCAAATGCACATATACATATTTTTTTGTTAATGCTTACCACCATGCATAAGCTCAAGGTTGCTTTCTAACGGAAGGCAATTGCCTGGTGGGAGGTCAGCAGGACCTTCTGGTATGCCCCATCTGTACCGTGCTTCATGGTAGTTTGCAGGTTTTCCAGTCATGTTGATTGTTGCTGATATGATAGAAATTATTACAAATTAAAGTGTTAAGCAATGCAGTAGATTTAAAATTGTTAATTTACCACAATGCACCTGAAGAATCAAGAATTCCTGTCAAATTAGACAGCAAGCCTGATTTTTGTATATATTCTAATTTTCTCTCTCTTATGCATTTGTTTTATAGTTATGTAGTTTTTAAGTTTCCTTTCATTGAGGGATGGGTGTAAAAAAACATAACTTTGCTTATTAAGAAATAAATACACACATACAGCAAGACATAATATAAAATGTCAAACATGTTAACTAACATCTTAGGCAAACTACTATGAGTTATATCAGTAATGAAATACAAGATGTAAATTGCTTTCTAGCTACTGACAGTTTCTTAAAGGGATGAATTGCTTCAAGCACTGATTCATAAACAACTGGAGCTTGAATATATACATCTGACTATTCACATTTGGTGCTTGTACATTTATTAAAATGCAAGAATTACAAATTAAGTATTACTTAAGCTTTATGTGAGTATCAAATTACCCTCCCTGCCGTGAAAAATAACTCTATGTCCAAACTGTCCCACACGAGGATCTGGTAGGCAAAATGTAGCATGAGGAAAACTGCAATTGTTGCTTTGATTTGCTTCAGGCTTTTCAATGGGTGTTTTAGGTGAATCTTCAGCTGACAAGTTCAGTGCCTTTTTAGAGGTAGGGTCATTGCCACTCAGCACTGACCAAACTTGGTATTCACTGCTCACATCACTTATGTCCAGCTGAAAATAGTCAATCATAATAATGCATTAATATAGAATAAAAAGAAATAAGTTAAAATGATAAACATTTTTCTGAAGGTTTTAAGCCACCTTCACTTGCCATATCTAAGAATATCACAGTGCAGCAAACTATTCAGCAAGCCTGTGGTGTATTTTTTTGATTTTCAGTGCAACTCACTATGCTAAGAATCTTGTCACTACAGGTCTTCTTGCATTTTAATAGTCAATGCAAATATGTGAGCAATCAGATGTCACTACAGGGTCTGATCCCAGTGTTAGCATCATATTACTATTATTCATGGGCTATTTTCTTCACAAATTAATTTATGGACAATACCATTCACGAACAAATCACATTTACTCTGTCACTAAAGCAAATTGAATATATACCTTCTTCCTGATCTTGAACCGCTTAATGGTCTTAATAAAATCATCTTTGAGGTCTCCATCACACTCTATCAAAAAACACAGGTCATCAGATATCTTGCTGTGGTTGTACAGAAGCAGATCGTACTGAACCCGACCCTGCAAAAACAGCATTGACATTTTTATCTCTAGTGCAATGACTGCATGCTTTTCAAGCAGGACATCCACCTTTAAACACACAGAATTTGTTAATACCAAGTGCTCTCTCTCTCTCTCTCTCTCTCCTTTTATAGCTTCTGAATAGTCTGTCCTGCAGATTTCCTTTGGTCAATTACTTTTTAGCTAACCTTTCCTTGTTACTTTTACTTCTGTGTCCTCACTCTTTTGTACTTCATCTTTATCACTGTCCATCTTTCCATTCTTTAATGTTCTACATATTGACCTAGTTTTTGTATAAAGCACTAAGTATATGCTTGTATATAAACATGATTCTGTGCAATATAAATTGCACATTTATTCTATTATTAATACATTCATATTCAACACAATAAAGTGTCATATTGGGGATTATTATTCTTACTGTTAGAATTGTGTGAAAAGTTATTTGTTCAGAAATATTTCTTTCATCTTTTAATGAAACCCCTTAGATGATATTATATAGCAACAGGCTACAAATGCATCCCATAGTAGCTTGGCAATTTCTTTAACCAAGTATATGACTCAGCTGAGTTTTGCTTTATTTCTAGATTGATTTTTAAGTAAAATATCCTATATTTTTATGTCTTAAATACAAGCAAGCATAGAACATGCAACTATGCACTCATTCGTTCTTTCTCTCTCACTCACACACATATCCAAATGAGGGAAGAAATCTGTTTAAGTACCTGGACATTAAGCATCATGGAATACATCGCTCCACCCTGATTCATACACAACTGTGTCAAATCATTTGTTACAAGTCCTTGCAGAAAGTCAACTGAGTCCCTTCCTGACACTCTCACAACCCCTCTCCATGCCAAGTGAAATGCACATGAATGTGCTTGCCTATGCACAAAGAGCCTTGAGGCTATTCTAAATTTCTCTAGCTTTCTACACACCTGACTCCAGCTTGTATTTTTCATGGCCAGACACCGCCTAGTAGCGTTAGATGATATCATTTTATTAATGTTACACTTTCCTTCGCTCAATATGACACTTACAGAAGAATAAAGCAGTCGTAATTAGACATAGAAGGGCCACGTTATGGCCTCGATCAAGTACTGTCTTTACTGCAGATTCTTTATAAAAGTAATGTTGCGCACTTATTAGTGAACCATGGCAAGTGTATAGTATGACATTCGTTATGCAAGTTATCACCTGAATAACCTTAGTGCCACATCGAAATCGATAACTAAAGGTGAAACCGATTACTCTAAAAAAAAATCTTTAAACATTCTTTTGAAAATAGCGCTAGGTGCCTCCAATGACAGCTGACTAAAGTGTAAACATATCTTAAGCGAAGCCTAGCTGGGGGTTCATGCCGATATCAAGAGCCGGTCGACATGCAGACGAAGTATGACGAGTTGCGCCGCGCACAGTCAGATATACCTTCTGCATTTCCGTCAACACGAGAGCTACTTGAGTCGTCTGCTAACCACTTCGTGTCGCCGGTTTGATTCAGGTGTACATCTACAGCCAACAACAATTAAAGCTGGTCATTTTCAGAAAAGAGCATTCGATTGCAATTATAACTAATTGGTTGTAAACACACATGTCTCGCACAGTGAAAGGCCAATGACAGAACACTCAAATTTGTTTTTTAAACTTGATCTTTCACTGATAAGAAACATCCCTCTTAGAGAGATCGAGAGAGAAGCTATATGTCGATATTAGTTAAAATTACAACATTTTCTGGCAGTTAATAAAACTTAGGTCTTACAATCACAGAGAAAGGACTATCTTGAAAAATAAGTTTTAAAAGTCTACCGTGCTACTTATACTATATACGAACTCCGTAAGATTAGCTCCATTCGCCACTGTCTCAACCCAAACTACTAAAATTTTCGTTTGTTCTTTCATTCAATGAAAATTGAATTATTGTGACTATGTTCTTGCAGGAACTGTCCACAGTTCCAAATTCCTAAGCCTTAAAAAGTCCAGAACTTGGCTGCTCGAGTGTATATACAGTTCTCCAACTGAACATATATATCACCACACCACTCCTGCATATTCTTGTCACTGGCTATCAGTTAAAGCGAGAAATAACTGACTACATAAACTCTCAACAGAGATTCTTTAAATTAGGGTCTTTGCTCTCAGCTCTCTGCCATATATATATATATATATATATATTCTCCCACTGACTCTTTATCTCTGTCTGTCTTTCTGATCTCTTATCTGTCTACACTTCTGTTACAGATCTTCTCGTCTGATTCGATCTTTCATTCTGTCCCTTGCATCTATAAAGACAGTTATAATTTCGTTGAACGAACAACGTGTGTTCTCATGTGCTTCTAACCCAGGGGTGGGAACATCGGTCCGCACACGGGTCCCGGAATTATTTGATCCGGCCCGCCATGGAAAACCGCAGATTTCAGTAAATCTATAAGCTTTTTTTTTCCATAGCAACATACATTTATATTAAGTGAACCATTTCAATAGACGAAATTTTGAGGGTCAAGCAGGGAACGTTCATTACGAGATATACAGGACACATATACGAGTACATGACGGGACAGACATGTATGCCTCTCGATCGTTGGCTGCCCGCGGTCTGTATGGAGAAGTTTGGAGAATCATGCCTACCCCAAGCCGAGGGCACATCACTTCAGTTTGATGTCAGCTGTTGAGACTTGTTCTTCGACCATGTCGGTTCATACAATTAAAGAAAAATGATCGTCGACAGTGCAGGCTCACAAATGTCCAACATTATCCTTTCATGGATTTCCAAAGGACGAGCAAATGAAAAAGAGCGGAACAAATTCGTTTGCACATTACTGTTTGAGCCAGTTTTGCTACCATTTTGCCCTCTTGTCAGAAAACTGTCAAACCTGACATCCTGATCCTTTGTATTAAAGACATGCGGTGGCGAAATGGCTTTCAAGGGCAGGATCGTCCCTCCCTCGAAACTAATGTTGATTATTCATTATTCGGAAGACATCCAGAACTTTTTATTGCCCTGCGACTTATGTTGTGCCGGCTTCCAAAGGCCCCGCTATTCTATTTGCCCCAAACCCTACATCCCCCTAGCGCCTGCTCTACGTGAAAGCAAAGTATTGTACACAGTACTGTAATGTAAATTAGTCAAATGTATGTTTATACTTGACTTTCTTACTCTATTTTTATTTCCTGTGTATTTCTTTTAAGATTGTTGATTGAAGAAAAACCTCGAAACCTCATCATCAGCACGTGACACCTCAAACGTCACAGGTAACTGCAGGTGGCTGGGTAACAGTGTAAAGAAAACAGGATCGTTAGACCTGTCACACTTTTGCTGTCAATATTTCAAGCACGCTTGATTATGCTCTACCAATATAACGAATATGTAAGTGGCCTCAGTTTCAAAAGATCGCTGACCTTAAACATCTCTCTCCGCCCCAAGATCAAGTCTAGCAAGGGTAGTACACATACACGCAGGCACGGGCTCACGTGACAGGATAGGTAAATATCTGGGATTGTTATTTTGGTACACATTACCTGAAATATGGAGAGCTCGCTCGACTAGTAGTCTATAGTACTTAACACGTCCCAGCTGATAGCAGCTTGATGCTTGAGGCCTCAAGGAAAGCATCAGTATCAACAATGTGAAATACAAGTTGAAACAGACTACCTCCAAACTAACATGTCATACAGAAATAATAATAATAATAATAATAATAATAAGATTTATATAGCGCATTTATCCACAGGGAGACGAGCTCAGTGTACCCCCAAACACCCTAAAACAATGCAATCACAACAACTCTCCAGTAACATTAACTGTCTGCTTAAACAGTTGTTTATTTAATCGATTTTTTTTTATTATTTTATCGATATTGTTTCCCCCGCCCCCACCAACACCACCACCTATCTCGTGCTTCACGCGTCAGCTCACACGGCGGCAACAAGTCCCTCTGCTTTGTGAAATTTTAAAATAAAACTTCAGTTATCGTACGTGCATTCTCATAACAATTTCATCGGGAAGTATGACCCGCGAAGCTCATTACTCGAGATTCCGAAACTTCTTTTTTTAAGTCTATCTTCTGTCACGTGCGTGGTGACTCTTTGTGGCTTTACTCAAACACACAGTGTCGAAAGAAACTCTGAACTGTAAAGAGTTAACAGCAAAGGGGAAGGGGGGGGGAATATCACGAGGAAGCAGGAATGTTGATACGGGTGAGCGCTATGAACATACGCACTACGGGAGAGTGCAGGAGATATGTCCGGGTACTTGTCAGTACTTCGCTAACGTGTTAAACCTTCTGTCAGTTCGTACTGTCAGATCTTAATCATCGGTATTGTCGCAGCAGATGATTTACTACTGGAAGAGTACTATCCGACAGTGTCAATGACTCGGGTGGGACGTGTACATTTTTCGTTGGCTTGTTTGATATTGTATGGGATTGTAAAATTCCAGGTGAGTGTGTGTGTGTGTGTGTGTGTGTGTGTGTGTGTGTGTGTGTGTGTGTGTGTGTGTGTTAGAGAACGTATGACTATCTAGCTGTTTCTCTAGTTGATCCTTTAGGTTATCAAGATGGTCGTATTTTCGCAGCTCTGTGTGAGCGAGGAATTAATGCAACTCTTATAAACAGAGTGATTCAACTTAATTTAAAACACTGTTTTAAATTACTTTGTTCTAAAGAGGGAAATCATTTGCTAGTTAAACAAGAAAATAATACTATAGCAGCGTGTATAGAACACCAAAAGAGTAAAAATCTACAAGGTAGCAATTACAATCTTGGTAAATATTTATAAAATTCGAAAGAGAGAGAGAAAAAAAGGATATGTGAAATAGGTAAGCGTGCGCGTGTGGATGTTAGTAAGCGTGTACTGGGTGTTATAAAGCCTGGTTATACTTCTAGCCGTTACCATGACGCCAATATTCGCGGCTTTAATTGTCTTTATCGTCATCGTGGTTCTCGATTTAAGTTCATCAAGATCGTGTGATTTCTAACAACACGCTCAGTCTCACCAACGATGGTTCAATGATTTCATTTCGAGACTTCTTTCCACTAACAGGTGCTGGATTGTACTTTTGGGTTGGAGAGGAAGGGAAGTCATCTCCGGCATACTATCATATGTATCCGTTGTTAAACGAAGGCAAACAGCTGCCTGCTTATTGGTGTTGTCTCAGTTACTTCTCGTTCCTCCTTCACCAGAGTAATTTTTGTTTTGTTTTTTTGCTTAACACATTTAAGCTGCCAGTTAAGACTGGCTGCCTGTCGTGGACCGTATGGCCTACAAACTTTTAACTTTGACTTACTCCGCCGTTTCTGGCACTGGTCCTCGGTACCACTCCGAACTCACTCCCATCTATATGCCCGCACGACTTCTTCGCTCATCTTCTGACACCAAGCTTCTGCGAGTCCCACTAAGACAAAGACGATGGACAGAGGTATTTCTCCTACCAAGCCCCATTAACTTGGAACAGACTACTAGTCAGCCTTCGACATTCTGATTCTCTTACCACCTTCAAGTCTAAACTTAAGACATATCTTTTCAGAGCTACGACTTCACTGTTGCCCTTTCCTGACCATGAGCTGGATAATGTGCGTCTGTAATTTACTTTGTGTATAACTGGGTGTGCGTTGTAGAAGTGGTCGTGTCTGTTATATGCTAATATGGATGCATGGTTGTTGATGACTTAGTCTGTATATTGTTTATGTAAAGCGCTGTGAGCAAATCAATAGAAGAGCGCTATATAAATCCTCGTTATTATTACTATTAACCTTTAGGTCCATAGCTTTTGGCCTTTTTAATGACGGGGCTTACATTAATAAAATGTTTCAAAATAGGACCAAATATTTTCTTTCCATTCCCGAGATACAAACCTTTGGCCGTGGCAAGTCTCACCCATTTGCTTGAGAAAGAGGTCAAGAGATCACTTCCGGGGAGGTCACGAAAGGAAGCTGACTGCTAAACAACGGCTGCTGGCGTCAAAGGTTAAAGTTTAGATCGATCCACGCGAGCTTGTCACAAAATCTAATAATTGAAGAAATCATCACTCATTTTCTGTGACAAACTGAGACAGACTTCCTCATCTGTGGAATGCTGAAGGGTATCAGTATGTCTCGGGTTCTGCATAGCTTCCAGGTCTGTGTATGATGTCCAATGAAGCAGCTTGTCATCAGCTCAGTTCTGACATTTTGAAGAAACAAACTTAATATCCTTTACCAGAAAGGGTAAAAAAAAAGATTTAACTGCACGAGTCAAAACGGGCTCTGTGTGTGTTTGTGGGTGGGTGGGTGGGTGGGTGTGTGCGCTTTTGTGTGTGTGTGTGTGTGTGTGTGTGCGTGTGTGTGTGTGTGTGTGTGTGTGTGTGTGTGTGTGTGTGTGTGTGTGTGTGCGCGCGCGCCAGTGATCGTTCCCACATATTTAATTCCCTAACCAAGCATATGTTTTCAAACATGTGATTTTTTTGTGTTTTGTGCCAGTCATATTCGATAACAGGTGACAGGTGTGTGACGCATCAGCAGGTCCTATAAAGATCATCACGTAACATGACAAAACAATGGAAAGTCCTATAAATAGGCCAGAAACATGATCATTCCTAACAACCTATGCATAACCATTAAGCCCGACAGCTAAAACATCTTTTCCTTCCAGAGGCAGCTTTGAGTTGCGCCATCATCGGTGTTCCAGTGTTACATCCGTCCAAACCAAAAGTTCTGCCAAAAAAGATGGAAGAACTCGAAAAGTCTGTTCAATACGTAAGTAACGACTCCTCCAATCTTGATATGTATGTATGTAAGCATGCGTGCATGTGTGTATTACACATGTCTAAAATAAACCCTCGGGTGTTCTTTCTAATAAAAAATTTGTCTACACTGGAATGGTCATCTGTCGTGTGCACACCAAAGATCGTTGAGCATTCTTTTGAATGGATACCTGCGCATTATTAATCGACATCATCATCATCATCATCATCATCATCATCATCATCATCATCATCATCATCATCATCATCATCATGTGTATATTTAATGTCCCGTTAATTTGAAGTGAATTATCGCAAACAGCAGCCGGAAGTTTTGTACCTCTGAACATTTTTTTTTTGTTTTGTATTCTTTTTGAATGAAAAGAACAAGATCAACGAATCATCAACTTTCATAGAAAGTCCGCAAGTATCTCTTTTTTCCGCCTACTGTGTCAAAACTGAAATGATTTGATGCATTAAATTATCGAAAATGAAAACGGAAAGTTGTTAATGCCCTAGATTAGTCGCGTAACTGCAACACCGAATAAAGATCTGTTTGAACGAATCACATTTGAGTGCGCGAAGGTAAAGATGGTGTAACTCAAGAAATTTTATTTTAAAACCACATATAAGGCTGCGTATGTGTTTTATTCAGGTCTCTATGCTTTAATAAATGGCTCCAAACGTACAGAAGTGGCATCTGTGCAATCGTGAATAAAAGCTATTGATTTTAAGCTCACTGGCTTTGTCATCCAGTGAATATTACAACCGTGAGCACATCGTGAGCACAAGCTGCTTCATACACGAAAGTGTTCAGAATGATGTCCATTTTCCCATGACTTAGTTTCATCTGTTTCTAGAATAAAGGACATAATGGAACAGCACTCTTTATGCTGTGTTCATAGATTTTGAAAAAGCATTTAACAGCATACACCGTGAGTCATTATGGAAAATCGTGTTTCACTATGGAATACCACAGAAAAATAGTAAATGTAATAAAAGCACTGTATACAGACTTTCACTGCCAGGTGGTTTGTAGCAACAGAAAGTTAACGGACAACTTCAACATGACCACTGGTGTCAAAGAGGAGTGAACTCTCTCACCGTTCTTATTTATATGGCCATGGACTTATTTAAGAAGATAAGACAAAAAGAAATCCGTTGGACGCTTACATGGACGACATTTCAACGGTATCCAGCCAACACAAAGATGCACAGGAAAAGATCAATAATCTGACAAAAACTACATCAAAAATTGGAGTTAAAGTAAACACAAGCAAAACAAAAGAAATGAGACAGAATGCCAAGTGAACAAAGCCCATCACAACTAATAACAAAGAAGTAGAGAAAGTCCAAGAATTTACATACCTTGGCAGTCTAGTAACAACAGGCGGAGAAGAGCAGACTTACCAAAGCAAATGAAACCTTTGCCATGCTAAAAGGAATTTGGAAGTCCAAAGCTCTAAGGAGGAATACAAAATTAAGAATCTTCGGAAGCGATGTCCTTTCGGTCTTACTCTATGGAAGTGAGTGCTGGAAGATATCGACAAAAATAAGGCAGGAATTATAGACCTTTCAAAACAAATGTATGAGGAAAATGTTCACGATATTCTGGCCAAACACAAATACCAATGAAGAAATCCTTACAAGAGCCAGCTGCACAAATATGACAACCATAATCCAAGAAAGAAGATGGAAATGACTAGGGCATGTCAGGAGAATGAAAACACAGGCACCACCCAAAATACCCATTCATTGGACAGCTGATGGCAAGAGGAAGCGTGGTCTGCCAAAAGAAACACGGTGAAGGTCCGTAAAGAGAGAACTACAGGACCAGAAAATGTCCTGGAACAGCATGACCAAGCTTGTTGCTGACAGATCAAAATGGACGTCTCTAGTGGATGCCTTATGTACCACCTTAGGTACGAAGAGGATTAAAAAAGTAAGTGCTTATTTAAATCAGGTATTGTTATAAACCCAGCAGGCGCTCTTGCATTATTAAATCTGATAAATCATTAAGCAAAACTTTGATAGTATTACAATAAACCAGACTCCTGACTACAATACAACTTTATTGTTGTGTGTCCAATGTCTGTGAAGGTTGATATGTGCCACATGGAACTCTGCAGTTACTTTCGGACAGGATAGAATAACATCTACAAAAATATGAATGTAAGAAATAAATATATCAGAAAAATTATTCAACAACAAAATAATTATCCGGTTCACAGATATAACTTAAGATACATGAGCCCCTCTTTTAAAGATAAAAGTCTTTCTTTATAGTCACTTCTGTAGACAGTCTTCTTTGAAACCTCCGCCGTCAGATTAGGAGCTCCAACATGAAGAAACACAGACATAGCAGTCTTTTCTTGGTTGCCCCCTCCCCTCTCAAGGTCCGGTGCACCAATATAGAAAAAAACACAGACAAAAGGAAGAAAAAAACCTGGACCAAAAAAATACCCTCCGTAAAATCTAACAATCATTCACATTTAGATTCACTATACTACAAAATTAATGGTCCCAAATTACATCCAGTCCAAAAGTCGCACTCATTCAAAAACAACACTCACAGAGACCCACCTCAGCAGGTTTTCACAAGAACAAGTAATTTACACTCTTTCAACAAGTCTGGTCAGGACTTTAAAACTTTAGTCTGGTCAGGACTTAACCACACAGCACCAAGGGAAAACTGTCGGGTTTCCCCCGTCCCAGTTAAACAGCCGCAAAAATCACCCTTTCTTTCTCAGCCCCAGTCTTCACTGCTTAAACTAGTGGAGGCTCTCTATGCCGCGGTTACATCAAAGAAAAAGCGGCCGGCACGAAACGCACACACCCACGCACTCCCACGCAAATCACTGACCACCCGCCCACCTTTTCCGTTTCGGCTCTCATTTAAATAATTCAACAAAATAAAACAAAAACAACAGGTTTGTGACAATATAATTTTCAGGCACATTCCTAGCTCCTGATTGTATTTTATTTTATTATTATATTAAGTATTATATTTTATGGAAAAGGCCTTTTCATACCATTCACTGTCTAAGAAAGGATCATTTCAATTGCAACATTGCAACATTTGTTTCTTCAAATAAAAACAACAAAAAGCATGATTATCATCATCGTCATCGTCGTATATCGATGATATGTGTCATGTGTCACAATGCTAGTCCTTCTTACCCCCCCCCCATCCCTTCCCTCTTGCTACTTTACCCATCTTTCTCGGCAGAATCACTCTATTTCTCTGTTCCTGTTACTTGATGCCTTTTGTTTTCTGTTTCGTCGTCAGTACTGTCGTTTTCTTTCGTCCCCACGTCTCTTCCCCGTTTTAAGCGCTAAGAGCATGCTCTCTATGAGTGTGAATATGCGCTATAAAACTCTTCACTATTATTATTATTATGATGTGTCTCAGGGTGAGCAAGGTCCGCTGGGACATCACTCGCACGGTCTAACAATTCTCACAGCGGCCGTGTTCATCGTCGGAGAGATGGCTGGCTCGGGGGTCCTGGCCCTGCCGGACGCACTGGAAAGTACTGGTCAGTGTCCTCGCCAGTAGCATACCATCACTCATCGACTATCACGAATAATAATTAACTAGCAGTAAGCGCGCGCGCGCGTCCTCGGCTTCGGGTGTCATCGCTTTAATCACTCGGCTCTCCTCGTCCCTGCCAATGGACATCTGTTGACAGCACCAACTGTGGCAAGGACGGGGTGATAACTTTTCAGATGGTGTAAACATTGTTAGTCGAAAGAAACACTACACTGGTTCCATCGGACAGAGTAATACGTTGACATAGATGACGGGAACACTAAAGATCAATAAGGAGAAACAACATACTTGTCACAATTTCAATGACCTGAGGCTGTTCATTCGTGACAGTTTCTCATATGCATACATTGTTGTGTGTGTGTGTGTGTGTGTGTGTGTGTGTGTGTGCGCGCACGTGCGTATATGTGTGCAGTTGTGTATTTATTTATGTATTTATTTGTGCATGCATGCGTATGTGTATTGTATATATGTGTGTAGATATGTATATGTATGTGTGTGCGCGCCCAAACATGAATGCGTGCATGTCTGTATGCATGTGATTGTGGGCACATATGTACGTTATGTCTGTGTTCGCGCATGTGCCGTGTGTGTGTGTGCGCGCGAGAGAGAGCGCTTGTATATACATGTTTATATACGTGTGTGTGTGTGTGTGTGTCTAGGTTGGATCGGGATGGTGATTATCGTGATGTGCTGTGTCATCTCCGCTTACACGGGCCATATTCTCGGTCGTTGCTGGTCTATCGTTCAGGAGAGATACCCCCGCTACCAAGGCCCGGTTCGCTACCCGTACCCTGTCATTGGACAGGTTACTTTTGGCACACCTGGCAGGTCAGACAGCAAAACGTGTTATACAAGAAGAATAATTTGAAATTATAAATATCTTCATATAAACATTGTGTCTTCTTCCAAATTGTCTTTATAAACAAGAATAAAGTAAGGGTAATGAGTGTAAGAACACACACACACACACACACACACGCGTAATATTTGTATAAACACGCGCTCACATACACATCAACACAAAAGGCCCACGCATGCACAGACACGTATCAGAATAACAACTAAATAATAAGGTATGGGAGAATGAGTGTCATCCCCCAACACACACACACACACACACACACACACACACACACACACACACACACACACACACACACACACACTAATGGGCATACATACAGACAAATCGACACACATATACACATAGACATATACATATACACATGGAGATATGCAATTGGACACATAAACATGCACATGGACACGCACACCCGCACGCATGTGTAAACCGAATGAGAGAGAGAGAGAATAAACAACTGCCACGATGCGAAAAGCCACACAGACTAAAGTTGATAGAAAAGGAAGAAAGCAGAAATCACCCTCCCGTCGCACCCCTGTGGCTGTCTGTGCAGACTGCTCATCTCCATCGCCATTAACTTCACCTTGTTCGGAGTGTCCGTGGTGTTCCTGCTGCTCGCCTCCCAAAACGTGACGGCCATCGTCAAGCATCTGTTCCGGCTCGACTGGTCTTTCTGCTACTGGCTGCTGATTGTCGCCGCTGTCCTGCTGCCGTTGTCGTGGTTGGGGACACCCAAGGACTTTTGGTAAGGTACCGCTGGTCTAGTGACATCATGTGAGACAACTTTGGTCGAGCTTTTGCTGCGATCTATTTTTGGACTTTTTGGACTAATGAAGTAGCTGTGTGTGTGTGTGTGTGTGTGTGTGTGTGTGTGTGTGTGTGTGTGTGTGTGTGTGTGTGGACTTCTCCAAAATATTGCATTTTTCAAAGTTCATTTTTGTGCACGGAAGTTTCGAAAGTGAATGAAATATAAAGCTATGACTAGACTATGCTAGTAATAAAAAAATAATATGCACTTTAAAGCATGCACTCAGCACGTGATACTAAAACTATGTTTATATATATATATATAGTACACGAAGGATCAGAAGTCTCGTTATTCCCATCTTCATCAAGCTAAAGAGAATTTTCCTCGTCATAATTATTCGACCTTTGTTCCAGGCCCATAGCGGTGGGAGCAATGGCCGCCACGAGCATTGCCTGCGTCATCTTGGTAGCCAACATGGCGATGGACGCCAAGAAGGTGCCCACAGTGATACATGGGGAGGTGGACCTCGTGTCCTTTGCCGCTGCTTTCGGCACCATCTGCTTCGCCTTTGGGGGACATCCAACCTTTCCCACCTTTCAGGCTGACATGAAAGAGCCGGCCAAGTTTGGGAAAGCTTGCCTGATAGCTTATCTAGGTACGATACCATAGTCGGCTTTTCCTTCTCTCTCTCTCTCTCACACAAACACAAACACACACGCGCGCGCACTATATATAGATATATACTCTCAAAAAATGACGATTAGTATTAAATGTCATATTTTAAAACTGTTTTGAAAGCGCTTCTATTCGTGATCTTTAGGTAAAAGTAGCCGCGTAGCCGTAGCAAATTTTTGTGAAATAACTGACATTCTTCTACCACCATTACCGTCGAGCATAGCTCGCTAGGAAGAAGATGTTACCTACTTTGAAGACGTGAAGGAAAGTGCAAAAAAAGTGCGATTATATCATCTTTTTGAGGTGGTTACTTCATTATCTTCGGATAGTCAAATTATTGTTCTTATACTGTGTAGGAACTGCGACTCTAAACAGTGACAGGGTTACTTGCTGAGGAGCAAGTTTAATTAGTTGGAGGATAAGCGTTAGCTAAGGTAGGCCTTAACGTCGTGTTGTGCATCCCGGCACAGTGGCCGAGCGCTGACTGTTATATGCTTTGCAGTGGTGCTACTGATGTACTTCCCTGTGGCCAGCGTCGGCTACTTCGTGTACGGCACGAATATCAAGGACAACGTGCTGGAAACGGTCAGCGCAGGCGCCATGCTGACCATCGTGCAGGTTCTCATCACAGGTCACCTCGTCTGCAGCTTCATCATCGTCATCAACCCCGTATGTCAGGAGATCGAAGAGCTGCTTGGAATTGCAAGACGTAAGATTAGAGTGTCACGTGGTTGGGGGGAAGAGGTACCTCGTCGGTTAACTAAAATCCATCCACATATATACACTCATTACAAGAATGAGACAGAGTCGTAGATTAGAAACAGTAGTCCAGAAACCTGTAAAACGCTTCGGTATTCAGGAGAAGCTGTAAATAGTATTGAGACATAGCAGAAAAGTAGTATTGGGATGACACAGTAAAACAGTGTTCGATGACTGGGATACTGCATTCAGCAATCAGTAGTATTCCAAATTCTGCTGTCAAGTAGTGTTTGATAACTGCAGTAAAGTAATATTCTACAGCTGTAGTGAAGTCGTATTCTGCATTTACAGTAAAGAAGTATTCTACAGCTGCAGTGAAGCTGTATTGTGCAGCTACAGTAAAGCAGTGGGACTTGAACTGTTGCAGATTTCGGGTGGCAAAGAGCAGTGCTGCGGTCTGTCGTGTGTGTCATAGTGGCCTTCGTGGCGCTGACTATACCTCACTTTGGCGCTATCCTCTCGCTGATTGGGGGATCTTCCACGACACTCCTCGCCTACATCGCACCCCCAGTCTTCTACCTCAAGCTGGCCGCCACAGAGGGGCCATGGCCAAGCGTGTAAGTGGACAGTGGTCTAGATTATAATAATAGGGCTTTATAACTTATCTCACTTTCATACTTTTAGGGGAGGGGTGGGGTGGTGTGTGCGTGTTTGTCCTTTCTGTCCTTCTCTTTGGCATTCACTCTCGGATTTTCTTTCTCTCTTTCTATCTCTCATACACACATACGTTGTGTATTTTTCTCTATACCATCCCTCTTACAAACACTTACACACACTGTCTCTTTCTTTTTCTTAGAGGCACGCATAAAGGTATACAAACATAGATAACGACCAGCATAGCTGAATTGTTTTTTTTTAACTTGATTCAATCCCTTAACCAACCAACCAACCAACCAAGGCGGTCCGGTGGCTCAACGGTTAGCGCCTGTCACCAATACAGTGAAAGTTGGCTGTCCTTGGTTCAGATCTCGTCTCGGGCACGCTGTTCTTTCTCTGCATGTGGCATCTGTTTACAGGGCTGGCTGCCTTGCCGTGATATAGCCTTAGTTGCTGACACCAATTTAAAAAAAACAAACAAAAAAAGAACAACCAACCAAACAACCATCAACCAAAAAAAAATAACAACAAACAAACAAACAAACACTCAGCTAGATAGACAACTAAATTTCCACCTAAGCGTTTCCATTTACCTCAATGCAGTTCTGTGCCGTTGTTCGAGAAAGTGGCGAATGTGGAGATCATGCTGGTCGGCCTTGTGGCAGGCATCGCCGCCACCTACTCAGCGGTGTCCTCCCTCGTAAGCCCGGGCACCTTCAGTCCGCCATGCTACATCAGCATCGCAGCTGCTAGTGGATGACGCTCACCCGAATATGCTACGTCAACATCACAGCTGACAGTGATTAACCACCCAGCCATGTAAAATAATAATAATAATAATCATCACAGTTGACAACGGACAACGCTCACCGCACCATGTTAAATTATCATCAACGCCGTTAGTGGATGAGACTCATACCGTCATGCATCATCATCATCATCATCATCATCATCATCATCATCATCATCATCATCAATGAAGATTTTTATAGCGCAGATTCACACTCATACAGAGCATGCTCTTAGCGCTTAAAACAAGGAAGAGACATGGACTAAATGGATAGAACACGAGGGATGGAAGAATAAACAACAATACTGACGACAAAGAGAAAACAAAGATGGAAAACACAAAAAGACACCAAGTAACAGGAAAAGAGAAAATAGTGATTCTATGGAGAAAGATGGGGAGAAAAGTAGCAAGAGCGGGAGGAGGGAGGGTAAGAAGGACGAGCATTGTGTGGACTGTGTTAGGAGTAATGCTCAAGGAAGAGGTGCGTTTTCCGTGCAGATTTGAAGGATTCAATTGTAGGAAGATGGCGGATATGGAAAGGGAGAGAGTTCCATTGTTTTGATGCACAGTAGCCAAAAATCATGTGATCATATGTTGTTGTTCTGGTGACAGGAACAGTTAGGATACGGTCATCAGACGAAGAGTGTAGTTGTCAGGCCGGGATGCAAGGGATGAGAAGTTCAGTGAAATAGTCAGGGCAGGAGCCTGCAAAGAAATTAAAACACAACACAGACAGTTTGTACTGAATGCGAGAACGGATGGGTAGCCAGTGTAGAAAACGAAGGAGAGGAGTGACATGGTCCCGTTTCCTTGCTCTAAGCACCAGACGTGCAGCGGAGTTCTGTACTCTCTGGAGTCTCTTACAATGAAAATCAAGGGACAGTACGCTTGTCTAGTCTGTCCTGTTACACAAACCATAATATTCCGTCTGTTCGCTCCGTTTCATCTTACCATTGTTCCTGAAGATTTTTGTTTCTTCAAGTCCAAACGTTCAGTCTCCTCTCCTTCTCTCACCAAAAAGCACGATATTGATGTGTTTGTTGAAAGAATAATTTAAAGTTCTACGTAGAAAAAGAACGTGTTACTAAACCTGACGAAAAATTAAAGTAGTTGGCAGATACAATGTCCTCTTCGCCCCCTTTTAAAAAAATTTTTTTTCTCTCTTACCACACACACACACACACACACGTACGTGCACGCGAACATTCATACCCTATTCCGCGCTTACAAAAGTACTTTTTGCATGTATAAACATACGAATGTCTGCTGACCTAAACACCTACAGACCAGACATCGTAGGAAACGTCAACTTAATTAAGGACCTTCATAAGTAGACACAATAAAGTGGCACTTCAAAATAAATTGTTTGTTATTTTAATAACATTTTGTGACAGACTAGTCAAATATAAAATAAGTAGCTTAACAATATGTTAAGTGGTTACAATGAACATTTGACTGTAATCAATTTTTTAACGAATGTACTTTTTTTCAAAATAGTTTTCAGACAGTATCCAAAATTACAGATCATTGATTTTAGTGTCCTTGTAAAGTACAGGCTATTATCTAAATTGTCAAGAATGCTTATTTTGATATCTTTGAATTTGGAGATATATGTAGTCAAAGTGGGGATCCCACCCTCCCAAAAAACAAAAATTGTGCCAGACAAAAGGAAAATTCTTCTTAAAAGCCAATTACAGTCAAAATAATGCTTATATTATCAAGGCAATGTTTGTAATTGTAGATCATTTGTGAATACAAACACAAAATTTCATTACTCTAGCTTTAACCTATCTGAGTTTTTTTTTTCTTCAAGTGCTGTTTGTGTTTGTTGTTAGTGGTGCCAACCAATCAGTTCGCGCAGTTTCCAAATTTCCCGCAAAATTTTCCAAATAAGTCGGTATAGTCCTTGATGGGTCGAAAAAAGGTGACTCGGAAAAGTTGGAAATAGCTTCGGAGCTGTTTATAACTCGGGTACTTCATTGACAGAAGGAATTAGGGTTGATAATGCCGACTCCATCGATATGCAACATGTCGGGTTTAGACTGATCAACGTGCGCCTAACCAAGGCTCAAGCATAAACGATTTTCGGTATCCGCGCGAGAACTTAAGTGAGGGGAGGTGCTAAAAATTAATTTATTTAACATCAAAACACTCCTTTCCAACAAAACCCATCTGAACCATATGTATTATATGACAAAGTATCAGAATCTGTTGTTATATCAAGCTCGACCACGGCATCCCAAAATCGCTACTTTCTGGAGCCCCCTGTCTCAATTTATAAGATGGTCACTTATTCAAAACTATATGCACTTTGCAAACAGATGGATAATAGGTCAGTCGTACAAGGTGTTTGCTGGATTATCATATGCAAGAGCGCAGTTATCATACAGGCGGTGTTATCATGGAAAGTCAACGGAAAGTGTGACAAAGCTCGTATCGCGCACTAACAGGGGTCAGGCTTGTATAAGAGATGTGCTTGACACATCGGCGGTGAGTAACAACCTCTGCACCTATAATACTTCAAAAAAAAGTATTACACACACTGGCCAATGATAGGTTCACGATGGTGTAAGGTAAATCTAAAGATTGCGCACAACAGTTGCCACGAAGCATATCCATTGTCATCGTTCTTGACCCAATGGTTTTATTCTCACAGTCCAGTCCCACAGGAGTATTTAGGAGGCTGCCATCCAAGATCGTTGTCCAGTCTGATGATGATCTTGAAAGTAAAGGAGTAGAGTCCCATAGTCTAATAGCCTAGGGCAGTGAATTATAAACAAACTCTGTTGTCGATGCTGTGACATGGCGAGGATGGACTCCAGCCCTCCTCAAAACTCAAGAACCCTTAACGGGTGGGTGGGTGGGCAGTTTTTTTCCAGTCACAGGCCGGAGCGGAATTCGAACCAGCCCCTTTTCACATTCCAGGAGACTTACTACAAGACTACTGAGGCTCGACACTTTTCCAGTAGCGCTCTTACTGCACTATAGTTAAAGGTTCTTAGAGAATAAATCAGAATATTTTCTTCTTTTATCAGTAGCTTACATCTATGCTGCCACTTTGATCCCCATTTTACAGAGATAACATAAGAACAATGGACTAATGAGACGTTCGATACAATCAACCCAAGCGTATTTATACAGCTCACCACTGCAACAGCTGAGTTCATGCTCAACACAGGGAGTAGTATTTATGTGGAAAACAATGATCATTGTGTTCATTTCTGTACCAGCTGTAGTCTGGACGAACTTTGCGATGCTCACAATGACAGTACACTAGCTGCTATTTCCCAGAAACTAACAACCACTACCACATATAAGGCTAACCCTTCTTGTATCCGCATCCGCTGCTCCTTTCGCACCAGTCCTCTGTCATACGGATGTACTGAAGAGGCTTCTATAGACTTGTATAGACCACGGCGATCCTTTCGGTGTCTGTATAATGCTGTACCTCCCATCAATATGCATCTGAATTTAGATCGTCTCTGTTCTACTAATCACAAGATTCGAATACTTCTTCTTTTCCTTCTTTCTTATTCACTCCTTTATTTCTTTCTTTGTCTAATACAGTTACATGATTCTTTCAAACGAATATTCTTAAACTTATTGTTGGTCGATATGTACGAAATGTACTATCACTTGACACGTGCATTTCCACCCATCGACTACCACCTTTCCAAAAGAAAAAAAAGTTTAAGGACAACCTGTTCATGAAGCAGGACTGCTGAAGGGATTGTCAGCTTGATACCGTCATCAAGTTTGCTATCATACTGAATCAGCTTGCGAGGTCACCTAACAGGTATCTCAATAAAGGCGGTATATTTAATCGTTGATGAAGTGTGAAAGTTTTTTTTTTTACCTGATTGCATTCCGTAGAGTACTATGACTAAGTAAAAGATTGCACCTGATTTCGACCCACCACCTGTAGCGACAGTGCGTTCGGGACAAATTAACAGTGTGGTGCAGACATACTGGGAGGGACCTACCACAACATACAGTCACACACACACACACATACTGGAATTACTTCCTACTGCACTGGTCCACAGCCATGACTGAAATAACTTTGAGTAGCGCTTCAAGAAAGGTATGTATTTATTTGTTCATTTGTGTTCACAGTTTCCTGTCTAATTTTAAGGCTGTGGTGTGTTTAATGGTGTGGTATGTTTTATTTAAATCACTCTTCCTGACGAGATTTTTTCCATTTCCCTTCCCATCCTTTTCCCCTGTTATCGTGCTGGGTTGTGGGTCCCTCCATCATGTGTTTGAATTCACGTACACTGCTTTAGGTGTACTGCTTCTTCATACAAGTCCAAGCCGAGATCGTTATATTTCACACTGACTACCATCTGGATGATTATCCGCTAACATTGGATTACATGGATGATTAGTTAACCCCTCGCCACTCACGTTCGCACACTCAGCAGACTAAGTGGTTGACGAGAGCTAACAAACGAACCATCGTGTGTGTGTGTGTGTGTGTGTGTGTGTGTGTGTGTGTGTGTGTGTGTGTGTGTGTGTGTGTGTGTGTGTGTGTGAATTTTAAACTTTTTGAATTCTGCAAATGTTTGTAGCAAAAGAAATCTTTCTAAATATACTACAGTATCTTCAGTTGCTAATCTCAGCGACAGCTACATCTTATTTCGTTGACAATTCTAGATATCTGTGGAGTTAGAGAACCCACCAGCGAAAAGATTTCCTGATGTAAGTATTGATACAACTTTATTGATGCAGTTACGGAAATTTACAAAACAGTTTTCGTGCGTTTATTGACATTGACTGCACAATTTAAATGATGCATTTATTGGCACTGGCAACACAATAATATCACTAAGTATGGACACCGAGAGTCCCAAAGCACTGTTCGAGTATATTTACAATATATATATATATATACTCAGCGTTAACTACCCTTGTAGCAGTTTATATGTCATTTAGACAGAAACTGAAAGTAGCACATGCAAAAAACATAAATACTCATGCATGCGTATAAGTGTACATGGATGTGTGTGGATATATATATATATATATGCAAAAGTTACTAAATGTTGACCAAAGAAAGGTAAACCAAGGTATAAATAAGCACTTACATAGTAAAATGTTGTAGGCAAGCAGCAGGGACTGAGAAAGGATATTTTTATCTTTTGCTTCCCCCCCCCCTTTATTTTGGTCTTCATACTATAAAGCAGCCCGTCTCTATATTGGTAATCCCTCAGCCTCACCCAGTCATAAAAAAGACAGGAGCAGAATGTTTGACACCAAATCTGTGGATTTGACAATAGCGGATGTTCTTGTACACATTTGTCCAGTCTGGGGAAGCGGATGACCGAGTGGTTAGAGCGCTGGCGTCCGAACCGAGTGCGCGCGGGTTCAATTCCCGATAAGCGCAGCAAACTTCCCCCAGTCGACCCAGCTGACGGAAATGGGTACCTGACTCCTTAGAGGGTTGGGGAAGGTAAGGCAGCGAGGGAGAGGAGATGGGCACCACCCTCATGTAAAAGCTGGCCCCGAGAAAAGTGGGATCTCTAACACCTCACTCCCCAAACTCCCCTGAAAAGGTTATGGGATGACTTTTACCTTACCTTACCTTTGTCCAGTCTAACGCACAATTTCGCGAAAACGTGTAAAATCTGATGAGACAGTGCTACTGGACATCAAAGTACACGAAATAGACTCATTGAAAGGTGGCCAGTAGAAATGACCTCACGATCTTGTTGTGTTCTTTCCATGAAGAAGGTAACAAAAGGCAAAGACGTACAAGATCACGGGACCCATGGTCTGAGTGTGCTGACGGCGGTCGTCTTCTTGGTCGGCGAGATGGCCGGCTCGGGTGTGTTGGCCCTGCCCAACGCCCTCGAGAACGCGGGTCAGTAAAGTTTCCTGCGTCTTCCTCCACAGATTCACGGGCTTGAATTCACGTCGAGCATGTAGCGCTACTTACATTTAATTTATTATGAATTAGACTTATATGATCAATGCATACTTGCTTTTCATTGTGGTAGCAGTTCAGCTCTATTGAAAAAACGTGAACGTTGTGATGGGGCTGCAGAATTGCCGACGTACAAAGTTTTCTATTCAGCCCGTTGCTCCCACCACCGCCGCCAACTTTACGTGAGGACCTTTCACACCGCTTTTTGTTTCCACAGGCTGGATCGGCATCGTCGTCATTGTGTCATGTGCCGCCATTTCCGCCTACACTGGCCAAATACTGGGCCGCTGCTGGACCATAGTGCAGGACCGATACCCGTCTCTCAGAGGCCACGTGCGCTACCCGTACCCTGCTATGGGTTACATCACCTACGGCACCACTGGCAGGTATAAGTCTCGTCTGCATCCACCATCTCGCTCTCCTCCGTGTCCTTGTTTGTGTGTGTGTGTGTGTGTGTGGGCGCGCGCGTTTCGCTGTTAATTTGGTTGATATGGTTATAAATTTGCACATGAGGAATTAACGAAATTGTTTTATATTAGCAAATGACGAATTAAGACTTTTTTTATACAAAAGCAAAATGGTTCAATTCAGGATTAAGAAACTTTAAAAAAGAAAAGTTTTTTCTCTCTCTCACGCGCGCGCGCACGCACACGCAGAGAGAGAGAGAGAGAGAGGGGGGGGGAGTGTGAGCGAGAAACACTTTCTCCCTAACGAGTGGCCTTTAATCGCTAATATTTCGCTTACCCTGAATTTCGCATTCCCTTATGCGAACTTACGACCATTTCACCTACTCGCAGCGGCCTTGACGGTTTTCCGATTGCAGACTGGTTGTCTCGTTCTCCATCAACTTTACCATGTTCGGAGCATCCGTCGTATACCTGCTGCTGGCCTCTCAGAATGTGCAGGACATTGTAAAGCACTTGTTCAAGTTCAACTGGTCCTTCTGCTACTGGATGTTGGTAGTCGTCTGCGTCCTGCTGCCAATCTCCTGGCTCGGCACACCCAAAGACTTCTGGTAAGGTCCAGTCTCTTCTGTCCTTGTTCCTACATTGTCGAGCACAGAAATGATACTTGTTACCTATTAACTGTACGGTCTGACAACATTTTTATTTTGCGGGTCACTTTACAGAGACAGGAACTTTATAAATATTGTGCCAGGCGCGCTCACCAAGACATCCGAAAGGGCGACTGCGTTTGTATCAGGAATGCTTGCAGCAGCTAGTTTTGGTGACTTCTTTCCACATTCTGTTCATTCTCTTTCGTTGGTGTGTGGTAGTCCGTTCAGAACTGGCAATCGTAATCCGTTCAGCCTCACTGACCTTAAACCATTGTGCAGGCCCATCGCCGTAGGTGCAATGGCAGCCACAAGCATTGCCTGCGTCATCCTGGTGGCCAACATGGCCGTGGACGCTCCCGACAATCCCCAGGTCATCCACACGGATGTCACCCTCCTGTCCTTCGCCCAGGCCTTCGGCACCATCTGCTTCGCGTTCGGCGGACACCCGATGTTTCCGACGTTTCAGTCCGACATGAGGGAGCCGTCTAAATTCCCTCGAGTGTGCTATTTCGGCTTCTTGGGTAAACAGAAATTATTATTTTGAGTATATGAAAGACGCATCATAAGTTCTACATGTCACTCAAGCCAACTTCTTTTTTCTTTTTGGTGGTGGTGGTGGGGGATAGCCTTGCCGTTATTAGTATTCTTTTAAGTGTTCTAACCAAAGGGTTTCGTAAAAAACTGCAAAACACTTTGGGAACTTAAGACTACGATGTAAGCTTCATAAAAGATAACAATGAAATTGAACATATACACAGCAAGCGCGAAAACGATGATCAAACGAAAGACAGATATTTAAATCTTTTTAACATTCAAGTACTTTGTAGATTCAAATGTTTTATATCATCGTTAGGAAAAGGAGATTTTTATATTCTGAAACTGAAGTAATTCTGACTGCTCACTCTTTCTTGATGTAGCGCTTGTGGTGATGTACTTGCCAGTGGCTACTTCTGGCTATTTTGTGTACGGCAAAAGCGTCAACGCCAACCTCCTGCGGTCAGTCAGCCCGGGTGCCATGAGGATGATAGCGGAAATCCTGGTGACCGGCCACTTATTCTGCGGTTTCATCATCATTATCAACCCTGTGTGCCAGGAAATCGAAGAACTGCTCAAGATCGACAAACGTGAGCCCCTCTTTTATTTTAAATACCGATATGGCGCCTTGAAAAGGGAGGGGAGGGTGAACCCCAAACAAACCAAACCTGCAGTTGATGCTTTCGTGTCCGTGTTAGAGCTGGCTCGAGCAAGAGTTTGTTAGAACTTTCCTCGCGTAAGAGTGTCGGTAGTTTCGCAGAGGTCGAGTACACGTACGCCAGGATTGCACACGGACACGTTTATGATGCCAGGGCTTCAGCTATAACTGGAAGAACTGGGATCATGTTAATGAGACAGATCGCAGTACAAACGTGACGTCACGAGTTTAACTTCTTTTGTGCATGGGAAAGCTTGTAGGCGTGTATCTCGAGAACAGAAGTAGGGTGTTCCTAGATTTTTGAAAATAGTATTTTGCACTGAGCTTTACTTATTCGTTAGAAAAAAATGCACCCTATTAGACCTTTAAGGGTTTTCTTAAACACGAAACTTGATGTCGAATATGCGACCATTTATGGAAATGTTTTTATATGACCGCCATATTTAAAACGATGCCACACAGCCACATATCTGCTTCAAGAAGGTTCTTTACCCGTTACAAACACTTTTATGGATGGAAAGGAGTTTTAGAAGCACACGTAACCAAACCCTGGGCCGCGATGTATATCCCCTTCTCTAAATGTCCGTATGTAAACGTCCTGGCAAGCACAGAAGGAAAATTTGAAAAATTCGGCATACTTTGAGGTTACTGTTGTTTCACTTCCTCGATCAAAGCATGTAACAAAGAGGGGAAAAACGATATTTTATATCTTAATAACAATGTTACATTTGGATAGTGATCTACCACAACAGTAGGGTCATGCTCTGAGCGTGAAACCATTTACACAAAGGTGTTTCGTAGAAAAAGAGGTACATGTCTGTGACCAGCTGAAATGTCCTTTGTTAAACTGACTACAAGATATGTGCATCCCCTTCTAATTGCACTTAAATAATCTTCAGTTAGTGCACACTTGCAAGTGATCGGGATGAGATAGCCAGAACAAAATATTCAACCACTAACAGGTGACGCCTCAAGTAGGCACCCGAGGTCACAATACCATCGGTACTTGTAAGCTGAATCAGTTACACTAGCCAATAATCTAGTGTTTAATCTGCTGTTTATAAACAAAGTGGACAGCTCCCAGGTCGTGCTTTATACCATATCCCATCGGGCTAATAATCGGAGGGCACAATGCACGCGCTATTTTGCATCCTTTTCTTCGTCCAGATTTCAACTGGAAGCGTGCCGTTGTGAGGTCGCTGATGTGCTTGCTGGTGGCGTTTGTGGCAATAAGCATACCACACTTCGGCACCATCCTGTCGCTGATTGGGGGCTCTACCACCACCCTGCTGGCCTTTATTGCACCGCCGCTTATCTACCTCAAGCTTGCTGCCACCGATGGACCTTGGAGTAGCTTGTGAGTATAACACTCACTGTAGTGAGTCCCCAGTGTACATTTCTAACGAACTGCCGGCCATTCCCAGGGCTGGCACAAGAGACCAGGCATGAGCAGATAAAAAAGATCAACGTCAAGGTTTGTTAAGCAAGCAAATGGGTTTGTCGATTTGTGTATGAGTAGAGCAGGCCAGCGGCAGGTAGAAAAAGAAACTGGCACATGATCAAAATGAGGCGAGGAATACCCCATTGAGAGAAGTGGAATTTCAGAGATTCAGTGATAGCACTACCAGCCCAATGATGCAAGCCTCAAACTTTAAATATACATCTTCATAATTTATGAATTTCATTTAATACCTTGTTCAGAAATGCCATAAAAGAAAATGAACAAAGCATCTGTTTCACATTTTGCAGCACAGTCCCACTGTTCGAGAAAGTTGCCAATGTGGAAATCATGGTGGTTGGCTTAGTGGCTGGAATTGCTTCAACATACTCAGCCATCTTATCCCTGGCCTCACCAGATGCCTTCACCCCGCCATGCTACATCAACATAACGGCTGCCAGTGGATCTTAGCATCCTCATGAATCTCACTAAAATGTATGGACTTAAAGTTAAGAGCAGACAGAAACTGTTCACATCGGTAAATATTGAAAAAACAGCTTGCTCCCTTAAAAAAAAACCATCCTTTTGGGCACCTTTATGATACTGCGGCAATATATATTTCTGTCATCTTAAATGGCTTGTCAAGTTCTTGGAGGAAAGCAGTAAGAAATACTGTTGTACACAGACAAGCTTTGGCTATTTTGTCACATAATCTAAATTCTTTGTTTTTTTCCCCCCACTCTCAAGGCAACAACCTATGTAAAGTAAAACTATCCTGCACATAAGGCAAGCTTTCCATAATAAACCAGTATCAAATGCATAATAAAACACCCAGTTTTATTAACTTGACAATGCACTTAACCCCCACTCCTCAAAAAAAAAAAAAAATTATAATAATACAAAAATGAAAGCATTTTGTTTCATTTCTCCCGTGTCTTCATCTGGTTGGAGTTTGTTTGGCTTTCTTTGCTACTGGACTTGTTGTCTCTGTAGGTTCTCCTGAGGATTCAAATTGCCGTTTTTTCAGCCCTTTCATTTTTCGTGTCTGCAGTTTGCTAAGATCTTGCTTTGTCATGTGAATACGTCCAAGTTTAGAGCCAAATGCATCGTGGGAGATATTCTTGATCTTTCTTGGCTGCAAAGAAAAGCATACAATCAGTAAAGAATTCATTTTCTCATTATCGTCTCTTTATTCCAATTCCTCCCAACCCACCCTTCACCTGCAAGCAGAAACATGCCAAAGGCACGGACTGATAAAAGTTATCTTACAAAATGCTGTTTTCGTATTTATACAGGTAGATTGGAGAAGGAATGTTCGACGGAAGTACCAAAAACTGATAAGCATGACTTAACTGTGCAGATTTTCAAGAATAAACTGTAAAAACTACAGGCACAAAAACTACATAATTTAAAGCTAAGTGAGAAAATACATATGTTACATATTACATATATGTTCATATATCTTATACATATGTGTATGCATATCATTATATATATTTTAAACAAAAAGGCAAAGTAGACGAAAAGAATCTACAAACCTTGGCTGTCTTTGGTTGCTTAAGTGCACGTCTGAATAGGTCATCAGAAGCAAGTTTTGTACGACGAATGACCAAATCAAGAGAAGGGCCCATGTCTTCAAGTTCCGCTCTTGGTGTGCGACTTCCTGATTTTTTCAGTAAAATTCTGCAAGGAATTATAATTAAAAAAATAAATAAATCTACAAAACTGTATATATACATATATATATTGGTATGTATGGACACAACAGTGATTGGTCATATGTAAACATAGCTGCCTTCATTCACTGTACCTGTAATTTCTGATGAAGATTTTCCCTCCAGATGCTGCCACTGAAATAACATGCTCAAGACCTGCCAATCTTACGTTGTCAACAACAGGACCTTGGAAAAAGTCTGAAAAAGGACAGAAACCAAGACCTCAATGTGGTGTTTACCTCAACTTTGACTAGATAATCAAGACATAAAATCACCCATCAAGGGCTTCAACAAGAATCTAAAGTGTTCCTGTGCAAGGCTAAAGAGCAAATTCTGTAGCAGAAGATGAAAATGGCTCTCATGAGTACTGAGTTCTTCCTTACTTGGTAGGGGTGGGGGTTGTGGCCAATTTTTATGCATGACCACTGAATTCACTTTCTGTCGACCTTTTACCTTGGCTTGGCTTTGTGCTGTCAGGTTTGCCCAGCAGAAATACCATTCATGGGGACTACAGGCCTTTGTGTGTATAACCTACATGCATGTTTAATGAAAGTCCGCTCTATAAATGTACTGTCAGGTATAGGTACAGATTCTTTCTTTACATACTCTCAAGCAGAAACAAGTGTATGTCCTAACCTACCTGTAAACAAGTTGCGTATTCGTTGATGTTCTGCGTCTTGTTCAAAGACCTCTCCAGAGAAGACGAGGCAAGGTTTCACACCAAGAACACATTTTGCACCCTGAAAAATATATTAATACATCTACACATGTATACCTGTTATATTAGTACCATCATGCAATGCTGTCACATAAGCAGGAATGAAAGTAAAATTAAAAAGATGAAGCTAGTGGTTTGTTCTTCAGCAGAAAACCTCAAAACTCATTAGACAGTTACAATTTATGTTGGCTGAATGAGGACTGAAGAAAAAGTTATCCAATTAAATTGCACACACACACACACACTTACCTGAAATTCCAGCATGGAAACAAACTTTTCAATTCCAAACTCAATCATGTCCAGAACATGTCCATCAAATGTGCGACCTACAAATATCGAAGGTGGTTGTTTATTGCTCCTATACAGGTTTTAAAAGGCTTCAAAAATGGATATACTGCTAACACTGCTTGGATACTTAACTGATTTTAAATGGCACATACATCCATACATAAAACAAATACATGTGCACTGTTTTTCCAGAAAAAATTCAAAATTGCAATTTTATCCTTATATTTTAAGGATTTTTAGTTTATTGAAAGTTATATTTATTTATATACTGCTAACACTGCTTGGATATTTAACTGATTTTAAATGGCACATACATCCATATATAAAACAAATACATATGCACTGTTTGTCCAGACAAAATTCAAAATTGCAATTTTATCCTTATATTTTAAGTATTTTTAATTTATTGAAAGTTATATTTATTTATATGCACAGAAAAATCACACACACTCGCTAAATCTATTTCATGGACAGATACACTCATACTATTCACTCTGACTTCTTACCACATATATTTTGTTATTAAGTAATGTGTTTTATTTTTTATTCTTCTTTCTTTTATATACAGACACTGACAGACACATTTTCTTCACCTATTATCAGGTTGTTTGGTCGCTTTTTAGAATGACACCCAAATGCAAAAAGAGAAGCATCTGCTTTGGTTGAGAAGAATTCCTGTAGACATTGCAAAACATCATTCCTATATTTCTGTTATTGCAAACAGCATTTCTCAAAAATAAATAAGAAATGAGAAAGCAATAGAAAAACACATGTAGGTATGTATGCAAAAGTGAAAAACATCATACTTTTCTAGTAACATATACAAAGACTAGTCTTATCATATTCAGTTTATAATTCCTCTTCACCCTACTCTACTCATCCAACCTTAATATTTCACTCTGAATATCACTTACTATTTAAAAAAAAACACAAATAATAATGATGATGCACTTTTACAGCACACTTCCCTGCCATGAAGATGAGCTCAGTGCCATGCATGATGGAGAAATGGTCAGATGCTCTCAGGAAAAATAAAAAAGATTAAGCAAGGGGGAGACTGCAAGCAATAATAGGTAGAAGAAAGTCACCAGCAGCCAGAACACTAAAGATTTGTAGATCAACAAACTGATGAGAAAATCAGAAAGGTTCTGGGACTGACACATGCACACTGTCGCGTGTCGCATCGCTGGCCAGCACAGGTGGGGAGCGGAGCGTGGAAGGGGGTGGCCCTGCGGCCATTCCCACCCTAGTTTCACCGCCTGGTTATGGTGGCCGGGCCAGTTTATGGCCTTTACCTACACAGTAGCCCTGCATTCTTGCCCTTCTGGTCTCTTTGTTTCTCTCTAGGGTGGAGGGGGCCGGGGCTATTTTTCTCACGTGTTCGGACATCGAGCCCAGGTATTTAAGCGGACGGGGAAGACAGCGGGGCGGAAGTGGAAGTTTTTGCACTAGTGGAGAGACCTGTGCCCGTCTCTGGAGTAGACGGGGGTTTGCCACGTGCTGTAGTTACGTCGCTGGAACTGACGGGGTGTCCAGGACGAGGTCCCAGCAACCAGTGCACCTTCCCGTGCTTTCTGTGAGGGAGAACAGCGCGTCACGAGCCGTTGGGCTCAGAATTTCAGAATTTCACCATCTCCGGACTTGGGACCCAGCTCGGAGTCCAGCGTCGAGGTAGCGTTCGGCTGGCTGACCCCAGGCCTCGTCTTCGACGTACGAGTGCGGAGGACGGCGTTGGGGACCGTGGCGTCGACAGGGAGACCAGGAGCCACGACCATCGTTGCGCGCAGACAGTGCCGAGGCCATCGAGGACAGGCTGAGTTGCCCCCTTTGTGTACCTCCCCTGTCCTAGTTACTGCTGGATACTTAGCCCTTGCCAGGCCCCTCTAGCTGGCTCAGCTAAGCGACCCTGTCACGGCGTGCGTGCCTCTGGACAGTGGTCAGGGAGGGAGCGGGGTGGGCGCTGCGTCGCCCAAGTGGGTTGTACATTGCCGAGCGGTGTGTGGGGGCTCGGTTGCTGCGTATTAGTTAATGGGGGGAAGTTATTTCTGCTTGCCCATTTGTTTCTAGTGTCTTCTTTTTCTTGTTTATCTTTTCCTTTAGTTCTCTTTTATTCGTTGTGTTGGTAATAAACCTGCGTTGTGTACTGTCCCTGCGTGCATTTGTGTATTTTTTCTTTGAGGAACGATTGGTCACGCCGCATGCATCGAGCGCTCGTGTGTCTGCGTGGTTGAAAGTGTGTACGAGAGTATGGAAGGTATGGCGCTCGATCGCAAAACGGGACACACACACACACACAGTAGGCAATAAAATAAAACCCACAAGGAAATTCTCAACTCAACAGGTTCCAAAGAATCAAATACCGGTCAAACAATGCACTACTATACAATACAACACAAAAAATTTAAAAACATGCACAATCTTACTTACTAATGAGTTCTGATCTTCAAAAGGTCTGGTGATATTCTTCCTGGAAAAAACACAAACACTTTTATAAACGAGAATGAAAACTGACTTCCTAATCAGATACTCTAAGCAGTATAAAATAAACTGTGCTAGTGCAATAAACCAAAAATACCTATACAACTCTCTCCTACTAAACATGAAAGAAATAACTATTGTAAAAATTTCAAAATGTAGATTTGTCCAGATGCACCTGATCCCAAGACCTGCAGCATATTAGCATACTGTTGCAAATGACAACATTATCTATTTTATGATGATGGAAATAATTGTAACTTACTTTTTAAAAAGAACAGCATGTGGTTTCTTCAACATATGCTGAAAATGTTAAAAAGATTAAATAGAAGAAAAATAGAACAAATTAAAAAAATTAAACAGGTTCTCTTCTTCCCTCTCTCAAAAATGCACACACACAAGTAAAAAAGTTGAACAATGTTTCTTGATAGAAGTGTTAACTTGTTACTTCTTTTAGCCTATTTTAATCCAAAAAATATTTGAGACTGAGACAGTAATTCATTGAAAACCCAACAACATAATATTAGTGTAAGTGAAAATATGCAAATGCTTCAGGGCATGTCTTAGCTTACACACTCACCAGTTCCTTTAAAACTTGTGTCACTAACAAACTTGTGTTTCCTCCTTTCAGAAGCAAGCATGTCTTGATATTTTCATGTATTTTGGGTTCTTTGTGCTCCAAAGCCCTTTTCCCTCTCTGGGTTTTAGGCTTCCTGCAAAGTGTATGAAAAAAAGCAATTATTAAATGTTATTGTCCTCTTTGTTGGGCTGGGTTGGCATGGGTGGATCCATAAATTTTCTCTTATCACTGCTTATGTTGAATAGCTCGCACCCCACTTTTATGGGCAGTTGTATATCCCATCAATTAGAGCAATTTCTACCGAGGACCTAATGCGTACCTGATGAGTCAGTAGGCAATAATGACCACTTGTGAGGCCATAGAGTCTATATCTTTTGATCAATCCCATGTTTAACTTTTGGATTAATTTACACCTTATAATCGTAGCTTAACTCATAAATGGTAATCGCCATCTGTATCGATACCAAGTTGGCCATGTCTGTAGAAGCATAGGTGACAACAAGCCATTTCAACTAGTGAACAGGCTCAGGCTGGTCTTGATGGAATCATAAAAGAGAGTACAGACTCTGTCTATGGTATGCAAATGTCGAGTTCTGTGGACTTGTTTTATTAAGAAAGACAGATACACTAGATTTATGATAAATTTAAGATCAAGTCTTGATTGAAGAAAACAAAATTAAAACCAATGACTTACCATTAAAATTGCACGATCTAAACAATATATAGATTTACATAAAAAATAATACTATTAATCTAAACTGCTGAAGCCCTTTCTGTTTCAGAACTTGAAGTTCTTAATTTTATAAATAATTGTTGGATTCAATAAACTCTATGCCCAACTATTGACAAATGTCGTGACTCGTTGGGAGGTACTGAAGATTTCTCTCTTTACTGGCTAACGCAGTGTAATAGCATAGAAGAATAACAATGACATTTGTTTATTCCAGATTTTAAATAAGACTCTTTAGTTTCCACCTTAACAGACAGAAATATAATTAAAACAGACAACTTACACAATCCCTTGAAGTACCATGACTATTCTCAACACGTGTAGAGGGAACAAAATAATCAAGGGGAAGTCACTACCACAGCTACATGTCAACACGGGATTAGCTCGCCCTTTGTTTCTCTAGCAACAGCGCAAAGCCTTTGCCTGGTAATGGGACAGTGTGGAACTAGACGGCAAAGAAGTGCGATAGAGATATCTAACAACCGCGCTGGTCAGACTAGATTTTAGTGCGTGTATTATTACAGAAATAGCGGTAAGTTGCTGTAAAATGCCTATTGAATTATCAAAAACAGAATCAATTTGAAGAATAGAATATTAATTTTACTAAGATCACGATATATGTTCTACGACTACATCACAATTGAGAGCTGTACTGCAGGCTTAAAACGATAGTTAATTTAGAAGTAGTCGAAGGAAATGGCACAAAATTTGTTTTCCTGATTAAACCATTCAAATAATTTATAATTTATTTTCTGTTTTGATTCATCTATCGACCTGTGTTCGTTTAAATTGCTGGTTTCAGCGTTTGTGATGTGAAAGATATACGACTGCTGTATATTCTGCAGCATATAGACTCTTCGCAGATTAAATGATTCCGTTGTGGGTGCGTGCGTGGGTAGTGAGTCTCATTGTGTATCAATGGCTGTATTGTGTAAATATACGATTTTGAAGAAGATGTGAAATTAAATATAACCTCGATCTCTCTTTTTCAAGCTACCCTTTTTCATTTGGAAGACATGGGTCCGTTACCTACAGGGCCGCGCAGTGTACACATTCTCAAGAGTCATGGGCCAGACACAAACATGATGAAGTTTTATGTAACACAAAACTCAACCACATATGGAAAACACTGGGAAAATTTTAAGCCACGAACAGGTCACCATAAAGGCACTGGATATTCTGCTAACTTGAGACCACAGGTGTTTTACAGCACAAATCTGGATGAATATGACAATCCAGTAATGAAGTAGGTACTGATGCAGAGTTCTGCTTTTTGTGAAAGAACTTTGCTTGAAGCAGAACTCTGTAGTTTCTCTTTCTCAAACCCAATTTTTGTGCATATCTTAATTTTTCTCTTTTGTAATTTTAATGCTGTTGCAATCCTGATGTAAATGTCTGCCATGGAGCTGTCATCTTTTGAAAGGTTTGTTTTCAAGTATACCTCCTACAGCTCTGTTCACTTAAAACTCTGTTTTGCCATTTCCATTTACTATGATTTTGCTCTTGACAGTGGTGGTCTTCATTCCATGACTGTCAGTCTGTTGGTAAGGTCTTACAATTTACTGTTGATGCCTGCTATCAGATCAAAGTAGTCCTCAAAACGTAGGTTGCATGTAGGCTTCCCACCGATGAAAATGGAGATGTGAGGATCGTGAATTAAGTGTTCTTGAGTAATGTTCATCAAAAGAGATGTTGAACATTAACAGCTACAATGTACCCATTGTTGTATGAAAGAAAGCTCCCACTTGGTTAGGTGGTCTTGTGGCCAGTGAGGGTTGGGTTCAGCTCTCATCTCCAGTGCATTGTTCTTTCTCTGCATGTGGCATCTGTTTTCAGGGCTGGCTGCCTTGCCTTAATATAGCCTTAGTTGCTGGCTCGGCATAAAACATCAATTCCAATCCCACTTGCTTAGATAACTGGGAATACAGTACAATACAACTTTATTTCTCTGCTATAGCAGTTAAAGAATTTTGCTCTGTACTCCAGGTAAATGCTAACCATAGAAACATTATTTAGACATAGGAACTGTAATTTATTACTGTCACCATTACCTTGGACTTATAGTTGAGATCTAGAGTGGAACTGCAGACATGACAGGAGAAAATTTGTTTGACTGTCCATAGGAGAATATGCTCAGCCAATTACCACACAGTGACAGAACTGTCATTCCAGCCATATGAGGATGACACTGGCAAAGAACCCTTGCCTAACAGTGTACACCAAGTTAATACAGGTTTTGTTAGGCAAAAGCCTCTCCACTTTCCAACATTCAAAGAGGTATGTACAGGGATCATTAGCACCTGGTTAAGTGATTGCCAGAGTTTATTTGCTGAATAAAACTATTTGAGTTTATATTATCTGGAAACTTTGTCTTGTAGAAATTTTGTTATAATGTTTCTGTGACAAGCATTAAAATACATCTTTGTAAAGGACCCCATCTTTACCAGCGACATTTTTACCAAATGTTTTCGCACAGCTCTTTTGGTCATGGTCTGCTCTGTTGACCATACTGGGGCAAAGGTATTTGCCATTTCTTTCATTGCTGTTTCTTTCTGGTCTAGATCTGCATCTAGAGTCTTGAATTTACTATAAAGGAATGTTTTCTATTTAATTTAATGTATATATTTATATAAAAAAGTGTGTGTGTGTGTGTGTGTGTGTGTGTGTGTGTGTGTGTGTGAGAAGAGCCTGTTTATTGGGTAGGCCATGAGCCCATTCCAAGCGGGAGATGACATCCATGAGTATAGTATTAAAAGCGTGTGTGTGTGAGAGAGAAATCGAGAGATCGTGATCCTTCTTTTAGTCTGCAGTTTTGACCCATAGCCATAGTATAGTTGTTTCAAGCACACACACAAAACAATGTCCTTTTTTTAACTCTGCACATCAAAGGAAGCTTCTCCATTCTTCAATCATTGAAAAAGGCTTAATAAAGATAAACTATCATGAAAACAATTATCATGTTCTCTAAAAAAAAAAAAATAATTTGGAGCTGATGATCAAATAGCAGCAGAGTTTAAAAAAAAAGAGAAATAAATAAATATTTACAAATCATCTTATTGCATCTGCATCTAAAAAATAAATTTTCCTCTAATAATACACATTTTTCCAGATCATGCAAACATTTTTTCTCCTTGTAGGATGCATTATTATACAATCAAAACAAATAAACCTACATATCATGCAAGTACTATACATGTGTTATTAGTGTGTGTGTTATATGAAACTGTTTAATTTTATCCCTTTGAAATATCCACACACAAAGTATGCAATTGTATAATATATTAATGCTTGATGTAACCTGCACAATAATACAGTATTTAAAACAATATATATACTTTAGAGAGGATACATTATGAACTCCCTTAAAATTAAAATGTTAACTTGTGTCCTTGAGACAAGAAGACAGGTGCATCTACTGGATGGCTTTAATGATTACAAAAAATTGTTAGGCTACAAATAAATTAGAAAAACATCAGTAGTTACTTTTTCAACCAGCACAGCTATAAATTTTGTTGATGCAGGGGAAAAGAGTATTCATTGACACTCGTGCTGCAAGTGCCCCTGCAAACATTCTGCCATGTTACAAGCCTTTGCTACACAAGATCCAGCCTAAAGACATAGTGGAACTGGAAAATCATGGTTATGTAAGGATGTGATTTGTTGACATATGCTGCAGCAATATAAAGAACATAACACCTTAAGTCTTATGATAACAGCTTAGAAACATAGAAGTAATTAAGTTTATTATTAGTTATAACACAGCCATATTATTATTTGTACTGCTGTATAGTGTACTAGAGAATGTGGTCAAGCAATTAAGATCTTCCTTACTTTAAATATAAAGTCAAAAGACCATGCCTATTCATTGTCTTTGGTACCTGATTTTAGGTATATAACTTTTTAACATATTTGAGGTTAACATGGATAACTAAGGTATACGAAATAATGATTATTCCTGTATTGACTGTAAGGCTGAAGATGAAAAAAAATTGTTTGAACAAGAAATTTCCTAGCTTCTTAAATGAATCCAAAAAAATTAGAATCATTTCTTTCATATTTTCGTTGAGAAATGTCTATTGACTGGCTGCTTTTCTAGACACAAAAGGGTCTTGAAAACAATTTATTATTCAGGATGAAGTCCATCTCCAATGATCTATTTGTTTTAACACTTTCCAAGTGAGCTTCCCTAGTCTTACATTTGCAGGTCATAAAAAAATAAAATATTCTTTTTCACACTGACAAACGTGGCCAACATTAATCTGGGCATTTTTTTGAAAGGTAAAATTTAATGGACAACTGTGCTGTCAGTCAAATGCTAATTTCCGACACAGCTACACAATCAAAGTCAATAAAAATTCTGTTTATTTGTAAAAGAAACCTTATATAACTGTTTACAAGGAATTTTATGTTTTATTCAGGGTCCTAGCTACATGGTCTCAGAAACCAAGCAGAAGTTTTTGGGGAAGCAGAGCCCACTTGACTGTAGGTCTATAATGTTCATGTATGCAGGTTCATAGTATAGTAACAATAATTATAAATGTGCACTTTATGTAGCACAGAATGATGCTCATTTAAGAGCATGCACTAAGCACTTAATAAAAATTAGTTCAATTAAAAGTACATTGCTAAATCATAAATTGTTACACTCCTAAAAATTTTTGTAATAAAAGTGTAATTTTTCAACACATGAAATGTGACTGATAACAGTCTTTCATTCGGCCTACCTGCTTGTAAATTATCTACAATACTTTTTAAAATTTCTAGCTATTTAAAAATAATTGTCACCCTGATGTGGGTTGGATTAGTATCCATGTGTTTTGCATTAGAAATTGTGAGCTGATTATAAACAAGATATCAACCTTGCAGGTGATTTGCAGTGCATGACCTTGGGGCCTAACACCATGAGTGGATATACACATAACAAGAATATTGAACCCATTACTTATGTTCCCAACAATCCCTATCTTGGTGACAAACCTGTGAGTGTTGGCATTTGTTTGTAATTATTGTTTTTATATAGATAATTTACAGCGATATTAGATTGTACATTACTAAATTAAAACAAGTTTAGAGCTGTTCATGAACAGTTATAGTTTTAAAATGCTACATTCTTTTTTCCTTAAGAAACAAATATGTTTTGTAATAAATCAGAACAGATCTTAATGAGAGAGAAGGTAAAAAAAGATTGGTTTTATAAATTTAGAAGTGTTAATTGTTGTTTTAAAAAATCTCAGAAGATGGAGTACATCTTTGCTGTCTGTATCCCAGGACTGGTTTACAGAGAGACCTACAGGTATCAGCATAACACAGACAAGTTTTAGGCCTTGGCAGCTTCCTAAGGTAACATCAGAGTCAAATATGGGGAGGTAACGGCCAGAGTTTATGCAAATTGTTCATGAGAACACCAACATTCACACACAATCTCTTACCTGATCCCTCCTCTTTATAAAGTTGTTACAAATTGTGCGCTACAATGATGATCGAGCTATTATTTCCTCTTAATATACAAGAAGAATCAAAATTATAATTAAAAAACCTGCATATTACCACCAGTGTAAGGAGAGAGGGGAGACAATTTGACCATTTTTCTTAGTTTGGACAAGCTTTTGCCCATAACTGATCTAGAAAGAGTGGGAGGGGGAACCAGACAAAATTAACAGAAGTGCACAGGTAATTGAGCAATTACTATCAACCTTCATTCAAATCTAAATAATGTATCAGAGATAAGTGGGATCTAGGGAATGGGAACAACAGTACGTGTCTGTGAGTGCCTAAGTGTGCGTGTTTAACGGAGTGTACTTAAGTGTGCACGTCTGTGTGTGTAAGAAAAAGAAGGAATGAGGATGAGAGATGTAAATGACAAGTTTTATGCCACAGCATGATTATATATATGATTATATTATTTCAATATGTGTACCAGGGAAATGAACCATTTGAAACGATTGCTAATCCGTCAGAGCGGGGATCTGGTTTCACAAAGGAGCAGATAAAACCTGTGTTTCTTCACAGACGTTTGGGTGATGTGTGTATCATTCATTTCCTTTTAATACAACAATAAAAGATAACATGTACCTGTACATATTTCCTTGGTACTATAAATTTATGAAATTTTAAGCCAGTGCTAATTTTGTAAAGTTAAATATGTATTTGAATAATTATACTAAAATTTAAAAAATGTAGTAATATACAATTATATGTATAATTATCAATGCATTCCCTAACAACAATTAGGCACTTTGTACCTCACACCCAAATTGAAATATATATATGTGTGTATTTATATGATTTGACATGTGTGAAACAAGGAATAAAAACTTTTTAATTTGTAGTTAAGTAATATGGGTGTTTTGTGAAGAAAAAGCGTTCCTTAAAGTTGAAAAAAGGGGAACAATTATTTACATTTGAACTTTTACGAATTATGTCTCACTTTATTTATAAATTTAATGTTGCATTGGGTAAGTGTTTTTCTGTCTCCCTTCAGGCATATGACAAATTAGAAGATGTATCAGGATTAAAAGCAAAAGATGCTCAAAAGAATGACCCAACTGAATATCTAAACATGATACATCCCAATAATTTTTCAAGGTGAGAACAGATTATATTTTCAGGTCAAATGAAAATACCTTCTTGAGTCTCTAGACTTGTTGAGATTTGTTCACAATAAAACTCTCAAGATTCAAAATGCAAATTTTAATCAATAATTTTAGTAATCATAAATGGAATCACTTAACTTTTTAACAGTGGAGGTATTATGCTTGTTCTTATGCAAGAAATAAAGCATCTTGCTTGCCAGCAAATATGTATTTTGCAACTTGTAGGTTTATTAAATACAGCAAAAGAAAATAAAAACAATTGCTAGTCATTCATGCAGCAACAAACTGTGGTGTTTCTTCTTAATATCCCCTTTCTGCCTTCTTGGCAGGACAGTCTTTGCCTGTATGCTGTTATGTTCTTTATTTCTACAACAGTACACACACAGATCAGTTTAAGGGACAGCAAAGACCCACTCCTTCTGTGCCAGACCGACTGAACACCACCAAGGTGGGCTGGCAGGAATTATCAGGCTACAGCCAGAACAACAGCCGTTATGTGCTGTCAGCCGATGACCCAGACTGCTACATTACCAATTACATGATAAGGTAAGAACTTTTACAGTGATACATTCTAATGCTGACCATAAGAACAATATTTAGTGCATGGAGGGAATAGGCTCAAACTGATTTGTCTTCTTAAAAGTGTTCTTTATAATGGAGCCTGCATGCGATGTTTTTTTAAAGTGTTATTGTCTTTGCACATTGCAGGGATATCAATGTTTGTAATTTAATATTATCTTTAATGTATATACACTAGTTTCTGCCATTCACTGATATTTAATGGCCGAACATGGATTAAGTTCTGAGATTAATAGTTACTTCCTGAAAGTCCTCCATGTGGTCATCTTGGTTGTTACCCGACAGGTTTCAAGATGAAAATCCAAAGGGCAGAGATCGCCTAGGACACACTCGTGGTGGTGTCCAAAGACAAAAGAGTGATGGCTATACTATGAGTACTGCTATGCATTCTTTTGGTCCAGAAATCAACACAACACAGAAATTACGATCTCTTGAACCCTATGTGGCAAGGTAAATAAGGCACCTATTATATTTAAGTGCAAGGGAATGATGAGTAGGGATGCCTGGTAGTGTAGTACATGTACTTGTGAGAATCAAAAAGTTGTGGGTTCATATCTCATTGCATGACACTCTCTGTATACCAAACTATTGGGGATTTTCTCGTTTCCTTCTTAGATCTGTTATCCCTTTCCCCATGTAGCATGAAATCATTTCTAACTGGAAGCAATTTCCTGCCAAACCAACTGAAAACCTAGGTTGGGAGGGTCTGATAGTTTAGTAGTAAAGTTCTTGTCATTAATATAGAAAGGATAAGGTCCTGGGTATCCATTTCCACCCTCCTCATCCTCCCTTAGTGCAGAATCTGCCTGTGAGCCCCAAAAAAGGCCACACAAAAATATTATTAGAGTCATAACCTCGTTTGTAAACTCCTTAAATGTCTAGTTGGGTGCAATTTTTCATTTTAAATGACTGGTTTGAACTGGGTATGAAATACTTTTTCCCCAAATCTGAATCTTAAATGACAAATTACTTTCTTGAAAATTTCTTTCAAGTATTAGCAAGATACAGGAGAAAACTAAAAATAATATGTATTTTCCCCTTAAAATTTCAGACCTGTTAATGAGCTACATGCTAGTAGAATTTGTACAATCTCAGGACGAAAAAAAATAAATTTTATGAATATTGCAACCACACATATATCATTATCAAAGGAAAGATTCTGGATGCTAGAAAGTGACAGGACCAAAAAAAAAAAAAACCCCAAAAAAACCTGAGCAGGTGGGGGTGCCTTTAAGTAGAGGGAAGGCTATATTTGCTGATGTTCTTAGTTGTTTCATATTGTTGCACAGTAGATTACTTTGTATCTTTTCAGTAGTGTTTTGGACACAGAAGACTTAATCCTTGTTAAAAGCTTTCTGAGTGAAAAAGACAACAGGGCAATATCATGAAAAATCATGTGCTCTCCATTTACAGGAGTATAAAAGGAAGAGATCCATTCTATGATGACCACACCTACGACAGCAAAAATCAGAAGTGTACAGTGATGGCTTAGGCAATATCATTTGTAGTTCATCTCATGGACCAGTGCATTTAACCACAAATGATCAGCCGCACAAACTCACCTGAGTGTGTTATTGTCTGCCTACACAAGTCTATCCAACAAACTCACCCAAGTGTGTTATTGTCTGCCCAACAAACTGATTTTTATGTGCTTCAATATATATGTTGAATAATGTGATGACATCGGATTTTTGCATCAATAATGAATGACACACAATTCAGCTGATAAACTTTATACTTCTGATGGTATGTAACGTCATGCTCGTGTGCACAGCACAAAGACTCTTCTGACAATCTATTCTACACACACTGAGCACCAATCTGAACATGTAAGTCCTTGGTCCACAGGCAAGAATAAGACATTCTAAATGTATTAGTGTACACAAAATTTTTTTTGCCTTTTTTTAAGTTTGTGATGCTTTAACTAAATTGGGGTAGGAGGATGGGAGATGGTGGCATGCAACACATTCTTCAACCTAATTGTTCTGCACATGCAGTGCCAGGACATGGTTAGGCTACAAGAGTTTGACAAGACTTGCATATAAATCTAACACTTATACATACAAATTATATTTTTCAAATATTGATTTTTTCGTATGTTTTTTTTATTAGGAGAATAGATCAATAATAATAAACTGGTGCTTTTTAGATTATTGTATGAGAAGTTTCCTCCTGCTCCCCCTCCCAAAGTTGCGGTGATACAGCCTAAGTTGCTGGGTCAGCGTAAAACACCAATCCCGCACCCCCTCCCACACACAAAGAATCAAATGAAATTTAATCATCTGGCATCACAAATATTTTTCTCCCAAGAATAGGACAGAATACTAGAATTATTAGCTTATAAATGCTCGCTATCAACTAATCAAATGCATACTTTAACACTTTTTTTTGTATGCATATGCTATTTTTACAATATTTTTGTACATTGTGCAAAGGTTTAGCAAGGCAAGCTGTTGTAATTCTTTTTTGTATCTTTTAAAGCTGTGGTTAGCTGTCTGAATGATAATTCATCTTGCACCACATTGTCTAGTGCACTTCACGTGTGAAGCAAAATAGGAAATGTTGACACTCTCTGTTCAGTTTGTATTTTAATAAAAAGTGTCCTCCTCTGTCATAATGTTTTGTCTCTACATAGAGACATCAATGTTAGTCTATGAAACTATTTTGGAATACCCATTTTTTACTTCAAAGTCACCCCCCAGCCTCCATTTGATCAAAGAAATCAATAAATGTTGAATTGTACATCTGTCAGAGGACAAGGAGAATACTGATTATTAAACAGCAAGGAAAGTTTATTGTGTAAAGACATGAATGTTGATAATTGATATATTTTTCACAAAAAAATTGTTAGGAGCACAGTAGTAACAGCTACATTCTAAATGCTTATCATCATTTGTATATAAGTAATATAAACTATCCATATTTTGTCTCAAGTATTCCTTAGTTAACTTATAATTAGGAACTTGGCATTTCTCCCTACCTCTCTCCTTCACACATCCTTGCCATAGCATAATAATGCTTTTGCCACTTTAAACATGAGTAACACAAAGTAGGCGTCCTGATATTCCTTATATATTTTACTGCAATGCACTTGAGATTAGCTATCCTACATCAGCAAATAATTCCCCTTCATGTGCCAGTATAGTGATCTAATAGCTCAGCAATAGTCACCAATATACCCAGGATGTTTAGTTCTTGACCCTGGCGTGCTGTTCTTTCTCTGCAAGTGGCATTGGTTAGCCCAGTACAACCTTGGCTGAAACAAATTCTCACCTCTAGCCCAACTTAAAACAAAAAAATACTATAAAGTTAGTCTGATTTCCTTACTGATAACTGACAGTAGTGTTCTTTTCATCAACAATTCCTACGCTGTCTTCTCTAGCAGAGACACAACTTCATTCACCAACAATAAATTTTACAAATGTAATTCTGATGCTAATGTGTCAAGAGCCAAGGTGTCCACACCAATGAGATAAATTTTGATATAACAGTTTTTACAGACATTAGTTAACTATTGGCCCCTGCAGAACCTTTAGAAGGTCTTTTTAACACTTTCGACTTCTAAAGCTCTAGCCTGTCCTTGATTAAAGTGAGGTATGTTGCACTTTTTAAAAGAAAATTCTCCACAGTAATTTTTCTCATACCCATATCAAAAACGTATGAACATTGCTAAGCGCCTCTTGAATGAAACACACCTAAAACAAGTGAAAAATAGTTGTAAAATTATTTCCTAAAATAAAACAAAGAAGAAATCACAAAAGCTGCACCTGTTTCAATGCATGATTCACTACATCACAACAATTTTTCGTTTCTTGTTCCAGACAGAACCAAGCTGCTTTAACTCACTGGAGTCGTGCCCCTTCGGCAGGCTGTTCTCTCTGGATGCATGAATTTTTATCATTTTCAATAAATTGTAATAAAATAACTGTGTAGGATACAGCTATAGATTTAGTTTTTTTAAGATAAATATAAGAATTACAATGTTTTTACCTGAATTCGCATGAAGCTCAACTTTTTTGACAGATATCTGGGAAGGTAATTAAAAGGTATCCCCCAAAAAGTTGTTTTGGAGTAGACTACCACATGAAACTAGCTTCTATGACCACAAATATGGCCCAAATCCCAGTTTATGTCAAAAATACACGTGGAATGATCATGTACAACAAGCACGTCGGTTTGAGTGTCTTTTGCACTGAAAAGCGATCTTTGAATCGCCATTTTTGAAAGGCAGTGACAAGGTCTAGAAAATTCTAAATTTCAGCCAAGAAACAACTGATAAAATAATGCCAAGAAAGGTAACTCTAGATAAATGATTCTTTAAGTGATATCCGCAGCTCACTCCCTTTGTTTACCTATAGAAATCGAAGAAAAAATATTGAACACCATCCGTAACACTGTCTTACGGAGCGACCTTAGCGCTCATGCGGACCTCCGTAACAACGCTCTAAGGAGCGACTCCTATGAGTTAACTATAAAGGATTATATTGATGTAAAAATATAAAACTCGGTATACGGATTTCATTAATGTACAAAAATAAAACTCCATGCATTAAATAATTCATTATTTCAAGAGGATCTTGCCTTAAATAATTCAATGTATAAAAACGCACTCAGAACAAAGTAGAAAAGACATTCCATTACAGACATATTTTCAGCACAACATTCTACTGACATACAACATATTCTCCAATCTAGGGCAATCATGGTAAAGATAGTGAAGGAAAGAAGATGAAGATGGTTGCAGCAGTGCACAGAAGGCAACTAATCATCAATTTTCCTCTTTGGTTTTTTGGGATTTCTAGATCGACTCTTCGCTTTGCAAAGAGGGCAGATTGGTGCATTGCGGTGAATTTGTTGATGGCAAGATAAACATGCCTGCAAAACAAAAAGACAAGTTCCTGGTTTAGATTATTTGATTGTTCACTTTACCTGAATAATCACTATGTTTTTGCAGTAAAAAAGAATCGGGGAGACAAACATCAATACAGCTCATGTATCACCAAAATATCGGCACCTTCATTGGTGGTGGTTGTTGTCTAAAGCCCTGCCGCTCTGCTTTGCCTCGAGCAATGTTGTGAACCTGTTCTGCAGCTGCAGCAGCTTCCACCAGGGTTTGTGGGATGGGCATTGGTTGGGATTCTCCTGGCCACTCGGATGCTACTTTTTCAGGGAACCTGAAAAGGGCAGGACTGTTAACGAATAAAGTATTTTACTATTACACCGTGGTGAAGTAAATGCTCAAGACAATAAAATAGTTCATGCGTTTGTAAAAGGCACCTCTGCAGTTCTGGTAAGCAAAGTGTAAATTAGTAAAACTGTCCAAGGGCTATCTAACAAATACAAATAAAACAGTGTTTTGCCTATCCTTGTGCAACTTTTCTTGGAGTGTCAAAGGAGCTCTGAAGCTCTGCTTTGCATAAAGAAAAAGTCTACAACTGCTCGGCTTCTGCTAAATTTTTAAATCTCTTTACAGTTTAGAGTTTTCTGTTCATCCGCAAACTAGATGGGATTTTATCGACAACATGTTTGAATGAACTGTAAGGAAATACAACAGTGATGCCGTCAACGCTCATTGTTGATATGACACTTGTAAAATATTTCTAACATGTCAGTCTGCTAATTATGCACTTCATTAGCTTAGAGCTATCAACCATTTATTTTCTATCCCCATGACAAACAGTCTTGTTTGTACTTTACTGCTGGCAACCATCACATGAAATAAAAGCTCTCCACACAATAAAAACTTTACCGCCCATCGACACCTCTTCAGGTAAAATTGTTCTTAACAGACCCAGCAAACAAAACTAAATATAAAAATATGAGTCAGTCTCACTCTGGCCGCAGTTTTTCATCTTCCTCCTGAAGGTCTGTGAGGGGCTGAAGCCCTAGCCTACTGCGCATGTGGTCCACTTCTTCCTTCAAAGGTCGGTACTCTTCATACAACTTTTTGGCACTGTCCACAGCTCTCGCTCTTTCTTCTTCTGCCTGTTTGATAGTAGCCTCCATCTGGTAAATAATGAGTAAAAATATGAAGTTTGTTTCTAAGTAGCTGGGGACAGCAACAGCATTACTGAATTTGGAGAATCTAGAGTAAAGCTCTGCCTACACTATTTGTTATACCTCAAAAAATTTTATGCTGTAAAAGGAAAAAATCTGAAGGGCAGTGCAAAGATCCAAGTTACTAAAGAAATTACCAGATTTATATCTGCATGAATGAGCCGGAGTTCCTCGACATGAGCCATTTTCTCCTGCAAAAGGAGCTCCATTTCTTGACGATATTCTTCTAGGTTTCGTTCTTCAGCTTCTCGTATATCCACTTCTTGGCGCAAGCGTGTCCTCAGCTTTTCCAGGCATAATGAACGTGATCTGATACAAGTGTTCAGTTTAATTCTGCATGATTATCAGAATTACAGGCATTTTCAATTGACTCAATATCTGTATCTATACTGAATGCTATTGAAAGATTTACATTTCTCATGGGATGTTGATTTTTTTTTTTACCATTAGACACAGGAGGCTCTCTATCCTTTATTTCCATAAAGACTATGAAGACTTGTACTTGGTGTTTTTAACTCTGGAATAGAAATTCAATACAATAACTTGTCCTGTCCAACCAGCAGAATTGTGCCTGATTTAGAAAAGATTTTTGATGGCAGCTAAATACAAGTCATAGGGAGTCAAATAATCTGTCTAATGCGCATTACGTTATTTTCACTAATAGTAACACGGACCGTACATAATTCTTTGTAGGATCCTTGGCAATCATCGTGGCCTCAATAAACTGTTACAGAATGTGGCACCAAAAACAACAAAGAACACTTTATTATTAAAAGGCTGCCTCCTGAATACGATTAACGGACTGAACACATGAAACTTATTTTGAATGTCAAAAACAGACAAATATAGCATTTTCTAAGACAGACCTGACTTCTTTTAGTTTTTCTAGCTTATGCATGACCTCTTGATCCCGATCGTCAGCCATATTGTTTTCAGGAGTTCAAGCCCATGAGCGCTGAGAGTTACCGTTCGTGAAACATTCCCGCCACCGCAGGGACAAGAAGTGTATGTTGTGATACAACATGGCATTGCAACCTAAGCAAGACCTGTCGTTAGGTATAGCCTTAGGTCTTTGTTCGTTAAATAGAATTTGGAAAGCTGTTTTTGCAGATTTTCTGCAGGAACATGAAAACTCAATAGGCGTGAATGTTACGATTTCTGAACTAATGCATAATTGTAGCGGACGGAAAGCACGTTTCGAGACAGAGTGTATATACTCCCATGTCCGATCATGCCTCACAAACCCATTAAAAGTTTTTTTTTTTATCACTGTCATTACAGTAGTGCAGTACGAGAATGGTTTGTCAGCTACAAGTAGAGGTTTCCATTATCTCTAATGAAATCGATGAAAGTGGAAGTTTTCGTCTTGATAGGAGGGAGGGTTCTTGATTGCAAGGAACGGTCATCCCCACACTTGAAATAATGTGAAGGATAAAACCTTTGCCTCGTCCGTTTCAGTAGTTTTTGATTTCACAAGCGTTCGTGTCTCCCTTCCATTTATTTCATATATTAACAAGGAAGAGAAGGGGGATGCGTTAGTTTTGGCATTTGTCTCATTGGCAGCAGAAAGATCATACAAATTACAGTAAAACAGTTGTATTAACAAGGAATGGTAACCACAGGAGACATGGATGTTTGGTATTGCAACACCTTTCCATGACTTGAAAAAAGGTGCTATTTTTATGGAAAATTGTGGAAAACTAAAAGAACAGATGCACAAGGCTCCCAAAAATACATCACTGATGGGCAAAATAGATCACAGATGGGCTCATCTGTGGTATGTACTTAAAGAATAGTATGTGCGTTTTTTTCTTATATGCTATATTTGTTATATTGACTTTAAAATTGGTAAGTTAATGAATTTTTTAGATATACAAAAGTAAAAGGGTATGATGAAAACTGTAATTGTCCACCTTTTCAGACAATCTGGGTCAAGACCAGGGATTTTTCAACTTCTACAAAGGGCTTCAAGAGGTAACATCTGTTTAGCAACTAATTTTATTAAAATTGTCGTTTTAAATTTAGCTTTTTAGTAAATTCATGCACCATAGAACTTCACCATTTCTTGGTCTCAAGTCTAGGATGAGAAAGGAGGGTTGTGTGTAGTGCTAGCAACTCGCTATAGAAAAAACAATGCAGATAGACAAATTACCACAACACAACATTCTCACTGTAAAGGGGAACTTAAAACACAAAGGTAGGAGCAGGCAATGTAGATTATAAAAAGAAAAAGTTGGAAAGAGTAAAATAGCAATGGTCAATGATTTGTTAGTGTTTTCTTAAAGAAAAGGTAAAGGTCATCGCCCTAATCTTTTTAAACGTTCAGAATTGAGCTATTAGAGACTCCACTTTTCTCAAGGTCACCTTTAATGTATGTGTGGTGCCCATCTCCTCTCCCTTGATGCCTTACCTTCCCCAACCCTTTATGGAGTCAGGTAACCATTCCCTAAAGCTGGGTCCTTGGGGGAAAAAGTTTGCTGTACCACACATGTATCTAACCAACATGCCTGTCATTTTGAACACCAGTGCTCAAACAGCTTGGCTATCTGCTTCCCCTGCTCAAGAAACTGTCTAGAGAACGGACTGGTGACTTGAATAGGGCTGGGTGGGAGAAATAAATCAACCACAGTGCCATCAACCAGAAATGGAAGAGGTCCATGAGAGAAGTCGGAGTACAAAGAGAAGTGGGGGCAGACACCAAAAGTGACCATCACCTTGTGCTGTGCAAGCTGCAGTTGAATCTAAAGAAGACAAAAAAGAACATTGAGCAGCTCTGATTCAAGCAGATTTAAAGATCCAACAGTGAAGACTCAGTTCATTCAGGAAATGACCAACTGGTTCCAGCCCTTGGAAGATAACCTAGCAGGTGACATCAGTGCCCTCTGTGATCATGTACAGAAGACATTTCTCGATACCAGCAAAGATGTGCTGGACTACTAACAAAGAGAGAAGAAAGAATGGATATCACTGACCACCTGGGAGCTCACTGAGGGCAGCAACGCAGCATGCACCAACTGGGAGCATGGGAGAAAAAAGACCAACGCTGCTGTGAAGAAGAGTGTTTGAGAGCATGAGAGCATACAAAGAGAATTTGAAACAGAAGCATGGTCAACAGCTGAAAAAGGTGACACCAGAACAGTATTTCAGATTACCAAGACTTTCACTAGAGGATTCACCAGTAAGACTACAGTAGCAAAGGACAGAAACAGCAAAGTCCTCATAAAAGAGAAAAACTAACTCAACTGATGGGCAGAACACTTCAAAGAGAGAGAGTAAGTAGACCCAACCCTGAGGAAGAAACAACAGCAGAAGACACAGGCTTCCACATGAAATGAAACATGGATGTCACACAGCCAGTTTGTTCCCTGAGAAAATTAATTGGTTTTTCTAATGCAGTTGATGTTTTATGGTTCTCATTCAATAATTCAGGTTGAAAAAGCAAACCATGTATAAGTTAATGTAAAACATTTGCAGGTTTTTTACTATTTGCTTAGTATCTTGTAGAAATAAAGCAAATGAAATTAAAATTTAAGATATCATAAAAGTATTACATAAAAAAGAATTTTTTGAATTTGCTACATATATTTATATACAATATATACACAATATTTATATTTTACATTTATTTTACTTTTCAGAAACCAAGTACTACATTGCGAGTTTTTGACCGAGGTGTAAGTATACCTCACGTACATATGTGGAGAGGAAAATTGTCACAATAAAGGGTGTCAGATGAGGATTATTTTTATGTTGCTATATGCTAAAATAACAACACACACCAAAACAGTAGAAAACTTTCTGGACCTAACTTTTGCACACACACACATGCAGCCTCAGTTTTTATGGAACAATCTACAAACAACTACTGCTTTTCACACATGCACATTCATTCATCGAACACTCCACACAATGAAATTAATGTCACTGACGTGGATGCACTCAACTGCACCAACATTTTAGGGCTGGATAAACAGAATTAAATAAGCTTGCAGGTCAGATACAAGTGCAAAGCTGTATGCTGCCTGGTGGTGGGCACATCTTCAGTTAGAGCAAAACTTTATTTGTAACAGAAACGTCTCAAAGGATAGTAGCAGAAGAGATAGTGAACTGTCTGAAAATAGGCTTATTTTCATTGGCTGCACAGAATGTGTTATTGGGTGGAACAACTGATCAAATGATTTGTAAGCTTTAAGAAATGCTTTTTCACCCCTTGTCCTCTCATGTATGGACAGGACAATGCTGTAACGTGTGATTAGTTTTTGATATAGTTGGTTGGGGGAGGGTTAGCTTGTTGGGAATATGAATTTACTATGTTGTTTGCAGATTGTTATTAGCCATTCTATGATTCAATGTTGATGCCATATATTTTCTAACATACAATAAAAGATAGATTGCTGATTGACATGCCCATGTTGGCAAATGAACACAGTGCTCATAAGTTCTTGTAGGATTAAAATTTTGGAGGATTCTTTTTTTAAATGGCTTTCTTGAGTGAAAATGGAACCATGTGACCTATGAGTACATTTTTTTTCCATTCTTTTGAATTTCGTTGAATTTAACTGGTAACTGTTTGACCAGTGTAAGCAGACAGTGTTTTTTTTCCCCCGAAAAGGACTACTACACTGTTCATGGGCAAGATGCTACCTTTGTTGCTAAGGAAGTCTTTAAGACAACTGGTGTTGTCAAGTATCTTGGGTCAGGTATGTATTTAGTAGTACAGTCTCTTATGCACTCTTTCAAGTACATTTTCTTCTGCAGTAGAATGAGATTGTTGCATTTCTGCTGCATATTGGTATTTTATAAATGTAGGGTCATATGCAAATAGCTTTTGAAACTGCCTTGTTTTAATCTGATTAATTGCACATTTCAGGAAACAGCAAGCTTGAATCAGTTGCCTTAAGCAAAATGAACTTTGAGTCTCTGGTTCGAGATTTGCTCTTGGTGCGTCAGTACAGAGTAGAAGTGTTCAAAAACAGAGGATCTGCAAAAGCACCAGACTGGTATTTGGCCTTTAAGGTGAATTCTTATGCAGAAAAATCAGCATGTGTGAACCTCTTTGCAAGTTATTGGCTTGATAGCATTGTAACATATGAATTGTTGAGCATGATTTCAGAACCTTTTGTAGCCCTGAAATTTTTCTTTCTTCTACCTTGGTAGTTTAACACAGGAAGTTCAGGATTTAGAAGACCTGACAGGTGAGTCAGTGGCTTTGATGGTGATTTTGCAGGCATCACCAGGTAATCTGACCCAGTTTGAAGATATTCTGTTTGGCAATGCAGACATGTCGCAGTCAGTAGGTGTTATAGGAGTGAAGATCACCTCAAGAGATGGCCAGAGGGTATTGTTGATGATTTTTGTTTGATGGCATGTGTCTATTAAGGTGAATCTGTTTTGACAAAGGGATGTGTTTTGTGAATAAATAAATGGTTGGTGTTATGTGTCAGATGGGATGTGTGCCTATGAACATGTGCAGACATGTAGGTACTGAGCTTGTGGAAAGGTATGGAGTGAAATTGGAAACTTACATTGCAAATTTTGCAACATTATGTGATGTTTTGAATTTGTAATGATTATGAAAGCTAGTTCACTCATTTTTGCATTGTAAAATGCAGTGGTAACTTGCAGTCAGTTGTGTACTTCAGCTGCTAGAAGTGCTCATTAACAAAATTACATTATTTCAGATTGTGGGAGTTGGGTATGCAGATGCCACCCTGAGAAAATTCACAGTCAGTGAATTTGCAGAGAATGACCAGTTTTCGAATTTAGAGGTAGGAGAGAATAAAGGCTCTCCTTCATCTCCTCTTCCCTAATTTTGCTTGTCAAATTTTTGTTATAGAGACATCTTATCAGTAAATGATCTGTTGAAAGTAAATCTTAATGAAGTTTTATTTTAATTTTTTTGCATATGCATGTTTAAAATAGTTTCACTTTTATATATATATATATTTTTTAAAAAATTAATGTCAACAGGCTTTGATAGTCCAGTTAGGACCAAAGGAAGCAATCATTGCAACAGGAGATGCAAATCCTGATGGCATGAAACTAAAGCAGGTTCTGGAAAGGAGTGGCCTGCTTATCACTGAACGGAAGAAGGGTATGCTGGATATGCATGTTTGATGAGTTAATATATAAAAACATAAAAATAATGGATTAACAATAACAATATTTAAATAAAAACGTTTGGCAGCCACAGTAAAATATCAAAACATAATAAATATTGTATATTTATATGTAAAATGTCCGTTAAAAAATAACCTAGTTGGTATTCACGTTTTCATGGTAAAAGTAGTGGCTTGGTATAGCAGAATGAGACCCTAGCTGTTTGAGCATGAAATGTTGACAGAATCATAGATTTTTTAAAATTATTTGTTGTCAAAATTTAAAAAAATCTCAATGTCACCAGAGTAGTCTCTTGACATTTAGCAGAGATGTGATAAAAGAATGTCCAGTTGGTTTTCAGTTTGGGTTTTTTATAAATGCAGCTTAACTCCTTATCTCTGCACACTCTGTGGTCAAGTGGATTTTCCGTGAAGTTACCCTTAGTTATCGATCACATGTCATTTTTATGTCACTACCCTTGTCTTTTATCCAAGACAGATGGTGAGAAAACCAGATGAGACGATGTGATTTTCAGCAGAATGTTTTTAAATATATTTTGGCAGGAGACTTCACTAATAAGGATGTTGTTCAAGATCTTAATCGACTGCTGCGATTTAAAAAGGGAGACCAAGCAAACAGTGCTACTCTTTGTAAGCTGTAATCGTGTGTGTGTGTTTGGATGCACGTATGCATTCATGTACATGCGCACTTCCATATGTATATGTGTGTGAGCAGTCTGTAACTTTTTTTTTAATTCTTACACAAGAATGATTACAAGCATGCCTGTGTGTGCTTTAGGGGACTAATAATGTCTTATTTACAGAGAGATAGAATCAGAAAGTTTACCCCTTTGAGTTGGTTATTTAACAGTTGCAGAGGAAATCCTACAGGGACTACAGGCCTAGCAATAAAAAATATTAATCCAGTCTTAGTTGATGTGAGTGCAATTCAAATGATGTTTAAGATTTTTATTTGAACACAAGAATTATATTATTTGTGCCAGAGTTTTTATGTTAAATATGTATAAAGCAGTGATAGGTAAACTAGGATATAAATAAAAACAGGGTAAATGACAGTATCGGAAGATTCATATTTTTATTCTAAGAAAATAATATTTAGTTGCCTATAAATTCTAAATGATACTTTTGTCATTGATTGATTTAAAATTTTTTTTTATTATAGCGGAATTGGATAAAACTCATGGAGTATCAGCACTGTCTGCTGTGATCAAGTATTTGGAGGTATTCTTTCTTTTGCCATTTCATGTTATGTTTGTTTCTTCTGCACATAATTTCTGTGAAAGAGCAAAAAAAAAAAAAAAATTACATTGCTTTTATCCATACATTATTTTTTTCAAAGTATTTCACTTGTTGGAATTACATGATTACTAGGCAGATGAAGATTCTGATCTGTTACCAATATGTTGTTTACAATACCTCATTTGCTGGGGAAGGAAGGTGGGGGTCTTGATGATCATTTCAATTTCATTCGTATTTCTGTAGTTTGGAAGATATTGTTTTTGTTTTATTAAAATGTAAGTCTGCTTCCTTTAAAAATATAGATCCTTTACATTTCAGCTGCTTTCAGATGAAGGGAACTTTGGACAGTTTTCATTGTCATCGTTTGACCTTGCTCAGTACATGAAGCTGGATGCTGCAGCTGTGCGTGCACTTAATCTTTTGCCCAGTCCCAACGAAAGTGAGTTCCAATGTCTTTGAAGAGTGCACCAACATTGCAAATAATTAGTGTTTTAAAAAAAACAAACCCAAAAGAACAAAACTTATGCATTTTCTGGCTCATGAACAATTAAAAGAACAGCACTGTCTACAGCTACCATCGTCATGATCATCAGTGTCTTATTTCTGTACAGCACAAGACGTTTTACATCTATGCAGTTACATTAGCAGTTTTATCCTTCAGGTGGAAACAAAAACCAAAGTATTCTAGGACTGCTGAATAAATGTCGGACTACTCAAGGACAGCGACTCTTGGCTCAGTGGGTTAAGCAACCATTAATGGATATCAACAAAATAGGTGAGCAGAGATCAAATAGATGATGTCTGTATGTGATCTAGTGTTGGTTTTGGATGTATATTTGACAACCATGAATTATCTCCTTTTTACAAAAACCTCTAATGGTCATGAACAGGTTCATTTCTGCATCATTGCTGTTTTAACATCCATTATCTTGATTGATCATCACCACCACCATCATCATCTTCATTGTTACCACCATCCACACTTTGTAAAGTGTTTTACATGCCGTTTGTAACCTGGCTCATATTGTTTTACTATTTAGAAATTGGGACTTTTGGGGTTGTGTAGTATTTTTGATGTTTAACAATTATCCCTAAAACCTATTTCTTTATTCTGCAGAAGAGCGTCTCAATATAGTTTCAGCCATGTTGGATGATGCTGGACTGAGGCAGACACTTCAGGAGGAACATTTGCGTCGTTTGCCTGATTTTCAGAGAATTGCTAAGAAGTTCCAGCGACACCGAGCTACACTGCAGGTTTGAGAACTTCATAGAAGTCTAAAATGGCACATGTGCCAATCACAAAAAATATGGTAGTCAATCGAGAACATGAAATATGGTAATTTATGCTTTTGTATGCTTGGCATTATTTTCTTAACTTTTGTAAATGAGATGAAACAAAATATCCAAGTATATCTGTATTTTCACCAAAATTATGATGGAGAAGCTGTGTAGCTTGGTGGTTGGTGCGCAGCTGTGGAGCATAAAGTCACAGGTTTGGTCCTGATGCTGGAAAACTCTCCTTGCCCACCCAGCAGCTTACCAGCAGAAATGGACACGATTCATCAGTGACAGTAGACAGCAGAAGGTGCTTCCTTACGCACTAGTCATGATGAACCACTGCCACACCATGAGGCTATTGACATACCATTTTATCAGGCCTAGTCGCATAATCATATTTTAAAAAAGTAATTTGACAGTATCTTTGGTGTATCGACCATTTAACAGATGTTTGAAAGTGTATTTTAATCTTTTGTACATAAAGCAGAATTTGATTTTTTTGGTTATTCAGGATTGCTATCGCATATACCAAGCCATTGACAAGATGCCTTACCTGCTTGAGGCTCTGAATGGTCACTCTGGCAAACATGCTTCTCTTTTGATGGAGATGTTTGGCAACCCAGTCAAAGTATGTTAGCACATTTAAGAAAAATGTCACGTAAATGTATGTGTGTCATCTTGGGAGTGTAAGGAGAAACAGCATTTGAAAATGTTTATTTTTGTGTCAGAATAGCTGGTGCCTCACATTTCCTCAAAGCATTCAGAATCAGATTGTGGTAGTCCAGCTTTATGACCGCAGAACTAGTAGCTGCACCTTTCTAATGCATCAAAAGGCCTGACATGACTAATAGAGATACATGCACTGACTTGTCCATGTGTGCCCAAAATGTGTTCTGTACTGTGTTCATTGCTGTTCACCCAAAAGTTTCTCTGTGTGTGCATTTAGACTATCACAAAATGTGTTTTGTGTGGGTTGTATTTGCTACTGTCTTTAGCCTGTGGTGAAAAATGTTAAGTTTGGGAAGTGCTTGTTCTGCAGGAGCTTTTGCTGGACTTCAGCAAGTTCCAGGAGATGGTGGAGGCCACACTTGACATGAGCTTGGTGGAGCAGCATGAGTTTGTTGTGAAACCTGATTTTGATGAGAATCTTGCAGGTATGTTGAACACGCATGATCTAAATTAAGAAAAATGTTGATAGGGACAATGCCGCAGTAGCAACTGTTTAACTGCATTTTCTTCTTTGTATTGCACAAGATGATTGCACAGAGATCACCCTACTATCAACTTCAGTTCCAGTTGACTACTCACGGTTACTCAAGATCAACCAATGACCAGGGAGAATACAAATTCGTCCTACCTGACCAGTGAATCCACATCTCCAGTGTTGTGGTGTCTCATGTCATATGAAGGTTGCAACTTTGATCTTGTGTGGGTCAGTTTTGGCACTATCCAGATTTGACTTTGAGGTGGCATATGCCTTGGGGGAAGTGGAGGTAGAGCTGGGGATGACAAATTATGGGCTGGCTGTCAGTCTCTGACCTCTGACTTAAATGGTCTCAGCATTGCAAGTGGTGGAGGATAATGAGAATACAGCTTGTATCCCTACCTGTCAGACTTTCTGGCCCTGACTTGTCAGTTTTTGTGAGCTTTGGGTTAGAAGCCCAACAGTAAGGAGCTAGAAAATGGGACCCTGTCACTCCTCTCCTTCATTTTCTGCACTGGCTACCCATACGTTCTGGCATTCAGTACAAACTGTCTGTGCTATGTTTTAATTTCTTTGCTGGCTCCTACCCTGACTATTTCTCTGAATGTCTTTCCTTACGTCCCAGCTAGACAACTTCACTCCTTGTCTGACGACTGTCTCCTAACTATTCCTGTCACCAGAACAATATATGAGGGTAAGAGGATTTTTAGTTATTGTGCAGCAAAACAATGGAACTCTCTCCCTTTCCATATCCGCCACCTACTCACTATTGAATCCTGTAAATGTGCACTGAAAACGCACCTCTTCCTAAGTATTACTCCTAACACCAGTTCTCACAATGCTAGTCCTTTTTCACACCCATTGCCCTTCCCTGCTCGTCTTCCTTTTCCAAAAATCATGATACTTTCAGTCCTTGTTACTTGGATCCTCTTTATGTCTTTTGTATTTGTCTTTATTCATCATCAGTACTGTTGTTTGTCCTGTAGTTCATATTTTGTTTGTTTTTCTGTCCATGGTATGTTGCCTGTGTCTTGTTCTTAAACGCTAAGAGCATGCTCCTTAGGAGTGTGAGTATGCACTATATAAATTTTGCGTTTATTATTATTATTAAGGCCCAATAACTTCTGGCAAAGAGAACTCTCCTTGCCAGAGAAGTGGCTGGGCCCTATCATGGGGCTTTATTGTTGGGGTCTATTGTTGAGCTTTAGCAGTGACTCAGTAGGACTACTCTGGCAGCACCTGCCAGGTTTCATGAATGCAGCAGCTGATTTGCTGCCTTTGCAAAGACTTCACATATAAGGAGGACAGATAAATCACTGTTTATCCCTATATCCCACAAATATAGGTTGTTGTAGCTCTATACATTTGGTTGCATGTGAGTGGCTCAGCATTGTAGTGCACAACATGATGTCTAGCCAGGCCATCTTCACCTCAACAGTAGTTCAGTTTAGAGTGCAGCCTGGCTGGAATTGAGGAATTTTTTTTATCTTCATTGCCATAATGGTAGACAACTACTCCTGCCTATTAATATCATTATCCTTAGTCATCTGACACAGTTCAAGGAAGAAATATGATTTTTGGTAGTAAAATTTCTTTCAGATACTTACCAAACGATGGCTAGTTCTCTCTTGTGTTGTGGGTCTCATTTGCAATTCTGTTCAGAATAGCTGGAGATGTGAACTCGCTCGCGGGAAGGAGGATGAGTTGGTTGAATTTGTGTGGTTCCTGGTCATTGATCGGTTTTGTCCAGTTGTGACCAGAAAGCTGAATCAAGCTGGCTAGTAGGGTGATCTCCATATAGTCATGTCCTTTGGTAAGTACCCAAAGAAAGACATTTTACTAAAAAAAAATATGGTGTTTCAAAAACATGAGATGGTCAAGATGATGGCATACCTAAAAGCACACATTTGTTGTGAAATTCAGTGACAGGTTGTCTAAACTGGAATTTGTTGAATTTTTAATTAATGAACATGTCTTCTTTTTTTTCATGTGAGATTTGAAAAGTATGTAATTAGAGCATGTTTCCTGGCTCATGTGTGTGTGTGTGTGTGAGAGAGAAAGACTTGGGAGGTATATGTGTGTTTGTGAATGTGAGTGTATAATGATGTATAATTGATTCATGTTCCCAGCTTTGAGGGAGAAAATCACAGAGTTGGAAGACAGTATAAAATCTCAGCTTAACAGAGTAAGTTGCTGATGTACTATGTAGAAAAGATCGCTAATTATTTTAAAAATAATAAGCCAAAGCACATAAATACACTGTATGCTGAACTCTCATTTAAAAACAGTTGTGCCTTCTTAAAATAACAACAGTATATCTTCAACCCTGTCAACGTTGACTTCTTTGAGACAACTGTTCTTAGAAATTTGCAGCTGTGCCAAAATTTCAGACTCTGCTTATATGAGGGTGAGTCAATATTTATCCATAGTGCAGATGCAGTTTCTGTTGGCAGCACTGTAATTTTCATGCTTAATGATAAGCATAGTTTCTATCATCACTGCTGTGGAGGTTTGAAGTTTGTAAGGTCAGTTCCATTGTTGCAGCAGTGATGTAAACTGCGGTCGCTCTGCTTTCTTTTGCACCCAAGAAAAGTAGCGTTCAGTCATTATTTATAATTTTTGTTGTTGTTGTTGGCTGAAGGTGTATCGGGGGTCAGAAATCCGTTGATGTCTTTCATCACCATATAGAAACAGTGTTTATTACAATAAAATGGTTATTGACAGGCTGTAACCAGCAGTTTGCAGCAAACCCCAGCAACAAATGTCAAAAGTCGTGTTTTTTCATGACAATGTCCACATTCTGCTGCTTATATTGTTGACTTACTTACTTACTGCCCGTTATGCCTGTCGGCACGTAGGGCAGCTTATATTGTTGAACCCTCCAGAAACTTGTTTGAGGTATTGGCTTACTCTCCTTATGGTCTTCATCTCACCTTTTCAAACTTTCACCTGTTTGGTCCACTCAAGCAAACATCAAGGTGTCATAGGTTCACCTTGGACCAAGAACTGAAGGAAGAGTTGCATGTGTAGCATGCTGCTCAGCCAAAACTTTTTTCCTCCCCCATGAGAGCATAAAGGAACTTGTGTTACGATGGAAGAAGTTTGTTGAAAAGCAAAATTGACCATGTAGGAAAAGGAAATAAGTTTTCCATTTTAATTGAATTAAAGTTTATAGCTGTACTGCACCATTGACTCACTCTCGTGCATGAACAGGTAGCACGAGACCTTGGACTGGAGCCCAACAAGACTGTCAAACTGGAAAACAACAGTCAGCTAGGCTTCTATTTCCGAGTCACAAGAAAGGTGAAGATAAGCTGACATATGCCTTATTGTTGTGTGTTTTGAAACAAATTAAGGATAAAGATGTAAGCTTTAGAACACAAAAGAAAAGATTTATAAAAGTCTTCATTTTTTGCATTTTATAGTATAAATATTAGCAAAAGTTTAACAGTCTTCAGATGTTACCTCATGAAGAGAAGGTCATCTTTTACAAGTTTTGAATCAAATCGGTGATATAGATGTAAGCTTTGGAATACTCAAAAAAAAGTTTCACAAAAGTTACGTTTTTTTACATTTTAAAATATAAATATTAACAAAAGTTTAACAGTCTTTGGATTTTTAAACTCAGGAAGAGAAAGTCTTGAGGAATAACAAGAACTATCACACAATTGATACAAACAAAAATGGAGTGCGATTCCACAACTCAGTTGTCAGACAATATAATGAAGAATATCTGCAGGCCAAAGAAGAATATAATGAGCAGCAGAAAACTGTCGTGACAGAAATCGTCAACATTGCATGTAGGTGACATTTAAGATTTGTCTAATGCTGACTTGGCACCCGAGGTATACAATTTGTACCATGAGTGAAAGAGAGGAGTCACATCTATTAGCAATCATGATAGATATTTAAGCCTAATATTATTATGCTGTAAAATTTATCACAGGAACTTCAACATTGCCTTAAAATATTAGGGAGAGACTTCTTATTGTTTTGATTTATTACTGATCCATAACTGTTGAGTCATCATTAGAAAGAGATGTTATGATGTCATCCTTTTGTGAACAGCTGGCTATGCAGAGCCGATGTTAATGCTGAACGACCTGATAGCTCAGTTGGATGTGCTGGTCAGTTTTGGTCATGTTTCTGCATCTGCTCCCATCCCTTATGTACGGCCAACTATCCTTCCTCAAGGTAAGTAGCTGTCTTGCAAAATTTTCAGGACATTATCCAGAGCTGTTGCATACATTTTAATAATTTGTTTTACCTTATAATTTTAATCAAACAGATGTTACTAATGAGCTTGAAAAAAAAGATAGAAGAATTAAACACAAACTTCTAGAGAAGATAAACCAAAGACCATGTGGAATAACTTGAGACACTATTTTCTCTTCCTCTTATTCACTTCCCGCGCATACAAAAATGCATATATAAATACAAGCGCGCATGCACGCACACACCTATGTTCAGTGTGTACAAATATTTGACAGAATCAAAATGTAACTAAACACTCTTTTTGTTAACTATTTCTGGATGCAAGACATTTTCTGTTTCATGATGTTACGGATCTTACAGCATCATGATTACATTGTCAGACTGCTTTGCTAGTTAAAGGTCAGTTTTTCCATTTAGAAACATTAGACATGCTAGTTGTTTACACTAATTTGCTGGCTATGTAGGCTCTGGGATTTTGACATTGACCGAGGCAAGGCACCCGTGCCTGGAGATGCAGGATGACGTCTCATTCATTCCCAACAATGCTTCCTTTCACAAAGGTGTTTGTTTTAATTATACAAAGGGATGTTCACAAAATACTAAAAAAATAAGGTCAACTGTGTGGTTTACATCAACAGACGTTGGCAGCAGACAGAGGAAGTGAAAAAGAAGCATAGACTGAGACATACAGTCTGTAAACTAAGAACATAGACATACAGTCTGTTAACTAAGCTTTCGTATTCTTTCTGTCCTTTGCAAAATTGGCACTTAGCATAAACAACAATTTAAATCTGTTCTTTTAAAACAATTTGTGGTTTGGTTTTAAATGTTTATCTGCGGGGTTCTCCCCCCTAAAAATGTTCAGGAAAAGCAGAAATGTCCAGTCAGAGAATGTCAGTCTTATTTCTACTTTTATTTTCACAGCTGCTTTTTAAAATAAGACAAACTGTGTTGTGGAATTTTGCATATTATGAACTGTGTTTCTGTTAAGTTTTATGTTAGATTTGTGTCAGTGGGGTTTCTTTTTAACTGAAATGTGTCTTTTTACAAGAGTTGGTTTGGGCCTGTATTTTTTCTCTTGTGTTTTGAACAGATAAACATATGTTTCACATAATCACGGGTCCCAACATGGGTGGAAAGTCAACATACATCAGATCAGTGAGTTGGATTCAGATTTGTTCTTGCTTCCCTTTTCTCTAAGTATGATCGAAAGTTTTCAAAAAAAAGAGTGAACATTTTATACAGTGTGCCAATAAAGAAATAATGGCTGAACAAACGTTTCCAAAGTTAAATTTGAACACTGACCACAGTTTTATATTTCATTTCTCAAAACGAAGCTTATAATTATATGAACACTGTGATCTGCTCTAGAGACCTCTCAGTGTCCAATTAAAAAAATAAAATTCATGGCTTCAGTCATATTTTGTAAAACTATTTAAGATTTATTAATAATAATAATAATAGTGAAGATTTTTATAGCGCATATTCACACTCATAGAGAGCATGCTCTTAGCGCTTAAAACGAGGAAGAGACGTGGACTAAGTAGATACAGAACAAAGGGGACGAAAGAAAACGACAGTACTGACAAAACAGAAAACAAAAGGCATCAAGTAACAGGAACAGAAAAAGATAGTGATTCTGCGAGAAAGATGGGTAAAGTAGCAAGAGGGAAGGGGGCGGGGTTAAGAAGGACGAGCATTGTGTGGACTGCGTTAGGAGAAATGCTCAATGAAGAGGTGCGTTTTCAGTGCAGATTTGTAAGATTCAATTGTAAGAAGGTGGCGGAGATGGAAAGGAAGAGAGTTCCATTGTTTCGCAGCACAGTAGCCAAAAGTCCTGTGACCATATGTTGTTGTTCTGGTGACAGGAACAGTTAGGATACGGTCGTCAGACGAAGAGCGTAGTTGTCTGGGCGGAGAGTAAGGGATGAGAAATTCAGAGAAATAGTCAGGACAGGAGCCAGCAAAGAAATTAAAACACAGCACAGACAGTTTGTACTGAATGCGAGAACGGATGGGGAGCCAGTGTAGGAAACGAAGGAGAGGAGTGACATGGTCCCTTTTCCTTGCTCTAAGCACCAGACGCGCAGCGGAGTTCTGTACTCTCTGGAGTCTCTGAATGAGGTAGTCAGGGCAGCCTGCCAGCAAGGAGTTGCAGTAGTCAAGTCGAGAAAGAACAAACGCACAGACAAGAGTGTTGGTAGCGCGTGTAGTGAGAAAGTGACGGATAGCACTGATCTTACGAATCTCATAATAGGCAGACCGACAGACAGATGCTACATGTCTATCGAGTGTCATGTCATCATTGACAATAAATCCCAGATTCCTAACGGATGACGTGAAGGTGATGTTGCTGTCGCCCACCTTGATGTGATTGGGCAGACTGACGAGTGAAGGTTGATGTCTTCTTTTATGGCACAAGAGGGCTTCCGTTTTATCATCATTTAGTTTAAGCTTGTTTTTTACCATCCAGCCCTTGACATCACTGATACAAGCTTCTATAGAGCTAATAGCAGAGTGAGACTCAGCCGGCGGAGTGGAACAGTAAAGCTGCGTGTCGTCAGCATAGGATTGATGAGAAACCTGGTGAGACCGGATGCATGATGAAAGGGGCTGAGTATACAGGATGAACAGAACTGGGCCAAGTACTGAGCCTTGGGGAACACCACAGAAAAGTGAAGCAGGGCGAGATATCTGACCATCAACTAACACAGTCTGGGTCCTATCAGTGAGATATGAGTTGAACCATGAGAGCGCAGGTCCAGAAATCCCGTAGAGGGTGTGGAGTCTGTGAAGAAGCAGAGAGTGGTCTACAGTGTCAAATGCAGCAGACAGGTCCAGTAGGGTTAATGGAGAGACATCACCACTGTCAAGAGCAGATAATATGTCTGTTGTTACTTTAATAAGAGTGGTCTCAGTGCTGTGGAAAGGTCTATATGCCGACTGAGCTTGTGGGATAAGATGGTGCTCTTGTAAGTATGCCCAGAGCTGTGTCAAAACTATTTTCTCTATGATCTTAGAGAGAAAAGACAAGTTGGAAACTGGACGGTAGTTGTTCAGGACATTGACGTCAAGCGTGGATTTCACATATTACAGCATGTGTATATTCTAGATGTTAGGTCTCAAGCCTGCACAGAATGTCAACAAATTTTTTTGGTGTGCCATTCCGCATGTGCAAGTTTGGGTATATCTGCAAGTACATGGCAGCAATGACTTTCAAACTATGCACCCCTCATCAAAATTTAGTGGGAATCCTGCAGTCTAGAATGAGCTTGGCTAAACAGTTTTTGTGAAATATAAATCTAGAATTTGAAGAAAAGAATTTTGTCTGTTTGGACCAAATTTAGGGAGACTCTTGATGCCTTCTGTCTTTAATGTGCTTACATGTACTCATTGTATGTTCAAGACTTTTCACAGACACAGAGCATGTGCAATAAGTCTGGAATGCGCAGTTCGTGCATGTTTAACATGCATCCATTTGTTGTTTAACATTTACCGCAGTCATCATAAGGCATAATATCTCGGTCAATATAGATTGTTCTTAGAGGCTGAGTGTAAAGAAAAGGATTTGGTTGATCAATTTGTGATGCTGTTGTTTCACAGGTAGGAGCTATTGTGCTGATGGCTCAGCTGGGCTGCTATGTTCCATGCTCAGAGGCAGAGGTGAGTGTTGTGGACTGCATTTTGGCACGGGTTGGGGCAGGCGACAGTCAGCTAAAGGGAGTGTCAACTTTCATGGCTGAGATGTTGGAGACGGCCTCCATTCTGAGGGTGAGTTTGTCATTCTAAATGTGATTCTGAAAACTGATAATAGTTCTTCCAACCTGTAGAAATGCTGTATTTAGATCCGGTATTGAAGAAATGTGCGTAGTTTTTCTTGCAACTTTGGTTTCCAAAGTTTGGACTTGTTTGATGACTGGGAGGATTACTGCAGGCTGTTCACTCAGTGCATCTTCTGGTTTTCTTGGATGTCACCTGTTACAGATCAATATTCAGAAATGAATACCAACAATTAGTTCACACATTCTTATTAATTAAGGAAAGAAGATTTGGTCTTACACATTCTTTCATTGCAAGATGATAGTTTTGCAGCAATCATGCTGCTATTGCTGTGGCAGGTCTGTAAATTTTTGAACAGTTTCATGAAGGCTTTTCCAATGAATCAGATCATTTATATTTGATCTGGCTTTTTATTTTTTTTGTTTTGTTTTGAAGACGTGGAAAGTATCCATTAAGCAGAGTTGTCAAAAAATGATCTGTTTGCAGTCAGCATCTAAGGATTCCCTAATCATTATTGATGAGCTTGGGCGAGGAACATCAACTTATGATGGATTTGGGCTGGCCTGGGCAATATCTGAGTATGTAAGAAAGATCACGTGTAACTTAGGAAGGTTGTTAAGAAATAAATATAAGATTTCCTGTCATATTTCATTTTAAAAGTGCTGTTCATAGGCATCATAGGCATTTGCTGGTTGTAGTCTGAACTGTAGCCATCTTATCAAAACAAAAAAAATTGTAGATAATTTGTATATATTTTGATTTTCCCCTTATTACTAATACAGGTATGTAGTGAAGAAAATTGGCTGCTTCTGCATGTTTGCAACACACTTTCATGAATTGACTGGATTAGCCGATTCGCTGTCTTCAGTGAACAACCTTCATGTAACAGCCCTCACAACAAATGACACCCTTACCCTTCTGTACAGAGTGAAGCCAGGTGAGACCATTTTCTATCTACTCATTTGTACATTGTAAAGGGCCTTAATCTAAGGGCAAAGATGTGCAGTTTCCCTGGTACGGCAGCATTTTACCCAGTTGGTGCAAAAAAGTTTTCAAACGCAGACACCTACAAACATACAATAAAGGCAACCACAATTCCCACAAAATTTGTAAGAATATTTATTAAGCTATTAAATATTTTATTCATGAAGCTATTTCTTTGTGCTAAATCTAGCTGAAAGAGATACAGGCAAATAGAGAAATATATAAAATACTTAAGTAATTATAATAAAGGCTAAGAATTTAAATTTCTTGACTTTCATCATTTTTTTTTCTTTGTGTAATGTGAATCCATGTTGTCATATTCCAACATAGCGATTAACAAGTTTATTTTTTGCTACTTTCAAATAGTAAAAAGGTCGGGTTTTGTTTTTATCTTTTTGTTTGTTGGTTTATTTACTAGTTCTTGTACTTTACTGTACTCCAGCAATCTGACATGCGTGGAATGATTCAGTCTAATAGTAGCTACACTCCACATATGCATCTGTGAAGCTAGCAATTATGTTTAACTTATTTTTATTTTTAATTTTTGCTTTAAGTCAATATTATGGTAAGTCGATGTGGACTAAAAATGCTCTAACAGTAAGAAATCATTTACTTTGACTCTGTAATCATAACGCTTGTAAATATTTTAAATGATGTTTGATGTCAGAAGACAGTACTTTGCATAACTGCCACAGAAATTTACATCAGAAGAGTTAAGGAACCCTTCAGCCTTTGTATCTCATCTTTGAAACGGGTGCAACAATTGTTTGCCTTGCAGCTAAGTGTATCCCTTTAAAAGTAACATTTTAAAATGATAAGCCACATTAAAGACTGGATAAAATGATACACGGATCTGCTGAGGTTTTGATCCAATAAATCTCTGTGCAGGTGTTTGTGACCAGAGCTTTGGAATTCACGTTGCTGAGTTAGCTCACTTCCCCAAGCACGTGATTGAGGTAATAACTCTTGTCATGTGAAGTGTTTGAATGAATAACAGATTTGGGGATTTAATGATGAGGGGCTTAAGCTTATGAAGTGCTGCAGAGAATTGTATTTTGAAGAGGGAAACCAACAAGAGCAAGATAAAGAAACAAAATGCATCTTTCATGTAGAGCTGATCTGTACCCATTCCTGATTCCTAACATAGTTGCAGAATAAGGACATAGGTAAGTGCATAAGAATAAGATTCTTGGTATACCTGCAGAATAAGAACATGCATGGTGAGGGGGAAGATGTATATGTGTGCATGCATGCTCAGATTCTTGTGTGCATGTGGAACCAAGGAGCTAGGTTGGCAGAGTTTAGCGATTAGGGTTTCTTTAGAGTAGGGTAGTATTGGTATTGGGTTGGGGGTAGGAGTTAGAAGGTGGCAGGGATGTTAACCATGCCAACTGAAGATCTAAACAGTTTTTGTAAGGGATTGTGTGTGGAAGCTGGGAAATTGATGCATTTTGACAAAAATGGTGGTGGGGAAACAGAGATGGTGGTTCTCCTCAGATGTCATGTGTAGTTACCCATACTCATGTATAGCTCCTTGATTCCCTCTAATGACATAACTGTGTGTGTGGGGGGTGGGTGGGGGTGTTTTGACTTTGATGGTGGAAAGAAATCATACTTAAAACTGCAGAAATTGTTATCAGAGAAAAAGAAGAGAGATTGTCGTGAAGTTTGTCATTGAATGTATTCACTGATGTCCGATGACACACAGTGCTTATCTGTGCTGGAGAAATGCTCACTATATCACTGTCCATTCCATGCTGTTACAGTTTGCACGACAGAAGGCCAGGGAGCTGGAGGACTACCAGAGTCTGAGTCTGGTGGGCACAGGATTGGAGGGTGAGGATGAACCTGCTGTGAAAAAGCGCAAAATAGCAAAGCAGGTGGGTTTTGTTGAAGTGTTGTCAGAAGCATCATTATAAAGCATACACTAAAAATGAAGATTAATCAGATGTACTAGATTGTTTTTTCTTGTTTGTTATTTTGTTGTGTGGATGTGTAGAGGGGAAATTTTAAATGTTTCTTTTTTTCCATCCCCACTCTGCTGGCCATGGGACTGACTGGAAGTATTTTGTTTCATGTTTGTAAATGAACACTGAATAAGAGTGTGGAAATCATAAGTGAATGTAAGACTGTTCACAAATGGTGCTTGAGCTAATGATTCCATGCAGCGTATGTCAATCACTCACACTTTATTGCATGAAATCGGGTATAGGAGAAGGCGGCAATGAAAGATGTGCAGTTAGTATCCAAAACATAACATCTGGTGCAAAAAACAACTGTGCTTTATTATTGTTATTTAATATGCTATTAAATATGTTGCTGTACTGCCACAGTCCTTAATAAATACTTTAATACCCTCTTGATTGTATAGAATCCGGCTTCCTCCTGTGTATTGATGTTTACACTTGTTGACAATGGTACATAGGCTAGTGTTAATTTATGGTGGTTTTATGTGGTTGAGAACTAATATTTGTGTTTTGATATTTACTTTTAATGTCCTAGGAAGGTGAGGAGATTATCAAGGGATTTTTGTCCCGGGCTAAGGAGCTGGCAGCCTCTAACCTTTCTGCAGAGGAGCTCATGGCGGAACTGCAGAAGATGAAGGCGGAAGTAAACTCCAAGAACAATCCCTATGTTGAAGATGTTTTGGCCAGGAAGGCTGTTGTGTAACTGAGCATTTGAGTTGTTAACTTTCTTGTACTGTTGTGACCGGTTACTTGTGTGCTTGTCATGTTTTTGAGTAAAAGTGTCTGTGCATGGATTCATGATTTTGTGGATGTGTGAGTGGGTGAGGGGAAATAAAGCATGCATATAATGCAGCTGTGAAATGTTGGAGTTTTTAATGGACAAACAATGCTCGATTTCAAATTTATGTTTAAAAAGGATGCTATAAATTTTTTTTTTAAATCCCCAAGTAAACAAAAAAACATGATGTGCACATGATCCACTAAGGGCCACACAAATGCAGCAGTGCTTGTGGTATGTCGCTTTCTACCGAGTCATTTGTAAGATTTAAAGACTCACCACAAGTGTTGCATCTGTGACTTCAGTATTTTTAGAGGCATAGTGAGACACTAGTACTAGCTTGTGTCTTCTGTCAGGGGATTTAACAAAAAAAAAAGCAAAGGTAGCGCCATCCGCTAACCTTTTGTTGTAATCAGCAATTCTACTTTTCTTTTATTTATTTATTTTAGGGTTGAGGGGAGTGGGGCTGTGCCGATCTCCTTCCCCAGCCCTCATCCTGTTCCACAGCTGTGTCAGCTAGGAGAAGTACTCTGCATCATACGGATATCAAACCGGCTAGTGTGCTAGTACTCAGACGCTGTTTCACCACGAACTTGTGCGTGGTTTCACTAACCATTAGGCTACTCGCTTCTCAGGGAACGGGGTGGGGTGGGTAACTTGAGCTAGAATGCTCGAACGGCGTTCTTCATACTTGAGCTATGACATTATTTGCCTCTTGTCAGGAGTGCTAGAGAACGATTTCCGAGTAGATTGATTTATTTAATGGAACAGTGCTGCTATGCATAGGCTTGACGAGAGGGTGGGGGGAAGGGGGTGTGGTGTACCTGGGCCCACGGGTGTGAAGGGGGCCCGGCCTTGGTCAGTGGATATTTTTCTCATTTTTTCTTAACGTAAATCGCCGAGTAAAGAAAACAAATACAGTAACAGGGCTGAAGATGCATAATCATTTTTTCTTATTTACTGACCACTGACGTATACACAGCTGTAAAATGCTCATCTCTTGCAGTAGTGTAGATCTTAGTTGTTTGCTGTCTATGTTACTTTACTAAAGATAATGCAGATATTGCCAGTCTAATTATAACTTGTAAGCATACTACCATATAATGGGAAAATAATTCACGATTACAGTTAATGGTTAAGGCAAGAGGCCCAGAAAAGTCCTCTGTCCCGGGGCCCGTGCCGGCGAACCACAATGCCGTACGGCCAGGCGGGCCAGCCCTGTGAGCAGGTGTTATATATGAACCCTGGACTGAACGATCCTGGATGCAGCGTTACGTCACCGAACCACTCTGATGTACAGCGTTTGCGCGGCACAGGCGCTGCCACTTGCATTCAAGGACACGAAAGATTTATTTCTTTCGCCATCAGTAGTGGGATGGTGGTTGAAAGATAACAAAACCTGCTCCATCGTATGTTGGCATAAGATTGATGTGTTTGGGTGGTGGTTGGACCGGGTAGGCTGTTGTTGAAAGTGGTAAATGAGTAATTACCACGTGTTAACGAAGAGGATTGGGGGGGGGGGAGGGAGGACTAACGACAATCGATCCGCAGTTGTGATTTGTGGTCGCAGTTTGCGGTGCTTTCAACCGCCACCGACACTTATAAATCTCTCCAGCACCCTAAGAAAATAGTAAAGTTAGGCCACCTGTGACCCACCGAAATCGTTGCCCTCTGCCCCCCCTCCCCCACCTTCACCTTCCCGCCTGCACACACACACACACCTATAAGCTACTAGAAAATTCTCGCGCGTGAATGGTTTTGACTACAGCAGCAGATGGCTTTACTCGTGCACATGCATCTTTGTGAGTCCGTGGTTTTATAACCACTGGATCCTAAAACACGCATAGGTTAGACCTGTGATTTTCGAAATAATTGCATTGTTTGCCTATCTGTGGTAAGTGCGTGTTCACGGTGAACTGTGTAAAGAGTGGCGAGTCGACCCTGTACTTGGATTCTGCGCGATAAACACCTGTTATTAAAATTAGTTGAGCAGGGCGCTCTTCGAAGGATAAAGGTAGGCACAATGCACAAAGAGCCAGTCATAGGAGTAACAATCAGCGAAGAAATGCGCACAACCAAAAATGAAAAGAGCTCATCAAAATAAGTGATTTGAAAGCTAAGGTAGAAAGAACATTCCATTATTTTTTACTTATTTTAGAACAGATGAAACCAAACTAATCCAAGGTCCCGCACACCTTTAGCAACATTTGTTTTAGAAGGGTTCATTACACATTGACATAGGTTGTCATGGACGCCATGACTTTCAGTCTGCAACCGGGAACGATCCTAATCCTGATTAAAGTTACCTTTTCCGGTTTGTTCCAATAAAAACCTCACCCACAAACAAAGCTGTGCCAATCTTTACACCGTGGTTTAATAAAAAATTTAAGTGACCCCGTAAGGTTCTTGGGGCGGTCCGGTGGCGCTACAGTTAGCACTTGTCACAAATACAGTGAGGGTTAGGGTTCACTTCTCGTCTCGGGCACTCTTCTGTTCTTTTTCTGCATGTGGCATCTGTTTACAGGGCTGGTTGCCTTCCCGTGATAAAGCCTTAGTTGCTAGTTCAGCGCAAAGGACCAATTCCTTCCCCGCTCCCGTAAGGTTCTACTAGTCAACGTATTCTGGCACAACGAAAGCAAAGAGATGAAAAAAATGGACTTCCTCTTTATCCTCCTTGTCCCTCATTTTTTTTGTATTCGTCGACGATGTCATCGCGCTCGCTGGGATGATGATGATGATGATGATGATGATGATGATGATGATGATGACGTCTATTTATAATGCGCAGGTATCCATTCAGAAGAATGCTCATTGCGCAGCAAAAAACAAAAGAGAAGAAAAAAATAAAACGACAGGAAAGTAAAAAAAAAAAAAAAAAAGACAAGTGGGAAACCTAGAAGCTGATGCATATCTGTACACTGCAGAAATTTCGAAATTTTTTGTGTTTGTAATGCGTGGAGAGCCTGGCTTTGGCTGTGACACTTCGCTATAAAAACTCACATTATTATTAAAATAGTTTTTGTTACAAGCGACCCAGTGAACGCCATGATTACTACTGTAGGGGTGGGTGGGTGGAATGTCGATGACGTAATAATGCCATGACGTAATCGCAGTAAGTCGATGGAGATGACGCGCTGTTTGTGAAGCTCACAGAGCGCTGGCTGACGTGCCGCCAGCTGGTGAGAGGCTCGCCTGAACCTCAACATGAAGCATTGAGAGAGAGGAGACAAAGTTCTTGAGGGTGAGCTGCTGCACGCTTTCGGTCTGGTAACATAGTAGGTCAGAAAATGAAGGGAATTGTTTTCTTGCATACACTCTTCCCATCTGTCTGTCGCACACACACACAGACACGCCACATGGCAAAGCTGTAGAATCACACGATCGACGCATCATACTATCACGTGCGTACTGTCTTTCGTTGTAGCTGGACAAGATATTAGGATCCGACGCGGGGTTCTCATTTTGTAAGGTTTATCTTGTGATCAACTCGATTGGCTACTCTCTCTCTCTCTCACACTAATACGGTGAACGTTGGCTGTCGTGGGTTCAGCTCTCGTCTCGGGCACTCTGTTCTTTCTCTGCATGTGGCATCTGTTTACTGGGCTGGCTGCCTTGCTGTGATATAGCCTTAGTTGCTGGCTCGGCTTAAAACACCAATCCCCGCTCCAACCTCTCTCACACACACATACATGTACACACCGTTTTTTGCAAGAGTTTTCATCTAAATCATTGAGGTATGGCGTATTGATGAACCAGTGATCTTGACATGTCTGATAAAAGACTTGATGAAAGATGGTACTATTAACACCCGACCCTATCAGTTATATTTCATATTCCTGGCATGGTAATTTGAGAGCCTTTCCGCGTGCTGGGATTTCTTGCTATACAAGCATTATTATCTATTATAGTATTTTTCTGTGCTTTTTCCTTATGTCTCAGATGTAGAACGCTGTGTGGGTGTGTTTGTGTTGTGTGTGTATGTGTGTTTCCACTCGATGGGTAATAATCTTAAACGTGTGATTTATATAACACATAATCACGCTCCCTAAGGAGCATGCTCTCAGCGCTTGAGAAGTAGGAGACATGGACAGAATACGGAGGGTGGAAGAAGAAAAAACTGTGCAGACGAGTATAAAAGACAAACATCGAAGATACAAAAAAGGAATCGGGGAAAAAACAAGATGCAGAGGCGGACTAGCCAATTGATTATAACCACAACCAACATATCGACATACACGAGAACCAAACCTTTTGCAAAATGACGTACGCTGTGAAGATCGTGGAGATTGTGTTTTAGCTGAACTGGCAAAGACATCGTGTCTTTTTCGGGCGCGCTTCTGCTGGCTAAGAATTATCATTGTCTCAGTTCTTCCTCGGGGGCGAAAAAAAAAAGAGTCCATGGAAACAAACAAGATGCAGAAGCGGACTAGCCAATTGATTATAACCACAACCAATGACACCTATGTTGATTGGTATAAGGAGTAATGCTCGTAGAACAGGTGTGTTTTCAGAGCATTTTAAGGGATTCGACGGTGGGTAGAAGGGGGATATAGAGAGTTCCACTGTTTTTCAGCACAGTAGCTAAAAAATCCGGTGACCATAATATGTGGTTGTTGTGGTGACAGGAACAGACAGCGTACAGTCATCAGACGAAGAGCGGAGTAGTCTGGCTAAGGTGTAAGGGAAGAGAAGTAAAGATAAGTAGTCTACAGTAGTATGTACTTATATGATCCAGTAGTGTATAGCTTAAGTAGGGTACAGCTAATGCCGTAACGACTTTGTGCTGCAGCGGCCCCTGTCACGTCCAGAATGCCGCAGACCTTGCAGCTGCTGAGGACGAAGCTCCAGACCTCCTAACACCGTCCTCGGAGCATGACAAAGTCCCCAGACCTTCCTCGCAAGCGTCACAAGTGGCTAGGTACAGTCTCCATCTCTCTCTGTCTCCTTTTCACACCCCAACCCCTTACCCAACACACCATTGAGCTAATGCATACAGTTTAAAGGCGTCAAAGCTTACAAATCAATGGACTGATTTCATTATGTGATACCGTTTCTCAACATCTCAGTGAATTTCTTCCACTCACTACCCCTCAACCGACATACACACACGAGAACCAAACCTTTTGCAAAATGACGTACGCTGTGAAGATCGTGGAGATTGTGTTTTAGCTGAACTGGCAAAGACGACGTGTCTTTTTCGGGCGCGCTTCTGCTGGCTAAGAATTATCATTGTCTCAGTTCTTCCTCGGGGGAGAAAAAAAAAGGGCCATGGAAAAATACCTGACATTTAACCAATTTAGCTGTACATGACTTTGTTAAGAAATGTGTAGAGGTTTCTGACTGGTTCATCTTTTTTAGAACTATTAACACGAAGCAACCTCTAGTTTAAAGATGGTTGAGAGAAAGATAAGGACAGAATTTTTCAGCGCGCTGTGATTGGCTAAATTTTCTTTTCGGACGTTAAAAAAAAATCACGTGCAATCGATCTCAGGGGCCAGTTGCACAACAAGTTTCTAAACCTTAAAACTGCTCTAAAGAAGCAAAATATCTTCTTAGCCATTTTGATACATTGCAGAAAAACACAAAAAACTGTACTGACAGGACGAAAAGTCAGACTTAAACAACTTTATCTTACTTTAAGCAGTTTAAGTTTTAAAAATTCTAAAATTGTGGTGTGCACTTTAAACTAATTATCTAAATAGACTTAAGGCCTAAAAGTGTTTAAAATTAGAAATGTGTTGTGCAACTGGCCCCATGAGACCTCTTTGGTGCGCATGACAAAGATGGTTTCCTCGAAACTAGTTAGAGGGTCATTGGAAGAATGTCGTGCAGGTCGTTTGTTGGGCTGCTTCTCCGGCAAAAGTCATGTTGAGGGCAGCAGCGACCGCGGCAGTGGCTACACTGAGCACGGGGGCTGGCAGGACTTGTACAGCAGCGAAGGGACGAGGCCACGCAAGGCAAAGCGCTTGGAGGGCAAAGCCGGCAGGACGAGCCTCCCCAGCAGCGGAAACGGGGGGTGGATGGGCCCCTGCTTCTTCTTGGGGGATCTGGAGTGGGCCCTGCTGAAGGAGGGGCTGCTGGAGTACCGCGACCCCGCCGCCAGCATCCCGGTACTCAGCATCTGCCACGGCTTCTCCGACGAAGAGCTTAAGTCGCTAAGCAAGCGACGCCACTATCTGCAGGTCGGTGAACGTGGGAAGCAGCAACGGTATCAACAGCAGTAAAAAAAAAACCAAACCAAAACAACAACAACAACAACAACAACAGCAACAACAATAGTTTAATGGAATTTAAAACAAATGTTACAAAGGAAAATTCCCGTTCAAAGTAACACGAGACAATGTATGTTATGAAAAAGTATTGGTACAAGAACATCAACGAAAAAAAGTCAGGAAGTGTGCCTCAAAAATTCTTGTTTGTCGCTAGTTTCACGCTTTCTAAAGGCATTTTTGTGTTGTTGTAGAGAGTCCCTTGTCCACAAAACGCTTCCTCCACTCCAGCGTGTTTGGGTGTACGTGTATGTATGTGTGTGTACGCGCGCGCATGGGTATGACATGCACAACACAATGCTTCCCAACAAACACGCCGTGGGACTTGAGCCCCGTACGTATAGGCTCTTAATAACAGAAGCACCCAGACGTACCACCCAGCTTATCAGTCAAAACAAGGCAGTCAGTCAGCACACACACACGCACACAGGTAGAACAACCCAGTGTCAGCCAGAACATTCCCCTGCCAGCACTGTCAATCAGTACCGGCCACTGTAAGTCTACAAGCCATTGCGAGTACTAGTTTCTGTCAGAACAACCCACAACAGGCACGATGAGAATCCTCCAAACATCTCACTGACGTCAGCCAGTACCCCGTTACCGACGTCCTCCTCTTCCCTCCCCCCAACACCGCCCTACATTATCCTCGCTCTCTTAAGGATAGTGCGCCTTGTGCATGCAGCTGACCCGCTTGTGGGACAAGGAGACGGTAGAGGGCCTGGACAAGGTGCTGCGCATCGACTGCCTGGAGCCTTTCATCGACGGCCTGCCCGCCTCTGTGTGGCTGGAGTGTGTGGAACCCACCCTGTCCATCCTCATCTCGCTCAACGCACTGCGCCACAGACGATCCAACCTCAGTGTCAAGAGAGGTACAGGGAGTTCGCTGTTCTCTACTTCACTACTCCATCTAAAATTATCGTCCCCCCTGTTACTAAGCCTTTTTGTCGGGTCTTAACTGAGTGATTCTATCAGCCCTGAACCCGGGTCGAACTAGTCTTAATCACTGTATCAGCAGCAACGATTGAATGGTCTGAATAGTGTGAAAAAAGTTTCCCACACCGCAGTGGGAACCTTTCGTCTGCTACTCCATTCCTGTAGCTGACTGGCCGAACTCTCGTGTCAAACGAGACGAAGAAAGTATATATTATGGTATAAGTAGTATCGGAGGTTACAGGAGAGGACAGAAAGGTGACGGCGTGGTTGCGTAGAACGTAACAAAACAAACACGCAGTTAAAGATATTGACATATATTGTCAGTCTGAAGTAAGATAAATATTACATAAGTGTCGACTACTATCTTGATAAGGAAACGAAAAAGTTGATAAATCTGCTTTAAAGTTTCTGTTTAAAACTTTATGTACTGAAGTTGCATAGTCCCCGTTGCTTTCCTATTTCCAGGGGTACCGGAAGTGCTAGACAGCAGCCGCTCACGTCACGGGGATTTCGAGTTTGGACCAGTTGCCATCTTCCATCATCCTAGGCGCATCCAGCAGATGATGCTGCTTCGTTTCGAGTTCCTCAACACGGTCACTACTAACCCCGTAGAACTTGGTGATCTCAATCAGGTGAGCCCGAAGAAGAACGATCTGGCTGTCTTAGTCTGCATGCTCGACGATCGGGGGCTTGTAGTCCTGGCTAGCTTCTTTGTCGCAATCACTTCAATGTTTAGATCTTGCTTTAGCAGGCCATGACGGTTGTGGGTGAGGACGTAACCAGATCAAGAGGCTGATAATCTCGTCTTTTTAAGTGCCATTAGTAGGGGAGATAACAGCGTAAGTAACCACCTTCAAACATCGTGGCATCATCTTTTTTGTCCTCAGTCACCTGACCACACCAGACGCAGCCTCAACCGGCCCCGTCGTTTCCGCGACTTGCGCGGGCCGGCGGACGGGGATCCCCCTTCTAGCAGAAACCGCAACGACAGCGTCAATGCCAGGGACGACGATAAATGCGCGAGACCTGTGCTAGGACACGCCGCCGCATGCAATACGTCCATACAGGTGGCGCTACCGGATTCGACAGAAGAGCACGGAATCAACAGCAGAAGCAGCAGCTGCTGCTGCAACTGTAGTTTCAGTAGTTGCAGCTGCAGCAGCTTCACAAGCAGCAGCTACAGCAGCAACAACAACAACAACAACAACAGTACCCTCAACGTTTGTCCAGGAATACCGGCTTGTGAGCAGCGTACAGGCAACAATCTGGACACGCGGATGGAGGCTTCACGCTGGGACCCCAGAGTCGGTTGGATCCCTTCAATCGGTCAGTCGCCCTGCCACGACCTAGGTCAGACGGCGGCCGGTCGATCACTGCGCTGTTTCAACAGCAACAACAGCAACAACGTCAGCAGTAACGGAGGCTCACCTGCGCTCATCGCCAGCTCGAATCATCTTCAGATGTTGGCTGGCCAGGTGCGTCTCAGAATACAATTTCTTACCTCAAAATTAAATTAGATGCCTTCGTCTTTCAGTACACAATTCTTCTGTTATTTGAATAAGGAGACGTATTCGGCCTTGCTAGTGATAACGGTGCTGTTGCTCTATTAGTCACACTTCTGTCGTCACCCTGGAAACTCTCATTCAGAAGTCCCATTCTCTTCGAACACTTGGTGAGTATAGTTCATTTGTGCTGTGCGCCTGAGCAACAGGGAATCTGTTTAACGTAGATGAAATAATGGTTTGTCTCAACAGAGGTGTTGCTAGAAAATTGTTGAGAGAAAATGCCTTGAAGTGTTTTACAGGATCAGTGCTCTTTGCAAGTCTCCTAGTTCTAGTATCAGTATATTTACAGCTAGAATATTCGACGGGCTTGGCTGATTCGCTGGAAATCATCCAAAACGCATGCGCAGACAAAACCGGACGTTCTTCAAACAACTTTACTGCTGTTTTCAAGTTTACCTCCAAGAGCAGTTTCAATCGATTAACGTCTTGAATTGGTTGACAAATTCCTCTTTTCAGTGTCCCAGTCAGCCTGCCACTGGAAGTGCCGCCCCTGCTAGGGACATCATGGGGCTAGGCGACCACACCGTCTGGATGCCGACCTCTGGGAGGTACATTAACATCCCCGAACCCGCGCACAGGAGAGCGTGGCACAGCGTCATCGGTATTACCGCGGGCTTGTTGATCAAGGGCGGCGATGGAGATGGTGTAGCGGCTGAGGCGGAGGCGGCAGCGATGGACTGGACTGAGTGGCGCCTGTCCGCCAGACGAAGTCTCTGGAACTATTCGCGGCGCCTGCTTCGCAGGTCGCGAGGGTGGAAGAGCCGCTTGGAGCGCTCCATTACACAGAGGGACAAGCACAGCTCACGACGTTAGCCCGCAGAGGCCCTAATGTCGGAGGGGATTAAGGAAGCAAGCAAACAAACAAACATCCAGGCAGACAAACCGCCGAACAGATAGACAAACAATTAACCAAGTAGCGCAAATAGCCAATCAAGCAGCCAGACCAGCGGATGAAAGTAAGCAACAAGACCACCGAACAAGCGAAAATGACCCAAACCATGCAAACAAGCAGACAAAACAAAACAAAAAACAACAAAAAATAAGGAAAAACAATCCAACCAAACAACAAACATAAAGAAACATGCAAGAAAAGAATGTTTCAGATTAATTTGACATCGATCGTAAGTGAGCAAACGTAACTGGTGCCATGAAAGACATCAGCTTGTGATTCATCATTCAGTCTCTTGCAGCAGTCAATAATAACGGCTGGCAACCCGCAGTAAGCTCACCGATAACAAGGGCAGGAGGCAGTTGGCACCATTCTGTTTAAATCGATCTTCACCTAACAATCAAGTTCGCAGTCTACATCAGTTTGTATTCTTCCCTGGGGCTCACGGGAAGATCTAATGCTTTGGGATCTCACAAAGGGGGGGGGGACCGTCACGCTTACTGGAGCGCAGTTGTGTTCCCACTGGCCAGAAGGAACTACAGTTGTTTACTTGTGGATGTCTAGGCACAACAATAAAGTCCACGAAGCATAAGAAGAACCAGTGCCTTCGTACACAGCAGTGTGTGTGTGTGTGTGTGCGCGCGCGTGCCAGGTGGCTGGCCAGGTGCGTCTCAGAATACTCGTGCGCGCGCGAGCAGGCTTGTGAGTAATCATGTGCATTCTTGTGTTCTCGTTCACTTCTGTTTCAGGGTTATGAATCGAGCATAAATTGTACTTGTAGATGCTATACAATATAAGAGGCTGGGGACATTCTGTTAAGCTCACATTCGCTGCAAGAATCCTGAGATGTTGATCGTCTGTCCTTTGCATTTCACAGTGCACAGGAATACATTCAAAACAAACAAACAAACAAATTTGAAATTGTCCAGAGGCACAAGCTCTTTCCTGAAAGGGCTTCTTAACCGGAGACACTGTCGAATAAAGTAAATTTATGCGTAATAGAAATTTAAGGACTTGCAAAACATCGTCATATGTTCAGCAATAACTCATCTTTTAAGAAGGTTCTGACAGCAGAACAAACACCCACCGATGGTGTTTCTGGGCCTCGATCCCTTCTTCCTCTACGTCGATTGGACTTTAGTGCTGAGCGTTTCACACACAGATGGTCACAGGTCACAGGTGGGTAGCTGTAAACAAACTTCACCCGGAGGCAAGGCCATTCTCAAGCAAACAAACATTTCTACCGATGTGACAACGAATGTCATACGAAAACATTTCCAAATGCAGTCACGTCTTCGACAATAGTAATAATAACTGACCGACTACCGAAGTTAAAATTCTTTCTGTTTTTAACTGAAAGTTTTATAGGAGACAAATTTTTCTGAAACAAAGTGTGCATCTACATTGTTAGGACTCAATCGTCATTAGAGATTCGTAACATATCCTTAAAATTGCATGTGCAAACTAAAACGGAGATTTTGTAATTGTTCACAGTAGACATCGTTAACATGACATGATTTCTATTTCTTCGTCGCCGTCTTCTATTTCGGTGACACTCTCTATTTTCTACGTGTGCTGTTTCTTTTGAATGTTCCACCCTTGTTCTCTGTTTGGTGATGCAGGTCCCTTTCTATTTGTTCCTGCACATCCCTTTTTAAGTCAAAGATCATCATCATCATCATCATCATCATCATCATCATCATCATCATCATCATCAGCAGCAGCAGCAGCAGCAGCAGCAGCAGCAGCAGCAGCAGCTTTATATAGCAGATTTCTCCACTTTAGTGCAGACAATGCACATTACACAAATAAAAACTACTGCCAATAATAATCAGTGAAGTCGCGCGCAACAAACACAAAAACACAAAAGCAAAAGCGAAACTCCTTCGGCTCTTTCGTTGCCGTTAACAGAAGACTTTGTCGTCGCTCTGCGGAGCATGCGCAGGCAACTCCGATACATCTTACAGGTCCTTTGCGAACCACTTTTCACTTTCTTGAATCCCTCACTTGGATCTAGGGGAAGTTTTACTCCCATGATTATTCTTCCTTAATTTTTTTCATAACGTAATTGAAAGAAGAATAGTGGGAGGTAATTGGGTAGGAGTTTCTTCTTAATATTAATATTAATAATAAAAAGAAAGTTTATTCTTTCTAAACGTTTTTCTTCATATCGAAGCAGGAGTGAATGAAGGATGGTGAGAGGGGCTTGTGGTTTATTGTTTGGCGGAGTTCCCTTTTGCATGAAATTGAAATAATTATTCTTCCTTTTCTCGGAATACAAGTGGACAAAAAGGGAGAGTAGTTCGAAAAAAGGTGAAATCAAACAACATTTTTCCATCTTAATTATTTTTATAATGGCGTACTAGTTAACGAAAAAAAGGATACTTAATCGCTTTTTTTCTTTATTAGATTAGCCACACATAATCAAGGTTCTTATTCAATCATTGCTAGATAAAGAAAACAGAAAATGACTAAACCTCACAGTCACGATTCTAATTCATTCATTAGTAGGAGGTAATACCAGACGGCTTTACCTTGATTAGATGCGGTAACAGGCGTGAGCTGGAGACTGGGGAGAGACATGTCTCCTAGGAACATCTACCAACCTCCGAATAATCGTCAAGACAGATTTTCCCGTTCCCGCGCTTATGGAACACACTGGTCACTCGAAGCTCTACAATATATTTATTATCTTTAACACTTTATATCTGCCATTTGTAATGCAGTCTTTCCCTTCTTACTTTAAAACAACACATAAGTGTCATCTGGGATCTGACATGGACTGTCTGTAGTAGACATCGAGACGGGGAATTTGTTGATAGGAAATAAATAGAGGGAAATATATCAAATATAACAGATAGCAAGAAACACATTATAGCACTAAAACACAAATCGTGCGGATTGTTCTATGAAGGAAAAAAATCCGAGTATTGTTGTTTGCTGCTTTTACAGTTTAAGTAGTTTGTGACCATAGTATTAACATCAATCCCCAATTAGGTACAATCTATTATTCCATTTAAACATCGGACCAAAAGCAATAAGCTGGCATAAATATTTTATCTCCGTTTGTTATCAAATGAATCATATACAGTTGACTCCTGGATAGGACACGCACATGAATACAGATGGTCATTCTGCTAGTCCTCTTTCTAGAGTGTCTACTTGTATGTATACGTTTGAGCTGGTGTTATAGTGTTTTCCTATTTTTAGTGGTAATATCGATGGGTACATAATTTCAATACTTGCAAGATAGACTGTAGGTGCCAGCGTTAATTGCATATATCAGTTTATGTTCTTTTTTAATAGCATGTGCTAATGTAATGTGGAAAGTAATGTTCTCAAGTTACCGTTGGTAGACAAAATAGTTTCCTTTAAAGAATTAATAAAGATATTTTGTATATTTATGCGTAGGATTTGTTTTGCTTGATTCCCCTTCCCCCTTATTTCCGGATGGTTTTGAAAAAAAGGACCAACCAACAATCTTTCTTGGTTACGGCGACAATGATAAAGAAAACCTCGATGCAGATGTCTTCCGCAGTAAGTGTCTTTTCTGGTTTTCTAGTTATGCCCTTTAATTTTTAAATTCAGCCGAAATCTTAGTTCTTGATACTTTTTATATTTTACATATACACAACACCTAGTGAGAACATTAATTTCGAATGGACACCGGATTCTGGACAACTTCAGTTGTTTTGGCGTCTTGGAAGGAAGGAGAGGGGACAACAAACATAAGTTCTGGATTCTTTACAAGACGGGGATGGATGAAACGTGGCTGTTGATGTGTTATAAGACGGAGAGAGCAACAAGTAAACAAGTACGGATAAAGAAAATCTGGGAGCGTCAGGGGCCAACAACGGGCGAGGTAGTCATTGTGGTGGTAGGGAGGAGGTTAGCAGAGATGGGAGTGAACATTGCGGACGATTCGGTAGTAATACTACGATGTATGCAAGTGCCAGCTGTGGTTGTGTATGAAAAGTAAATGCTCAAACTGTGGTGTTTTTCTGTCACCAAGTAGTATAAATGTCGCGCCGTTTGCGCTGTCGAGAACAGATCCTGAAACGAGGGAAGCGAAGGCAGTCTAAATCTCGTGAAATCACGTCTACAGGAGAAACCCCGTGATACGTGAGTATTATTGTGAATGTGTGGGGCTTTAATAACTGTGATCATTTAAGACTGGTGTTTTGAAGGACTTTCTTTCGTATTGACGTCTTAAACCGTATACCTCTAGCTGTACTTTTGCTGTCTGTAAGAAGATTCAGTGTATAAGGCTAACGTCGCTTCTTTGCAAATGCTGTTCATGAAGGACGGGTTACTGACTGATTTCCTTGTAGCTGTATCACAGTGGTTCAGCAAGAAATCACTTGTTCAGGGTTGGTGCCATCAGTAGCGGTAACTTTTCGGCAAGAAACTGGGTGGTATTGTAGTCAGTTACCTGTTGCGATGAGAAGGGTGCTGAATGTTTTGGTTCATTAATATGTAGGATCGTCCCTCGTTTTACATAGATGATGCTAGAGTCTTCAACTATAGATGTCGTCACAGGTGGGTCAGGTAGAAATTAAAAAGCAAGAAAGAGAACGTGCAGGACAGCCTTGAAAAGGTCACTCAAGCTAAGGGTATGTGAGTTGAGAGGGGAATTTACACAGGTGGCGTGGGGGTTACAAGCGTAAGAAGAGTCATGCTAGGTAATTCGTTCACTTACTTCGCCCACCAAGGAAACTTAATCAATCAATCAGTCCTCCTTGCGCCGTCTGGCACGTGAGGCGACAGCTAGGGACCTCCATCTAGTTCTGTCTGCTGCTGTTCTGGGGGCCGTCTCGAGTGACAGGCCTCTGTTCTTGACGTCCTTTTCGATGGATCGCCTCCACGTCGCTTTGGGCCTCCCTCTGTTCCTCTTTCCCTGTGGTGTCCATTACAGGGCTGTTTTGGGGATTGAGTCTGGAGGCATGCGACACACGTGACCTAACCATCGCCAGCGCGTAGTTGGATCGCTTCTGCCAAGGTGCACATCCCCACCCTCTCGCGCAGTTTTTCATTTGAGATGGTGTTGGGCCAGAAGATCTTTTGTATGGGCCGCAGACATGTGGTTTGAAGCACATCTAGTTTTTTCTCGATAAAAGCTGTGGTCTTCCAGCACTCTGACCCATATAGGAGGGCACTGAGGACGTTGCTCTTGAAGATCCTGATCTTTGTATGGCTGCTGAGGCCAGTGGATCTCTAGATGGGCTTAAGAATTGCAAAGACTTGGTTGACTTTACTGATCCTGGTGTTGATCTGTTCAAAGTCACCTTCTGCTGTCACCTGCTGCCTAGGTACACAAATTCTTTCACGTCCTCTAGTGGACTCCCGCTGATTGTGATAGGGTTATTGCTTGTTCTGTTGTTCCTTAGGACGTATTTTTTTATAGATGACTCTGAGCCCTATCATGCTGTCAGTCTTACTAAGGTTTTCGGTCTTATCTTGAAGGTCTTGGTGCCTATGGGATGCCAGACCTAGGTCGTCGGCGTAGTCTAGATCTTCCAAGACTGTAGTTAGAGCCCACTGTAGCCCCTGTCGACTTCCCTGTGTGACTCGACACATGAGCCAATCAATGGTATTGGTGACAGGATGCACCCCTGCTTGACGCCTGTGTCCACTCTAAAGGGTTCAGTCAGCTGGTTGTTGTGGATGACCTGGCATTCAAAATTTTTGCATAAGGACTTGATGATGTGAACCAGTTTCTTTGGGACGCCATAGTGACGTAGAATCTTCCATAGAGAGGCACGGTGTAGGCTGTCAAATGCCTTCTTAAAGTCAATAAAGGCCATATACAGTTCCACTCCTGCGATTGTTCCAGGATCTGTCGCAGCACAAAGATATGATCGATGCATGATTGTCCTTTTCGGAAACCAGCTTGTTCTTGTCGGAGTATGAAGTCTACTGTTGTTGTAATGCGCTGGAGAATTATACGGCTAAAATTTTTGCCGGTGACAGATAGCAATGTGGTGCATCTCCAGTTGTAATGTCTCCAAAGTCTCGCTTCTTTGGTATCTTGATTATAATACCTTTTCTCCACTCGGCAGGGATTTCTTCACCATCCCAGATCTCCTGGAGGATTGTTTGTAGGATACTTACTCACTAGTTAGTAAATTAGAAGATGCATAAGCGTTTCTCTTGTCTCTTTGTACATCTATTTTTGTGACTGCTCGCTTGCTCACAGTTTCCGGCAGCAACAATCAGTGGTGGTAAGAAAAAAGGGGTTGAGGGCGTGGGGAAAAAGCTGTGGTCCACAACAGTATATAATAGCTACTTAGTAGCAGTAGTACAAGTAGACATACTACTACAACTACTAATAATATTATAGCAACAACAGAAATAACATGACGCATGAGCATCTGTGACGTGCTTCTGTGTTACGCGACACAGGCAGAGCAGCGTTCACATGTCGCTCAGAGTACGGCAACCGCCTGGTGCAGTTTAACGGCTACAAAGTCAGGGTGGAGATGCCCTGCAAGTACAACGCCATCAAGGACCAGAAATGCGGTGACTACATCATCAATATCACCCCAGGCATCGCCTATAACGGCGTCGGTTACCTCTCTTCCACGGCCTGGCTGGGTGTCAAGAGGATCTCCGACGACAAATGGATCGAATTCCGCACCAGCTACAAGATCGCCGGCAAAGTAAAGAAGCAAAATGACTTGTCTTTAGAGGACTATCTATCTATCTATCTATCTATCTATCTATCTATCTATCTATCTATCTATCTATCTAGAAAATTTAAAAGACATGCAATTTAAGAAACTTGCGATCCGCGGCAAAGGTGCATGCAAAACTTTTTTAAATACAAACTTTTTTGATGCTTTGTAAATCGACGTCAAAATAATCAACATTAGAAGACTAGATTGTTCAAACATAGCGTTAGGTATTATAATTTTATTCATACTGTCAATTTATATTAAAAATAAACAAAAATGATGAAAGGGAGAGAATTTATTGTGGTAGGGATGAAGATGCGTACAGAATGAGTGCGTGGCATCGGCACTGGCAATGCCAAATATCACAAACGCCAGACAGACAGGGACAGAAGAAAGAGAGAGAGAGAGAGAGAAAGAATATGTAAGTAATTTGTCATTCATGTTCTACTCAGCTCGTCATATTATTTTTCACAGTACCTGACTGAGTTGAAATGCGAGGGCTCATCAACCCTGCTGCCGATTGTGAAGAAAGACGGTGATCTTGAGTTCACCGACATCTTTAACTACGCTCCCGAAGATGACGGCCTTGGTGTGATCTTCTCTGAGAAGCAAAATGTCTGGTCGTTCAGCTTTGGGCTGTATGAGGGGCAGTAAACAGAAGTCTTCTGACTGGTCCTTCACCTGCAATGACGACAGTGCCCCTCTAGTTCCGTATCCTGACCAACTCTGCGGTGAGAAATATCTCCACTTAGGAGGTTTTGAAATTTTTGTATACCCAAGGCTTGTATTTATGTTGAGGCTGTAATCTACGTTTAGATCGATCGGTCAGGCCAATGATCACTACCCTGAGTACCACAACTCATTTGCCAAACGTATGAAGTTCAGAACAGCGAAGGAAACTTCCTTCACTGTTCTGCAGCTGCAAAAGAAAAGTTTGCTTTAATTATTAATTAGTCAGTTGTGTGTTTGTGTGTGTGTGTGTGTGTGTGTGTGTGTGTGTGTGTGTGTGTGTTTTGTGCGTGCGTGCGTGATGTGTTTCATATAGGAAATACAAGCAGAAGCGTTCTGAAGGACAGGACTGCTGGCTTCACCCAATGGTCAGACGACAGAGCCACTGTTTTGTTCGACGCGCTCAATAACTCACAGACTGTCCAATATGAACAGTAAGAATTTATTCCCCCTTGTGAAGAAAGCATTCTGCATCCCAGTCTTTAGTCTTTGAGTGACAGAATGACAAGAATGACAGCCATGTAGTGTTACCAATCCTATTCTTAACTATCACCACAACCCAGAACTTTCAACGATGCAAAATTGTTGGTAGTGCTAATTACTAAATATTTATCGCTGCTTTGTCAGATGAAATGTTTTTATCCTTAATGTTTCTTGTATCCTTAAACGAATCCCAGATTCACAGGACCTTAGAGTTAGCTTTACGACTTTGGTCGTAATAAGACAAATATTTTACCAATGGAAAACACAAGGTTTACTGTACCATCAGTAGAGTGTAGGTGGGGTGGGGACTGTGTTGTTTTCAAAACAATGGTTGAAATCAAAATACCCTTCTGAAAAAAATTAAATAGATTATTTTATAACATCAACTTCATACACATCAGAAGGTAATTGTTTTGAGTTTCAGTATCCACCCTATGATACCTCCCAGGATACAGTTTCATCTTTTTTCTCTTTTGCAAACTATAGTTATTGTCAGATAAGGCGACACAGTGCCCTACCCCGACTTTGACCAATATAGCTGGGTGAACCATAGCTTTTATTCTCCTATTGTCGAGAGGGCTTAAAGGTCTAGTAGGGTGCACATTTTTTTCTAATGATTGGGTAAAGGCAAAGTATTATTTCCTCAAGTCTTAACTAGCAAGGTCCTTCCGTTCTCGAGATCCACGCGTGGAAACCTCACTGTACACAGGTCAAGATCAACAACGCAGACATCAGTATTGTCCATAAATATGTTCACTTTGTCAAGGCCTCATCTAATGAATAAGCTGAGATCGTAACTTCATGGAAACGTGAAGTCTCTAGTTTGACACCCATCTATGTAAATGTTGATGTTTATAGAGACGTGTATCTCGAAAACTGAAAGGGAAGGAGGTATTCCTCCAAATTTTTGGAAATAATATCTCAAACTGAGTCGTTTGGTTAAAAATACGACGCCCAGCTAGGATTCCTTTGCCGATGACTAACACTCACGGCTCCACACTGAGCAGAAAAGAAAGGAACACTTACTGGTCGCTGCGTTCTTGCCAACTCCCTCTCATTGTCCTTCTTGCTCTTGTAACAGACTCGAGGACTTCTGCTTAGCCAGCCAGGACAAGCTCGTCAACCTCTGCCCCGACGACGCAGCGAGAGAAAGGACCATCGCCGCTTGCTATAGGATCCTGGGTGAGAAAGGTCACCGGAAGTGTCTGAGCAAGTACATGTTCTCACCCATCGAAACTTTTGCCGTGAGTTTCGCTCAATGTGCAGCTGAATCATAACATTGTTACTATCCAGGAAACAGTCATAAAATACATTACCAAGGAGGATGGGAGTTTGATGCTGAATGAAAAAAGATTTTGACGACACAGTCTGTTTGCTGAACTTTATTTATATCGCGGTGTTAGTGCGCTAGAGTGTAGATTTAACACCGTTAACACATTTGAATTTTTTTATATAGCACACGTAAAACTGAATACACCTGCCTTTGATTAGCAGTTTTATTACTCTGTTAGAACATTTAGTGAGCAGCATCGTTATTGTTACGAATGTTTATATTAAATATTATTTTACCAACTTTAAAATTTCTGATGTATCTCTTCTTCTGTTGGGTAATCAGAAGTGTTTATCTCCATTGACTTGCAGAATTGTGTGGATTGGATGTGTCGCGGAGCACCGGCCAGCGACCCAACCAAAAGCTGTGACACGGTCGCCGAAGCCATCGACGACTGTCGCGAGTTTCCAGTTCTGACGACGTTGGTGAAGGAGTCCAAGTGTTACAGCGGCCTCACCTACCGGCTGAAGGACGACAGTGAGAATGACAGCTGTCCTTAAACCGCCGATGTCCCAACATTTGACAACGATGATGTCGACTAACGTTTTAATTGCTTTAATTGCATAAATGCTTTTTCAGCCACAATTTTTTTTATCTCTAAAAATAAAATTTCCGCTGTTGATTTAGACGATCATGTTTTCTAAACTGTCATACGTGTCAGCGTTTGCTGACAGACCTTTTTCTCCCAAGAAGAGCACAGGTGCGCCCTGTTCTTATTAAACAAGCCTAAGAGAAGACCCTTGTACTGAACAGTGTTTAACCAGTGTACTCTAGCATCACAGTCGTTGTGCCGACTGAAAGTCGTATGAGGATGTGTCTCTTTAACGGTTATACTGTCTGCTATATGCTCAGTACATATCTTCTGAATAAACTTTATTGTACTATGAATTACCGTTGTCTTCATTTCTGATGCTCAAGATATTTATTTTTGATATCGTGTATGTGGAATGTGTGTTAACGGTGTTTGTGCCTGAGAAGTGGTGAGCACACTGACAGAAGTACAGGTAACAGGCACAGGTAGCTATGTTATTCGAGAATGACATTATTTCATGAACTCAAGGAGCCGAGAAAGAGGAACAATTAAAAATACAATAAACTTAGATCCAAACCTTTCAGGATATCGCAGGCAGTGAAATTTTTTCAACGTTTACACGTGTATGTTCTGACTCCTGAGCAGTATGACAGAATGTGCAGTGATGGTATTTAGAAATGAGATTATCTAATTTCTTAGGGCATGTGAGTTTCTGGAACGACACTGCCTCACTGAGTTTCAAGTTAGCTACAAAACCTCCTACTTCAGCGGCGTAAGTCATCATTAGCTGAACTTTCCCGTCAAACATTTTTAAAAAGTACATCTGGGGAGTGTTCACCTAAGGACCAAAGCTACCTCGGCATTCCAGCTAAGCCTTTTTATCGTTACACTACTATCCATGTCGCTATCAGCTGAAAGACAGAAGAATGATATATATTTACAAATAAAGAGAAGTCCTCAACACAACTAATCACCCTATCATCGAAGAAACACACTAGGACTGTAAAACAAAGAGACACACCTTGAGTTGCGATGAAGAAACCAGATATCTACGTGTCATCTTTGACAAGAATCAAACGCAAAAGCAGCAAGACCATCCAAGAAACTGAATCAAAGGCTAGATAAAAGCTCGCCATTATGCTGGTCCTTATTCTTACTGACAACCTGGACGCATGGTGGCGCAGGGCTTAAGTGCCAGTAACTGAAACAGTGAAAATCGGGGGTCGTGAATCTGAATCTGCATTGTTCCCTCCATCCATCAATGTTCCGCATATCACCTTTTAATCTCTGTCACGCAGTCTCTGCTTATCACTATCATCAGTGTTCTAAACACCGCCATCTCTATCTTCCTTCACATTAAAGATCTACTAAAGTGAAAAATTGCGCTAAGTGACAGGCAGTACCGCAGTGCAAGGTATTATTTTCTACATTCCAAGTAAATGAAAAACAGAAGAACGAAGAGAAAAGCTATAAGAACAAAGCAAACAGAACGAAGTGGACAATAACGACACAAAAAATGAACGAAGAAAGAGAGATATAAAAGGATATAATTATATTATATTATTATTCATGAACTATTCAGTCATTTATCTTTTTTCGTTCTTGTGTGAGTTGTGGATGATTTTGTGTTTGCGAGGCATGTGCTCAAACAGGGACATCTTGCCAAAGAAACAGAGACATATTTGGGGATTGCTTCCATTGTCTTGTTCCAGCGAGGATGTATTCGTAACTCTGAAGTGTTTCTTGCGGAGCAGACGATCAGCAGATTCAAGGTTTACAACAGTCCTTAAGTAACCTTTCTTTTAACCTTGTTTATTTGTTTCTTTCAAAAGATTTGGAAAAATGACAAGTGTTTAATTTTGTTTCCCCAAGACATCAATATAAAAAATCAGTATGATTTTTATGGAAGAGGATTTATTCAGAAGGACCATAAATTAACTAAATCAACTTGATTATCACTTCAGCGACTGACAGTTCCTAAAATGTTGCATGGTAAGTCTCTCGTGCCATTGAGAATTAAAAAAGGGATAGCATTTGAAGCTAACTGTGAAATCAAGCAAAAAGGGTAGAAACGTTTATTAATGGTTGAGAATGAAGAAATAATTACAACAGACAAGCAAGGGATTTAAATCTTTGTGAAAAATATAACAGCCAGTTAAACGGATACTTTGTGTAGAGCTAAAACATGTTATGGGGTGATCAGGCTTCGTTTGATCTTAGAACAAGCAGCAGCGTTATGAAAGCATTTTACCCGTCTTCATATCCTAGCTCCTGAAGTGCGTGGATTGGTAAATAGAGAGTTTGAGATCCACGACGTCTATGGACGAGCCTCTAAGCCTAACCGTTTTGAGAAAGCGATTGGTTGGATTTTGTGGATGTGATGATGTAGGGCGCAAATTCCCGTGACGCTACAGGTTGCCGCTCCCGCACGCGTCGCGCGAGCGCTCAATCTCAAACTCCCTAATATATCAACGATGTCAGCATTTCCCTTACTCACTGATCTACACAAGCTGCACGCACATCCACCCACAAGTAGGCGCCCCATCCCCATATATATGTGTTTAAATATGCACACACACACACACACACACACACACACACACACACACACACACACACACATATATATATAGAGAGAGAGGAGGCGGGTTTCATTTGCCTTTCGAGTGCCAAACAAACGCCTTCTCCCCTGGGTGCGCTGTCACATCCAATAAAAGAGTAAGCTCGCGAAAGCAAGGTGCACCTCGCGGGCACTGAAGTACGTAATAGATGCTGACATGCCACGTGCGTTGCTCAAAGAGTCAGTGACACCAACAAACTAGACTTCGCCGTGACCGGTAACCGTAGTTATCGCTCCCTGTCGATCGCCGTATGAAGGCCGGGAAAGTTCTCTCTTCAAACCAACAGTTGGAAGCGCGCGTGTGTACTGTGACTTAACAGATGATCTACATGTAGGATGGAGATATCTCTTTGCTGATTGGTTGGATGTCTGGTCGTTTGAGTTTTACAGCGTGATAGAAACTATCACAGCGAGCGAGTGAGAAAGTTATACCACATGTACTACTTCCGCAGAACTGAGCAGTCAGGAGCTGGGTGGTCAGAGAGATGGGGCAAGATGGCATGTAGCTTATTCTGGCCAAGAGTGCTCCAGCTGCCACAAAACCTCAACATAAGCCGACAAGATAGACACAGTCGGATGACGCCAGTGACTGGAAGTGACCAGGAGACTGGCAAGCGGCCTTGGCGACCTATCCCTTTGAACATTTCCTGGGATGTCAACATGGCCAGCGGCCCAAATGAAGTCCCTGGTGGGAGAACAAAGAGCCACACGTGGTAGGGAACTAGACAATGGGAACGTGGTCAAAACGATGAAAAAGAAGAGCCTGGAGAGCAGTTAGCGGGTATAAAATAATTAAGTTCAGTGAACGTGCTGCAAGGCTAGGAAGATGGATGAAGTTCCGCAGACAAGATGGAGCAACCATCCGCAAGATGGGCTGAAGATGCATGTTGCGGCTGACAGGACGGAGCTGATGTTGCAGCTACAGGTCCACCATATGGAACTTTAGACCTTCCGTAAAGATGGCGGCATTGGAGAACGATAAACTCATTGGTATCACCTTTTTAAACTGTGTAAGATCAAGAAGAATCTCTGGAACATGAAGAGTCGAAGGAGGAGCTGCAAGAGAGGAAGAGGCTCTGCCTGTTGAATATCGATTCCGGGAGCCTGTAAAAGATGTGTAACACGTAAGGACAATTGTTTTGGCTCTCTGGCACGAATGGTATATATGGGAAGCATGCCGAAGGAATGAACATAGACTCTTTGACTCGCAGATACCCGACCTCAATAACGTCGGGGAGTTTGGTAAACAGAAAGTAAGAAAAAGCGTGTTTGCGGACACAGATTTCCCATTTCTCTTGAGGTGGACTCTCTCGACAGCTATAACTGTCTCCGAATCCGAGCAAGGTCAGGACAACGAATGACCCTTTCCCCTTGAAGAACGATCTCTGCATTGTAACTTTCATGAGTCGGTCTACAGACTGGTTGTCATCCCATTTACGAAGGGCATCAGAGGTCTTCTGGGGTCCGCAATGGACCAGAAATTGTCCAGTGCGAAGGCATTTAACTAGATAAAATATTTTTGAGGCCCTTGGTTATTGCAAAAGGCAAAAGTGACGACAACGGCTGGGTCGACTCTGCGTCCTCTTCTACAAAACAACGGGGCCATACCCCCTTGACAGACTTTCGCGCGCGCACGCACGCACGCACGCACGCACGCTCTGTGTCTCTCACCTTATCCTCACTATCCAAAGACAGCTCATCCTCCCTACTGCACTTGCCATATTTTAAAGATTTATTGCTCATTTCTTCCGCTTTCCACCCACCACAGAGTCCAACAAATGAAAGGAGAAGGGTAGGCGGTAACTTTTCATGGAAATGGAAAAAAGGCCACAAATGGATCAACTAACCGCACCGTTAAACCACGGACATATATAGGTAGACTGCTATCTGTCTGCCGAGACCAACTCTTAACCTCTTGCGAAGTCCTCCGCTGTTAGTCTCGGCGAGCTTGAACAATGAATGTGACTAAACCGTAAGCTTTGTACACACCAGCCTCGTTCTATAACTTAACTGAAAAAATCTTATGCAAGCAGTCCAGTAATACAAGTTCGTGGTTAGACGCATGGTTGGCCAAGCCATCCGACTGGAACAGGAACTCAAATCACACACACACAGACGCACGCACGCGCACGCGCCCACTCACCGATTACATTCGTTCCAGACTCGATGATGCGGGGGAAAAAAAGCGCACACTCACCCACGTGACTTTGTGATGCCAGTCAGTTGCTGTTCAAACAACTGCGTCTCACACCGTCTCACGTGTCCCGCGCCACCTGCTGCCTGCAGATGACTGAGAAAGGCACGCCACGTGTCCAGGGTTCGCAACAAAATCTAACAGAGCTTGGAACCAGACGCGACCAATGGCCAGCGTCCACACCAGGCGCTGAGGTTTTGCTCCTCACGTGCCCAGGGACGTAAAGGGAAAACGGAGATCGAACGGCCTTAAAATGCTATAAAAAAAACATCTACGATGAGCGTTGAGGAGATGACACGTGATGCTTAGTGTCGTCGACTTCGAGCAAGAGAGGGAGAGAGAGAGGACAAACGTGCGTGTCATCAAGAAAAGCCTTTATCTGCCCTATTATTACACAGCCAGATCAAAATATCGTTGGAAAACGATAATCAGCGTCGTCTGCTACGCGCACCTCCACCAACAAGTTTCTAGCGTCCACCCCAATCAGAACAAGAAACAGTTTTAGCGCACAAAAGAGGCGAATCGTTCGTAAGCGAGGCACAAGGAAAAAGCATCATCGAAAAAGCCTGTTTAACGGGTATGAAAAAAGCAAATACATCTTTCTACCGATGTGACACGACGGTTGTTGCTAAAACATTGCCAAATGTAGTCACATCTTCGACAACAGTAACAACTGATCGAATTTCAAAGCTAAGCAACATTCCGTTTTTAATAAATTTTATATGAACAAAGTTTTACTGAAAGAAAATATATATATTTATCGTTAGGATTCAATTGGCATTCGAAATTCGTTGCAGATCGTTAAAATTGCACGTGCAAACGAAAACGGGGGTTTTGTAAATGTTCACAGTGTACATGGTTAATGTGACACGTTTTCTATTTAATTGTCGCCGCCTGTTTCTGTATCTTGTCGTGACAGGTTCTCTGTTTTCTACGTGTGCTGTTTCTCTGGAATGTTCCACATTATTCTCTGTCTGATGATGCTTTTTATTGTTGTCCTGCACATTACTTTTTCAGCGAAAAATACGCAGGCAACGCAGATACATCTTACAGATCCCTTGTGAAGAGCTTTTTACTTTCTTTGGTCAGTCGCTCGCGGTCTTGGGGAAGTTTTTATCCCACGCTTTTTCTTCCTTAATTTATTTTCATAAAGGAGTTGAATAAAAACAAATGAAAGGAGAAGGGTAGGCGGGTATGAATTTTCTCCTGCATTAATAATGAAAAGAAAGTTTATCTTTCCCAAATGTTTTTTTTCATAACGATGTACGAGTGAACGAAAGATGAGAGTCTTGTGGTAGGTTATTTGGTGGGTTTTTCTTTCGCATGATAAAGAAATGATTATTCTTCATCGTCTTCCTAACGGAATACGAGTGGACGAAAAAGAGGGCGAAACGGTTCAGACTCTTGAATGGCAACAAAAATTGAAAATAAATAATATTCTTTCATCTTCTTTCTCTTAATCAATAAGTTCTAGTGAACGAAAAAGACTGGACAGGGATGGCTAGTTGAGTTGGGTGTCTTCTCTCGCATAAAAATAATCCAGAAAATAATAATACTTTCTAACTTTTTTCCCTTTCATAACAGAGAGTACCAATGAACTAAAGAGAGTGGACGGTGGGAGGTCGTTGAGTAGGTTCATTTCTTACTTAAAAAATAATCCCAAAAAGAAATAATGATTTGCCCTTGATTTTTTTCTTCGTGACCGAGTGCGAGCAAACTAAAGAAGGTGATGGGAGAGGGTTGGGGGTGGGTGTCAGGAAATGGTAGTAGGACGCTCGGTGAGGTTCTCCTCTCACATATGGCTCTGATTTACATCTGTCGAACCCTCGTCGTGCCCAAGGGCCGTATTGTTGACAATCATAAGCCACGCGCAAGATGCCGCTCCTTTTCATGCGAACCAATTGTTAAGAGCGCACACAGTCTGGGATTATTATGACTATTGTGACGCTGTAAATTTTTCTTAATGTCCTCGCGAAATGTGTGTGTGTGTGTGTGTGTGTGTGTGTGTGTGTGTGTGTGTGTGTGTACGTGTAATATGATATGCTAGTAGTTTATTCAGTGTTTTACAGGCCATGTGGCCCACTTCAACATCAGATACTGCTGGTGATGTGCATATAAATGGGTGGCTGTAGATCAGTATCGCTTCTTTTGTATTAGGGATCTAAACCATAATAAAACAAGATATAGAAAAAGAATAATATTCTGCATAACTTTGCGTAATGTAAATGATCTGGAGATCTCATTCCAAAGCATTCTTATATATGTAGGGCAGCTTTAATGGGTATAACATCCTTTAGGAACCTTAAAAGGTTAGGGTTATGTATGTTAGAAATCTTTGTGGAGGGGATGACGATTTAGGAAATATCAACAGAAAGTGGCACAGGTCGTCCAGGCTTCCATTGTCACTCTGCTGACATACATGTATAATTCTGGTTTGATTAAGACGGGTGATCCCATTTAGGGAAAACGGTTACGTATTAAAAGACACAAGACACGTCTCCATTCGAGTTATAACACCTGCTTCATATGTAATAATCTAATCAAGTCAGCGTGGTACACAATATTCAAGTAAAGTAAAAGCAATAGTGAATCGTGCCATTTTTGACTGAAACCATCCATAAATCTTTCACAGTGGCCATGAACAGGGCAAAACCGTCTGTATTTCATTTCCCATACACACCCGAAGCCATGACTGCACATTCTAACCTGAGAGGTTTGATCTCCCAGCCCTATCTTAAAAGTACAGCAGCGTGTTGTAGCATTGCTTTGGGTATCTGTGTTTGGTTAATGTTAATAATTCGTTTAAACGACTAAATTATAAGAAGAAATCTACCACATTCACATCAGGCAATGTTCTTTCTGATTTCCATTCCAATATCTAGAATTAACGTTCAAAGCTTTGTCATATTTTCCCCGTTTTACTTGACAAAGACCTTTAAATATTTATTTGAGATCGAAGTATTTCTCTAAGTCAGGCTATTGGCATTGCTATTCCGAAATATTTTTAACTGGTTTCGTTTGACGTGTTTTTCACGATCACGTTTCCGCATCCTGCAATTGTGGTTGAGCAATGGCTTTTTGTGCAGCACGCTTTGACCTTCTGCAAAAGGCCGCGTTATGAAGAAAATCCACAAAAGACTCATCTTCTTCCTTCTATAGTACATAGTTTTTGTTCTAGTTTTGAAATCTTCTCCGACAACAACATATTTTTTTCTAAGTCACTTCTGTCATCTTTCTGTGCATTGAGTTTAATTGTTCTTGTGTTTCAACAGTCATGTTGTCAATATTTTGGTTTGTGAAGCTCAACATTTTTACCATATCTACGATTGACATTATGGTGTATTTTCGGAACCATCTGTGTGGTGTATCGGCGATTGAGAAGACAAGTTGTATCGTTTGTCCAACTGTGAAGATGACGCCGCCGATAATAAACTCTGTCCTGCTGCACGGTCTGGGTTGCTTGCTATGTCCCCATATTGGAGTACTGCACCTGCTATCAAGACAATGGTCACAAAGACTGTTAGTATCTGCTGCTGAACTGCACACTTAGCAATCTGAGGCGTTAATCAGAGTCCACAAGTCACTCGAAAGTAAAGATTATGGCTTGCCATGCTGTTTGGAACTAAAATGTTTACACTAAATTGCATAATAATTTTAAACTCGAGTGACTAGTTAAAATATCCAGGGAATTTACAAGGTTAAAAATACTGTCCGATCTGTTAAGCTGACAACAGATCACCGACCCTCTCTCACTCTGTGTCTGTGCGCGCGCGTGTGTGTTTGTGTGTGTGTGTGTGTGTGTGTGTGTGAGGGAGAGGGAGAGAGACAGAGAGAAAGAGAGAAAAACAGAAACAGAGATATTTTCATGAGTTCATTCGGGGAGTTTTTGGTTTGTGACATTTAATGAAATCTGTTCTTCAACGTTTTCTATACACTTCTTTTTGCTTCAAGATTGAAAGAAAGCTCTGAGAAATTCCACCAGTGATATTTGCTCTCCATCATTATCATGTAATGAGGATGTGCTGTTTTTGTAATAGAAGAGTATTCAGAAATGGAATACCTTTGGTTTGGAGTGGAGTATCCCACCATCATCCAGGCAGGAGTTATTTGGTGCAGATGGTAGGAGTTATTGAAGCATAACCTAGGCCAAAAGTAAAAGGTTAATCATGTCAAGAGTTACGACATTTGGTCAGACATGAATATACAGCCATGTGTTCAACACTCAATTATGCGGTGTTATGTAGTCAGATAGATATGAATATATCACATCCACGTTCACCACTAAGGGAAGTGACTTCATCTGGACAGACGTACAGCAGTCAGAGGTGCACAGTCACAAAATGCTGGGGCCTAGCAGTCAGACTGCTAATGTTTTATAAGGATTTTAGTTGTCTGCTAGGCATTACTATCTAAATGCGGTAGTTACGATGCAAGGGGACATCATTGCCCTGGGTAACATGGGGAGTTCAGGGACAAGCGTCTTGTTTCCGAAATAATAAAGTGGTGTCCAGACCCCGCATACGTTGTTTTAACTCTGAAGCCGTAGTTAGAAAGCGGTGGTAAAGGTGTCATATTGGGCCTTCTCCAGTGTATAGAGCAAGTAATGGAGAATATGGACGTTTGATCATCCTGATGACAGATGGTAGCAGACGAAGAAGATGTCTGTAGTTTTGCGCCGACGGTAGAAGATTCACTGGGTCAGTGACGATCGGTGACCAGTCTCGCCACATCCATTCCTGAAACTAAGTATCAGGGGCGTCAGCTCATGTGTCGTCCCGTTGCAGTCTGTGCTAGTGTTTGGATAATGTACCACTCACACAAACTTTGATCAATCAAACACTCACGACAGAATATCGACAGACGTATTGAGGCTGGTGCATTGATCAGAATGCAAATTTGGAGGGTATTTCGTGAATTTTGATGATGATTGCGAGAGCTTTATCGCAGATTTTTCCCTTTCTTTAATCTTGGTCAGCAGCAGCTGGTCAACGGACAATGTGAGCGACGAGGCGGAACACAACTTTGCCAAGATGTTGAGAGTAAAAACAAGGGTGCAGCAGATGGACACAAAGAGCAAGTGAACAATACCAAGTGGATAGCCAACTGTAGTATGGCTGGGGACAATAACGTTTCTTTTCTTTTTCTCTTTCTTTCTCCTAAGAAATTTCAGTATCATTTTTTAACACACCACCCGCACCACCGCTTCAACATATGGCTCCTTAAACACAAGTTCTTACAAAGTCTTAGCGCAGAAAATAGTACAATATTTTGAAGCACTTGACACAGCAGTGAGTTTTTTTTAAATGCATATCACAATGGGAAAGAGTTGTTCATGCACATAATATATATGGAAATGTTTTTTGGTAGAAATAAATTATCAATGAACCTTTCTTATGTAATGATAATATCAAAGTTAAAAGTAACAGAAACTGCTTCAACAAAGGGATATATCTGATTAGAAAACTATTTGACGAAAAAAGTGCATTTCTGTCTAGTTTTTTGTTCGCAGATATTACGTAAATATGGAATTTGTTTCTTTCGAATGTTGCATAATAAAATAGTTACAAAAATAAACCGAAAACAAACATCTTCATTTCTTTCTCTTCCACGTACGTACATGTGAAATATATAGAAGTACATCACATCACTAAGACACGAATCGTGTGTCTTGTTCTATGAAGAGAAAAACCAGTATTGCTGTTCAGAAGGATGTATCCGTTTTAACAGTCTAAAGCAGTTTCTGGTATTGACACCAAGCCCCGACTAGGTACAATTTACGTATTATCCCCTTTAAACATCGAATTCAAAGCAATAAACTGGGAGAAATAGTTCATTTCCTCATGTTATCAAATAAAGCAAGTTTGTGGTTTACTTGATCCCCCTCTCCCCTACTTCGGGTAGGTTTTGTGACCAACGAACAGTCTTTTTTGATTCTGGCGACGATTTTTAAGAAATCCTCGATGTAGATGTCTTATGTAGTAAGGGTCTTTTCCACCTGGTTTTCCACTCATTTTTAATTTCAGCCGACGTATTAAGAGTTTTTTTTTTTTTTAAGTTTTGCACTTATTGAGAACAAGAATTTCGAAGGGAACCAGATTCAAGAATTCTCACAAGAGAGAAGCGGGTGAAACGTGGCTGTTAAGATGTTATGAGATGAAGAAAAATACAGTTTAAGCAAGTACGAATAAAGAAACTCTGGGGGCGTTACAGGATAACAAAGGGCGAGGTAGTCATTATGTGGGAGGGTGGAGGTAAGTTAAGAAGGGTGGAAACATTGTTGACGATTGGGTAGTCATATGATGTATAAAGGCGCCAGCTGTCGCTGTGTAGGAAAAGTAAATGATCCTACTGTAAAGTTCTTTGTCTCCAAGTAGAATAAAAGTCGTGTAGATCCCGCTGTCGAGAACAGGTCCTGAGAAAGGTGAGACAGCGACTGAATCTCGTGAAATCACGTCTTCAGGAGAAACTCCGCGACAGGTGAGTGTTACTGCGAATGTGTGGGGCTATGAACAATGTAATCATCCGAACTGTGATCATTTGATAGTGTTGTTCTGCTGGATTCTCTCTCTCTCTCTCTCTCTCTCTCTCTCGAGCAGTCATCTCAGACCATATACCCCTGTTGTGAGGTCTAATATTAAGAGGCAGTCAGTAAGAATATTGGTTTTTGGTACACACGCTGCATCGTAGTCAATGCAATGATGCGCATGAGAAGCGGGTTTACTGATTGTTATTTCCATATAGTTGTATCACAGTGGTGTAGCAAGTTAAAAAAAGACAAAATCAACAGCATAAGTATGGTGATCTTTCTATCTTGTAAGTTTATATGTCATTTTCCCTTTAACCGTTTCATGATTTTCTCACTCTCTTGCCCTTAAATAGATTGATGTGGCACCAAACACTTTGTTGTCGTCTTCTGAAATAGAATTAGACTGTGGGGACATGGTCTCTTTCTGCACAGGGCTCTTCACTTTAGAGAAATTACAATATCTTAATGTGATTATATGCTATGAATAGTATTAGAGTTTAGGAATGCCCCTTTAAAGGCCGCATCACACAATTGGATAAAATATTCACCTTCTTTCTTTTTTCTCTGTTATTATGTTGCAGAGCAGATTTCTGAGAGGCAGCCATGAAGGGCGGCTTTATTCTTCTTTTTCTAGCCGCAGTGGCTTTTGTTGGTGGCGAGTATAAAACAGCATGAGTGTATGTGTGTTGGGAGGGTATGGGAGGGGAGGGGAACATGTCCATACGCACTTTGATTTTACACGGGTGACGTAGAGCTAGGGATTCCTGCACCGAAAGAGTCAAGCTATCGTTCACCCACCCAAGTTTACTTACTCATTAATGGTCACGCACAAGCATTTTACTTTTCTCTTTATACTTCTGTGTTTCCGATCTCTCGCTAGCTCACACTGTCTGTCAGCAACTTTTTGCGGTGGTGATAATAAAAGGGAAGGGCCCTGGAAGAAGTCTTTAAACCGCATGATGACTTTACACTTGGGGCGAATGGTCAGCATTAATTACACTCGCTGTATGGTTCATATGACCGGTCTCGCGGGTAAAGACTTTGCTCACACATTTTAATATTTTCTTTAACCTTTAATCTACTAACATATACAACACTTTCAGTCTCTCCCTCAAATTCACCTATAAGGGGTTAAATTACTTGTGGCACGGACTCGTAGCAGTAGTACAAGTAGAAATATTTATACAATGACTAACATTAGTTATAATAATGTGTCGCATGTACATCTGTGACCTGCTTGTATGTTACGTGACACAGGGAGAGCAGCGTTCACGTGTCTCTCCGAGTTCGGCAACCGCCTGGTGCAGTTTAACGGCTACAGAGCCAGGGTGGAGCTACCCTGCAAGTACAACGCTATTAAGGGCCAGAAATGCGGTGACTACATCATCAATATCACCCCGGGTATCACCTATAACGGCGTCGATTACCTCTCTTCCACGGCCTGGCTGGGTGTCAAGAGGATCTCCGACGGAAAAGAGATCGAATTCCGCACCAGCTACAAGATCGCCGGCAAAGTAAGGGATGGCAACTTTCTTGTCTGTCTGTCTGGTGTTAACAAACTTAAATATTTAAGTAAAAGATGGGAGATTCAAATAGCTTACGATCCACCGTTAAGTTGTTTGTAAAAATGGTCCACAAAAAAATCTAACAAAACACTGAGAAAAAGCATATATATTTTAGGAAAAGAAACATAGTTTGAAATAAATGTGCACTTACTTTTCTTATACATTTAGTGTGAACTGAGGTCAAACTAATGATTCTTTTTCATCGTGGAGGAGATAAAGAAGCGTACAGCACGTGTAGGTCTCCAGCGGACAAAATCTCTACAGAGAGAGAGAAAAAATATTTACTCGTGTATGTGCTTTGTCGGGTTAGGACGCGAGTTCATGTCCCACTCAGCTTGTACTATTTCTTTCACAGTACCTGACAGAACTGCAGTGCGAGGGCTCAACAACCCTGCTGCCGATTGTGAAGAAAGACGGCGAACTTCAGTTCACCGACATCTTTAACTACGCTCCCGAAGCTGACGGCCTTGGTGTGATCTTCACTGAGAAGCAAAATGTCTGGTCGTTCAGCTTTGGGCTGTATGAGTTCAAGGGCAGTAAATTCAAGTCTTCCGACTGGTCCTTCACTTGCAATGACGACAGCGCCCCACTAGTTCCGTATCCTGAGCAGCTCTGTGGTGAGAAAAATTTCCACTTAAGAGGCTTTGAAAGTTTTTTTTTTGTCACAAAAGTACGATGCTTTATGCAATCTTTAATTCCAATACATATACCTCCCATACAATTCAAAAAACCCCACAGGAAAGTGGAGCAGGGTGAGATGTTTGACCATCAACAAACACAGCCTGCGTCCTAATAGTGAGATAGGAGTTGAACCTTGCTAGTGCTGGTCCAATTGATCCGTAGAGGGCGTGGAGTCCTTAGTGGAGAAGAGAGTGGTCGGTAGTGTAAAATGCAGCAGACAGGTCAGTAGAAACATCAGAAACATCACCACTGTCAAGGGCAGATAATATACCGGTGGTCACTTTAATTAGTTTCGGTACTCTGAAAAGCTCTATATGCTGACTTGAGCTTGGGGAATGAGCTATATATACTATAGTAGTCTTGTGAGTAATTATATATATATATGTGTGTGTGAATAATAATGCGAATGGATTCCATTAGCCACTTACACTATTTAAGTAAACTGTAAGCAGTATTAGACAATTTATACTTTAGAAGGATTAAACGTTTTATACCAAAACATATCATCTTTATTTTGCAATGACGTCTACTGGAAACATACCTACCTATCAAATACCACTGAGTTGGGTGTGTTCATTCTTAGTCTGAAAACACTTATAAGACAGGAGTCGTAATTTTGTAGCAATGTCCCAAGAACCGAAGTCCCCCATACTTTACGATAATAGAAGGGAAAACCTATAATCAAATAAATTCACCTGTATATCTCCAGGGAGTGAAAGTTTTCTACAGTGATCTCATTGCCCAATATGCACGATCAAAATACAGATTCTATGAGCCACTGAGAATGTATTGACTTGATCACCTAGATATAATAACACAAACACGACTTCACTATTCCTTATTACGTATTTTCGCTTTTGAACAAACAGTATATTTAGGTTCTTTTCAAATTAACAAATACCACTTCGCGCAAAATGCTTTGCGTGCTTTCTGTAATATTTTATTAGAGTCAGAACATATTGCAGTGTCCTAAACATGTAAAAACCTGAACGGACTTGCATTATCTAACGCAAGATTTTGTCACGGTTTGAAGCAAATAGCCATTAACATCTTTCTTTAAACAATTTCCCCCAAAGAAAAGATCTTCAAATTTTATAAAATCCTGTTTTATAGCCAATAAGTCCACAATAAAGTAACTTCTTTCAGTTTAGGAAGTTTATAATGCTATGTAAATGAAACAAATAATCAAGCCTTGAGTCCCCAAACCTGAATCCAACTTACCTCTGACCAAGTTATATAAATACTACCTAAAAATCTATCTTGGCCATATGATTGATAGCCCTTTGGCTTCTTTACACAAATACTTCATCCACTGTTAATGGTGTAGTAAAATATGTGTGTGTTATTGCTGTTATGTGTTTGTGTGTGTGTGTGTGTGTGTGTGTGTGTGCGTGTGTGTGTGTGCGTGTGTGTGTGTGCGTGCGTGCGTGTATGTGTGTGTGTGTTTTGTTAAATGCTTTTCATTAAATTTCAGGAAATACAACCAAAAGCGTTCTGAAGGACAGGACTGCTGGCTTCACCCAATGGTCAGACGACGTAGCCACTATTATGTTCGACGTGTTCCGTAATCCCAAGATCACCCAATACGAGAAGTAAGAAATAACCCCCCTCCTCACCTCATGTAAAGGAAGCATTCATCATACCAGTCTGAAGTTTCTTAGTGACAAAATGACAGGAAAAAGTCATGTTCGTGTTACCGGTCCTACCCTTAAATACACTCACAACCTAGAACGTTTGCGAAAGTGACTTGTGCGCTTCACGCTTCACTAATTCTCTCAGCGTGCTTTTTTCTTTTTCGCTTAATTTTCGAAATTATATTTATTAATCGAGTAATCGTGACAGTATGCTCCGAGTTTGACCATTATAGTTTTGAGTACTATAACAGCTATTCTCCTGACGCAGTTGTCAAAAGGGTTTACGGCTCTAGTGGGGTGCCAATTTTCTTTTCGTGGATAAACGCATGATACTATTTCCCCAAATCGGGAAGAAAACGACCCTTCCATTCTGGAGACATAACTGCTTCCAAACAGGTCAAGATCAACAACACAGCCGTCAGTATTGTCCGTGGATCTGTTTTCTTTGTCAAGGCCTAAACCAGTGGAAGACCTGGAATAGTATAATTACAATTAATTCGTGTATTATTAATCTGTGTACAAACGTGACGTCGTGAGTTTGACCTTTTTATGTACAAGACGACGTTCGAAGACCTGTATCTCGAGAAAAGAAAGGGAAGGAGGTATTCGCCCAATTTTTTTTGAATTATCTCACAATGAACTTTGTCCAGCCGTTAGAGTAAAAAATACCGAAGCCCAAATAGAAGAGGATTCACATGCCGATAATTAACGCTCACGCTCACACGCTGAGCAGAACGGAACACATACTCAGCGTTTCGTTTTTTGCCAGCTACTTCTCATTGTCTCTCTTGCGCTTGTGACAGAATTGAAGACTTCTGCCAAGTCAGCCAGGAAAAGCTCGTCAACCTTTGCCCCGACGACGCAGCGAGAGAAAAGACCATCGCCGCTTGCTATAGGATCCTGGGTGAGAAAGGTCACCGGAAGTGTCTGACAAAGTACATGTTCTCACCCATCGAAATATTTGCCGTGAGTTTCGCACCTCTCTGTGGCCGTATGATAACGCTTTTCCTGCCTCAAAACATTCACATGGGATAAAAATAAAGTCTCGTGCTGAGTGAAAAAAGATTTTGACGACACAGTCCATTCGTGGACTTCTATGTAGATCGTGATTGTAGGTGCAGAAGAAGAAAAAAAACTTCAAATACAATATTTTTCATAGCACGTGTAATCATGAATACGAATATGAATAATCATGCTGTTTTAACATTCACTTATTCCTTTCTTCTTTCTACTGCGTTATCATAACGAGTGCTGTTTCTCTTGACTTGCAGAACTGTGTTGACTGGATGTGTCAAGGAGCTCCACCCACGGACCCAACCAAAAGCTGTGACAAGGTCGCCGAAGGCATCGACGACTGTCGCGAGTTTCCAGTTCTGACGGAGCTGGTGAAGGCGTCCAAGTGTTACAGCGGCCTGAAGTACCGACTGAAGGACGACAGTGAGAATGACAGCTGTCCCTAAACCTCTGATGTCACAACACTTGACAACCACTACGTTGCGCAAAGCTTTAACGGCTTTAGCGCTTTTCAAACCACATTTTTTCTTCTCTAAAGAAAAATATTCTGTTAATTTAGATGATCATGTTTTCTAAACTGACATACGTGATCACCCTGTTCTTATTAACCAAGTCTCAAAAAAGAATATTGTACTGAGCAGTGTTTAACCGGAGTACTCTAGCAGCACAGTGGTTGTGCCGGCTAAAACTTTTATGAGGGTCTCTTTGACGTATATACTTTCTGCTAGATGCAGCAAGCAGTAGACAATATCTGAATAAACTTTATTGGAAGTATGCATAACCTTTTGTCCTTGTTTTTAATGTCAAAGGTCTATATTAGTAGTTTGTGTACGTGCGTCCGTCCGTGTGTGTCTGTGCGCGCGCGCATGTTGATCGGTGTGAATATTCATGAGAGGTATCTAGAGACAGATGAGGAGGGGGGAACACACTGACAGAGGTACAGATATCTATAACGTATTTCCTGAGCTCGAGAAGCAAGGACAAGGAAACAATTAAAAGTAAAGTAAATTCAAACGCTGGCTGTTCAGGATATCGCAGACAGCCATATCATTTCAGAGTTAACAGAGTATGTTCTGATTCGTCAGTCACATGACAGATTGAGTAATTAACGGTGTATAGACACGGGATTGTCTAATGCCTTAGGGCATGCGATTTTCTGGGACGACACTTATCGCTGAGTTTCAAGTTAGCGACGATGCTTCATTCTTCAGAGGCGTAAGGCCTCATGGGTAAAAGTTTCACATCAAACATCATTTAAAATAAATACATCAGTGAGCGTTCACCGAAGGAATGACCAAAGCTCAACAACACTCTTCACCACGGACCCGTGCTCTTCACTCTGTCATCAAATAAACAAAGTAGAACTGAAACTCTCGGAGACTCACCCTTAGGACGCGATGAAGAGGCCACATATCTAGTGTCGCGTGTCAGACATTTTTTTGGGTTTCTGTGTCTCTCGTGGTACAAGGGACGCACAGAAAAGAGAAAGGCAGCATACAGCAGACGACAGGTGACGTCATTTTCAAGGATATTTTTATCTGGTCGTGACCTTTTTCACTGACTCGCGCGGCGATTGACGTCGTTGCGCGCAGCGACCCTAGCGGTCTCTATTCAGGGGAGACGAATACATGCAAGCGATGAATAAATCTTGTTGTCGTCGTCTAATAAATCGCAGCCCAGTAATGTGCGCACCATCATGATGATACTTTTCAGTATTTACGCATTATCCATTAAGGTTTTTATGGTACATACTTTATTCTTCATAAACACCAGCAAGCAACAAACAATAGGCCTACATCAGTATGGGTGTTAAGAGAATGTTTACACTGATTTTATTTTAAGATGATTATTATTTGAATTTAAGAAAATCTTTTTTGCTCTTGATCCTTTGTTATTTTTTTTTTGGGGGGGGGGCTTTTTTGTTTTCTGTCCTACCTGTAGGCAGTCAATATAACATATGAACAAGAGTATCCTTGCAAACTTTCTCTGTTTCACACACACACACACACACCAGAACTAAAAAATGCAGTCAGATAAATTAATGGTCATGATGTTATGAAAATAAGTGCACCAATGTACTCAAAGGCATGGTTTGCATCAAGCTCACATTTTACATTTATTTGTACTTGACAGTCAGACCAACCAGCATTACTTTTTAGTTACTAATGCTCCACTGGGTCTACCTGGGTTAAAAAAAAAATAATTTATTAACAGTCAATCTTCAAAAAGAGGTGTCATAAAAGGTACAAAGGAGTGAAAGTTAATTGTAAATAGGACAATAAAATGACTTAAAGCAATATTTCAATACAGGAAATACAGGAAAAGTGGCCATCTTATGAAAAAAGCATTAGACTAAGAAAACATATTACAATGCTTAGGAAAACATTTCATTGAGCATTTAATAACACAGTACTAAGCAATTTGCTTCCAAATTTTCTTCAAATTACTCAAGTAAATCTCAAATGATCCTAGGATGAGAACAAAATCAATACACAGGTAAATAACAAAAAGAAAGAATGATATGACGTTGAAAATAATCGTAAGTGATTCAATTTTATAAACTTTCTGTTTTGCTTTGAAGACTGACTGGCGAACAACCTTGTATTTTCTTTTAAAATAAAATTTAAGCACACACTGAGTGGCTGAGGTACACACGCTGCACCATCGTGTTCAAAGGGCAAGATTGACCAAGAGGGCACATGAACGACTGTTTTAGTCTGTGTTTGTTTGAAACTGCACCATTAGCCTTGCTGCCACCTTGTCCATGTGCAAAATATGTGCCATGCAGGAAATGGCATTTTCTTCCAATACCTGAATCATGTCGAACAAATGTGTGCTTGGCACAACCAGAATTTCCTTTAGCGTTGGAGAGTCAGAAATTGTTTTTCTTTACACTCGCTGCAAACCTTTTCCTGGAGTTTAAAAGCCACATAGTCTGCAATGTAAAAAAAAGAAGATGCTTTTCTTGTTGTATGAATGCTTCTGTCCTTCAAACTTGTCAATGTCATCATAAATTTGTCCGTGTCCTCTGCACAGTTACCATGTCTACTCTTCACGATGATAGCATCGACATTGCAAGCTCTTATGGCAAGACGAAGTTCTCGGGGATTAGGGTTATTCCGGTGACCACCTTTGCCCTGGGGGATGACGATCAAGTTTTCTTCACAATCCTGTTTGTGTGCGTGCGTGCGTGTGTGTGTGTGTGTTCGTGCTAGATATTAATCATTATTTGTTAGTTTGAGAGAGTGATTCGTGTGTCTTAGAGTTATATCTTGTTTGTTAGTTTGAAGATGTGATTTCTAGGTCTCGGCGCATGTGGCGTGCACCTGTATGATGTTTCATATTGGTGGGGAGATTCAATGGGATTGTATTAGACCTTAGCTAAAGATGGGACTTGAAGCCACCTAGAGACAGATGATTTCTATTGTTTTCTCCCCAGTCCTGTTTTTCTTCTTCTTCATCATCTTTTGCTACTCCTTTGTGTGTGTAATCACGTCATTTTCTTCATTCGTTCACTCCATCCTTCGTCTTCGTGATCAACAAGGGGCTCAGACTGTGGACCAGCAGAGGGTCCTGCTATGTGCCTGACAAACTGTTGGAGAGATCAACGCCGTGTAAGGCGAAGAAAACAGTGCAAACAGACCAAGTACAGATTTGTCTTCAAAATATAAGGCTAGGCTTGAAGGCCTCATGGGTGATTATCCAGATCGATGTCAGAACTGTGCCGCAGTGTGTGCGTGTGTTTATTTATGGGCCGATGTCAATAAAGAGATCAAGTTTCTCTCTCTCTCTCTTTGCTTAAAAGTTTACATGTCAGAGTTTCAAAAAGAAATTTATTTTCGTTGTCTGGTGGAACATTTTGAAGGAGTCATTGTACTGTGGGCAGTGAAACAAAAGGTGGGTTTCATCCTCAGTGGATCTTACACAAGATGAACAGTCATTTATATTATGAGTGTTCTGGTTATGAATAAAGCGGTTCTTGTAAATATTAATGTCGCTGACTCCCGATTAAAAACGAACCAGAGCATCCCTAAAACATTTTACCTTTACATGTTCAAAATACATTTCTGGTGTGAGGACTTTTTTTAAGATGCCAGTACAAGTAGAAACGATCACTGTGCCTCATGGGAGCAATCCATTCTTGCTGACCAACATCAGTTATTCTTTATTTCATGGCCAGCAAAAACATTTTATGGTTACCCATGCCCTGGTTTAACCATACATGGTTGAAACCCATACATACTCGTACTTTCGCAAACAGTTCTTTTTACATTGAATATCTAAACTGTACAGCAGCATGTATGCTTGTTTGGGTATACGATCTATGTTAAGAGCATGCTCTCTATGAGTGTGAATATGCGCTATAAAAATCTTTATTATTATTATTATTATTATTATTATTATTATTATTCAGTGTGAAGCGGAGCCATTATAGTGTCATCATGGAATTATAGTGTCATCATGGATTACATTATTTACCTGGCTGTTTGTGTTGCTTCTGTCACTGTTCGTGTCAGCACCTCCAGTGAAATGACCGTGGTCGGCGTCCTGTTTACTGGATTTCTTGTGTTTGTTGAGTCCTGTGTTGGGTGGTAGACAGGCTATCAGAAATAAAAGGCTGTCTTTTCTTTGTTTACGTGAGGGTCCACGACTGTGACTGCTGTAGGTGGGTTGCGGGTCTGCTGGGTTTCCACTGTGTCCGTCAAACGGTCAGTAAGTAAGGAAGTGTCGCTTCTCCGCTCCTCGAGTGAGCTGGGTGTTGGTGTGAACACCTTGCGAGCATTTGCTTCACCGATCGTGTATCAGTTTTTGAGACGGTGATCCATATGGTCAGCTTTTCCACTGACCCTTGTTACTGACACATGCTCTGCCTGTTGCGTCGTTGATTCTTTCCCTTACGGACACACTTGTCTGCAGTGTATCCTTCGGGGCTCGCTTGCTGTCTCCCACAATGTTATTGTTTTGTGTAGCAGTGATATCACCGGTGTCATAGGATTCGTCGCTGGTTTTAGTTCTCTCGCCCATATCTTTTTTGATACAGAGTTTACCACCCTTGAAAAACCGCAGTTTTCCATTTTCTCTCACTTCCTATAGTTCAGTGGTTTGTCTCTTCCTTAAGTCTGTAGCAGTTCTGATGCTGGCTGCTCTGGTGGTCGTTCAGTAAAGGCATTTTGTCTGACCATGGATGAAACAAGACAATCATGGGGAGAGGTTTGTGGTTAATAATGTCAGGTGCTCCTAGTTTGTGCGCTCTTTCTATGTCACAAACATTCTAGTCTTTGTCAGTAGAAGCTTCATTCAGTTGACACACCTTTGAAAGTTTTCGATAGCTGACTCTCTGACATTGTTTCGCCTCGAATGACTTTCTAACTTGTTGTTCAGTGGCTATTTCCTAGAGTCTGTTTGAAGTGTCTCATTTTTACTCTCAAGTTTCTTTAGTGTGTGTTTGTGTGTGTGTGAGAGAGAGAAAAAAAGAGAGAGTGAGAGAGAATTTTTCGCGACTTTATGTCAGGTTTCATTGGTTTGTGATATTTAAAAGTTTGTTTGTCACCATTTTCTATTATCAAGTAATGAATAATATAAACAAGTTTGATCATCCTTATGACAGTTGGTAGCAGACGAAGAAGATGTCTGTAGTTTTGCGCCGACGGTAGAAGATTCACTGGGTCAGTGACGATCGGTGACCAGTCTCGCCACATCCATTCCTGAAACTAAGTATCAGGGGCGTCAGCGCATGCGTCGTCACGTTGCAGTCTGTGCTAGTGTTTGGATAATGTACCACTCACACAAACTTTGATCAATCAAACACTCACGACAGAAAATCGACAGACGTATTGAGGCTGGTGCGTTGATCGGAACGAGAATTTGGAGGGTATTTCGTGAATTTTGATGATTATTGCGAAAGCTTTATCGCAGATTTTTCCCTTTCTTTAATCTTGGTCAGCAGCAGCTGGTCAACGGACAATGTGAGCGACGAGGCGGAACACAACTTTGCTGCAAATGTCGAGAGTAAAAACAAGGGTGCAGCAGATGGACACAAAGAGCAAGTGAACAATACCAAGTGGATAGCCAACTGTAGTATGCGGGGGACTATAACTGTTCTTTTCTTTTTTCTCTCTTTCTTTCTCCTAAGAAATTTCAGCATTATTTTTCAAAACATCACTTCCACAGCCAATCTTTAATGGGAATTAGTTTCTTTAACTTAAGGATCCCTAAACACAAGTTCTTACAAAGTCTTAGGGCAGAAAATATTACATTTCGATGAATTTGACACAGCAGTGAGCTCTTTTTTAAATGCATATTATTATCGGAAAGATTTATTCATGTATATATAAGTAATATGGAAATTTTTTTGGTAGGAATAAATTATTAATGAACCTTTCTTATGTAATGATAGTATAAAAGTTAAAAATAACAGAACTGCTCCAACAAAGGGATATATATCTGATTAGAAAACTACTTGAAGCAAAAAGTGCATTTCCGTCTAGTTCTTTGTGTTCGCAGATATTATGCAAATATGGATTTTGTATCTTTCGAATGTTGCATAGTATAATATTTACAAAAATAAAAGAGAATATATAGAGCGCTTCATTGCAAGAGTCTATGAGCCGGACACAAACATCTTAATTTCTTTCTCTTCCACGTACGTACATGTGAATATATGAAATATACAGAAGTACATCACATCACTAAGACACGAATCGTGTGTCTTGTTCTATGAAGAGAAAAACCAGTATTGCTGTTCAGAATGATGTATCCATTTTAACAGTCTAAAGCAGTTTCTGGTATTGACACCAAGCCCCGACTAGGTACAATCTATGTATTATCCTCTTTTAACATCGAATTCAAAGCAATAAACCGGCAGATATATTTCGTTTCCGCATGTTATCAAATAAAGCAAGTTTGTGGTTTACTTGATCCCCCTCTCCCCTACTTCGGGCAGGCTTTAGGACCAACAACCAGCCTTTTTCGATTCTGGCGACGATGTTTAAGAAATCCTCGATGTAGATGTTTTATGTAGTAAGTGTCTTTTCCATCTGGTTTTCCAGTTCCTGCTACACGTTAAACTCATTAAAGAAAAACTTTTGCTCTTACTGAGAACAATAATTTCGAATAGGCACCAGACTCTGGCCCATTCCTCAATAATTCTCACAAGATAGGAGCGGGTGAAACGTGGCTGTTAAGATGTTATGAGATGGAGAGAATGACAGTTTAAGCAAGTACGGATAAAGAAACTCTGGGGGCGTCACAGGATAACAAAGGACGAGGTGGTGATTGTGTGGGAGGGTGGAGGTAAGTTAAGAAGGGTGGGAACATTGTTGACGATTGGGTAGTCATATGATGTATGCTCGCGCCAGCTGTCGCTGTGTAGGAAAAGTAAATGGTCCTTCTGTGAAGTTCTTTGTCTCCAATTAGAATAAAAGTCGCGTCGGTCCCGCTGTCGAGAACAGGTCCTGAGAAGGGTGTGACAGCGACTGAATCTCGTGAGATCACGTCTTCAGGAGAAACTCCGCGACAGGTGAGCGTTACTGCGAATGTGTGGGGATTTGAACTGTGATCAATTGAGACTGGTGTTGTTTTGAAGGACTCAGACCGTATACCCCTGCTGTGAGGTCTAATATTGGGATGCAGTCTGTAAGAACATTGTTTCTTTGGTGCAAACAGTGTGCATGCGCTGCGCATGAGAAGCGGAGTTTACTGATTGTTTTTTCCATATAGCTGTATCACAGAGGTAAAAGGACGAAATCAGTTGTATAGCATTTTTCTATCTTGTAAGTTTATAGATCATTTTCCCTTGAACATGTTCATTATTTTTTCTCTCTTTTGCCCTTAAAAAGGCTGCTGTGGTATCAAACATTTTATTGCCGTCTTCTAAAATAAGACTGATAAAATAAGATTGTGGTCTCTTTCTGCACAGGGCTTTTAGCTTTAGGGAAATTACAATATCATAAAGTGATAATCTTATTATATGCTATGAATAATATTAGAATTTTGAATGCCTGTTTAAACGGGGTATTTCACTATTGGATAAAACATTCGCCTTCTTTCTCTCTCTTTTTCTCTGTTACTCCTCTCACTATCGTGTGCTTGTCTCTATTTTTTAGTCTTTCCGGGATTCATAATACATGCAACTATATTGGTGGCATTGTTTTATTTGCTAATCTTTCTGTGTTGACTTTCATTAAATGGCTTTGTGGTCCACGCCATCTGTTGTAAGCGCAGACTATTGTTGGTGCCATCTTTTCGTCAGGGAACTGGGTTATAGCAGATGCTGTCAAAGGTGGGTCAGGTAGAGTTAAAAATGGCAAGGGAGAAAATATGCAGGACAATCTTGGAGAGAACACTAAAGCTAAGAGTTTTATTTGATATCGTGTGGCCTGTAAATGTGTTTTTCTCTGTTATTCTGTTGCAGAGTAGATTTCTGAGAGGCAGCCATGAGAGGGGGCTTTATTCTTCTTTTTCTAGCCGCAGTGGCTTTTGTCGGTGGTGAGTATAAAGCAGCATGAGTGTATGTGTGTTGGGAGAAGGGAGGGGAGGGGAATATTCCCATACGCACCTTGATTTTAGCGAGAGATTCCTGCACCGAATGTCAAGCTATTGTCACCCACTCAGGTTTACTTACTTATTACTGGTCATGCACACGCATTTTACTTTCCTCTTTATACTTCGGTGTTTCTCATCTCTCGCTAGCTCTCAGTGTCTGTCAGCAACTTTTGATGATGGTGAGAATAAAAGGGTAGGGCCCTGGAAGAAGTCTTTGCCCGTATGATGACTTTACACTTGGGACGAGTAGTCAGCATTAATTACACTCGCTGTACGGTTCATATGACCGGTCTCGCGGATGAAGACTATGCTCTCACATTTTAATATTTTCTTTAACCTTTGCTCTACTAACATATACAACACTTTCAGTCTCTCCCTCAAATTCACTATTACGGGGTTAAATTACTTGTGGCACGGACTCGTAGCAGTAGTACAAGTAGAAATATTTATACAAGTACTAACATTAGTTATAATAATGTGTCGCATGTACATCTGTGACTTACTTGTGTGTTACGTTACACAGGGAGAGCAGCGTTCACGTGTCTCTCCGAGTTCGGCAACCGCCTGGTGCAGTTTAACGGCTACAGAGCCAGGGTGGAGCTACCCTGCAAGTACAACGCTATTAAGGGCCAGAAATGCGGTGACTACATCATCAATATCACCCCGGGTATCACCTATAACGGCGTCGATTACCTCTCTGCCACGGCCTGGCTGGGTGTTAAGAGGATCTCCGACGGAAAAGAGATCGAATTCCGCACCAGCTACAAGATCGCCGGCAAAGTAGGGAACCACAACCTTGTTTTGCAGACTGCTCACTGTCTGTCTGTCTGTCTGTCTGTCTGTCTGTCTGTCTGTCTGTCTGTCTGTCTCCTGTTTCGTTTTAGCAAAATTAATATTTAAGTGAAAGATGGCAGATAAACAAAAAGCTTACGATCCACGCAAATGGTCAAAATGCAAACATGGCCCACTAAAAAAAATCTAACAAAACACTGAGGAAAAGCATTATATATTTAAGGAAAAGTTATATATTTTGAAACAAATGTGCACTTGTACATTAAATGTGAGCTGATGTCAAAATAATGCTTTTTTATTGTGGAAGAGATAAAGAACCGTAGAGCATGTGTACGTCACCAGTGCACGATGCTCTACAGAGAGAGAGAGAAAGCAAATTTACTCGTGTATGTGATTTGTCGTGCTAGGACCTGAGTTCATGTCCCACTCAGCTCGTCCTTTTATTTTTCACAGTACCTGACAGAGCTGCAATGCGAGGGTTCAACAACCCTGCTGCCAATTGTGAAGAAAGACGGTGATCTTGAGTTCACCGACATCTTTAACTACGCTCCCGAAGATGACGGCCTTGGTGTGATCTTCACTGAGAAGCAAAATGTCTGGTCGTTCAGCTTTGGGCTGTATGAGTTCAAGGGCAGTAAATTCAAGTCTTCTGACTGGTCCTTCACTTGCAATGACGACAGCGCCCCACTAGTTCCATATCCTGAGCAGCTCTGTGGTGAGGAAGATTTCCACATAGGAGGCCTTGAAAGTTTTTTTTTCACAAAAATACGATGATTTATGCAATCTTTAATTCCAATACAGATACCTCTCATACAATTCAAAAAACCATTTTTAGATATGCATGTCGAATAAAACATCTACTAAACTTATATTTAAACAAGTTGGGGGGATTTTAAAGTTTTATTGGCCCCAAGTACATAACATCACCAAGTTATTTGAAAGAAACTTAAATAATAATAATAATAATAATAATAATAATAATAATAACAACAACAACAACAGCTGCGCCGAGTACTGAGCCTTGCGGGACCCCACAGGAAAGTGGAGCAGGGTGAGATGTTTGACCATCAACGAACACAGCCTGCGTCCTAATAGTGAGATAGGAGTTGAACCTTGCTAGTGCTGATCCAGATATTCCGTAGAGTGTGTGGAGTCTTTAATGGAGAAGAGAGTGGTCGGTAGTGTAAAATGCAGTAGATTAAGACAGAAACATCACCACTGTCAAGGGCAGATAAGTTGTTTTATAGTCAATAAGTGCACAATAAAGTAACTTCTTTCAGTTTAAGAAGTTTATAATGCTATGTAAATGAAACAAATGATCAAGCCTTGAGTCCCCAAACCTGAATCCAACTTACCTCTGACCAAGTTATATAAATACTACCTAAAAATCTATCTTGGCCATATGATTGATAGCCCTTTGGCTTCTTTACACAAATACTTCATCCACTGTAAATGGTGTAGTAAAATATGTGTGTGTTGTTGCTGTTATGTTTGTGTGTGTGTGTGTGTGTGTGTGTCTGTTGTTGTTGTTGTTAAATGCTTTTCATTAAATTTCAGGAAATACAACCAAAAGCGTTCTGAAGGACAGGACTGCTGGCTTCACCCAATGGTCAGACGACGTAGCCACTGTTATGTTCGACGTGTTCCGTAATCCCAAGATCACCCAATACGAGAAGTAAGAAATAACTCCCCCCCCTCCTCACCTCATGTAAAGGAAGCATTCATCATACCAGTCTGAAGTTTCTTAGTGACAAAATGACAGGAAAAAGTCATGTTCGTGTTACTGGTCCTAGCCTTAAATACACTCACAACCTAGAACTTTTGCGAAAGTGACTTGTGCGCTTCACGCTTCACTAATTCTCTCAGCGTGCTTTTTCTTTTTCGCTTAATTTTCGAAATTATATTTATTAATCGAGTAATCGTGACAGTATGCTCCGAGTTTGACCACTATAGTTTTGAGTACTATAACAGCTATTCTCCTGACGCAGTTGTCAAAAGGGTTTACGGCTCTAGTGGGGTGCCAATTTTCTTTTCGTGGATAAACGCATGATACTATTTCCCCAAATCGGGAAGAAAATGACCCTTCCAGTCTGGAGACATAAGTGCCTCCAAACAGGTCGAGATCAACAACACAGCCGTCAGTATTGTCCGTGGATCTGTTTTCTTTGTCAAGGCCTAAGCCAGTGGAAGACCTGGGATAGTATAATTATAATTAATTCGTGTATTATTAATCTGTGTACAAACGTGACGTCGTGAGTTTGACCTCTTCATGTACAAGACGACGTTTGAAGACCTGTATCTCGAGAACAGAAAGGGAAGGAAGTATTCGCCCAATTTTTTTTGGGGAAGTATCTCATATTGAACTTTGTCCAGCCATTAGATTAAAAAATACCGAAGCCCAAGTAGAAGAGGATTCATATGCCGATAATTAAGGCTCACGCTCACACGCTGAGCAGAAAGGAACACTTACTGGTCGTTGCGTTTTTGCCAGCTACTTCTCATTGTCTCTCTTGCGCTTGTGACAGAATTGAAGACTTCTGCCAAGTCAGCCAGGAAAAGCTCGTCAACCTTTGCCCCGACGACGCAGCGAGAGAAAGGACCATCGCCGCTTGCTATAGGATCCTGGGTGAGAAAGGTCACCGGAAGTGTCTGACAAAGTACATGTTCTCACCCATCGAAATATTTGCCGTGAGTTTCGCACCTCTCTGTGGCCGTATGATAACGCTTTTCCTGCCTCAAAACATTCACATGGGATAAAAATAAAGTGCCAAGGAAAAAAGGTTTTGACGACACAGTCCATTCGTGGACTTCTATGTAGATCGTGATTGTAGGTGCACAAGAAAAAAACCCTTCAAATACAATATTTTTCATAGCACGTGTAATCATGAATACGTTAGTATTTCATAAGCAGGTTCATTATATTAGCATCGCTAGTGTTTCCAATCCGTTTATTTGATGCTGTTTTAACATTCACTTATTCATTTCTTCTTTCTGCTGCGTTATCATAACGAGTGCTGTTTCTCTTGACTTGCAGAACTGTGTTGACTGGATGTGTCAAGGAGCTCCACCCAAGGACCCAACCAAAAGCTGTGACAAGGTCGCCGAAGGCATCGACGACTGTCGCGAGTTCCCAGGTCTGACGGAGCTGGTGAAGGAGTCCAAGTGTTACAGCGGCCTGAGCTACCGACTGAAGGACGACAGTGAGAATGACAGCTGTCCCTAAACCTCTGATGTCACAACACTTGACAACAACGACGTTGCGCAAAGCTTTAACGGCTTTAGCACTTTTCAAGCCACAATTTTTACTCCTCTAAAGGAAACTTATTCTGTTAATTTAGATGATAATGTTTTCTAAACTGACATACGTGATCACCCTGTTCTTATTAACCAAGTCTCAAAAAAAAAAAGTTATGTAGTGAGCAGTGTTTAACCGGAGTACTCTAGCAGCACAGTGGTTGTGCCGGCTAAAACTTTTATGAGGGTCTCTTTGACGTATATACTTTCTGCTAGATGCAGCAAGCAGTAGACAATATCTGAATAAACTTTATTGGAAGTATGCATAACCTTTTGTCCTTGTTTTTAATGTCAAAGGTCTATATTACTGGTGTGTGTGTGTGCGCGCGCGCGTGCGTGTGTGTGCGCGCGCATGTTGATCGGTGTGAATATTCCTGAGAGGTATCTAGAGACAGATGAGGAGGGGGGAACACACTAACAAAGGTACAGATATCTATAACGTATTTCCTGAGCTCGAGAAGCAAGGACAGGGGAACAATTAAAAGTAAAGTAAATTCAAACGCTGGCTGTTCAGGATATCGCAGACAGCCATATCATTTCAGAGTTCACAGAGTTCACAGAGTTTCAATGTTCTGATTCGTCAGTCACATGACAGAACGTGTAATTATGGTGTATAGACACGGGGTTGTCTAATGTCTTAGGGTATGTGATTAAGTTAGCGACGATGCTTCATGCTTCAGAGGCGTAAGGCCTCATGGGTAAAAGTTTCTCATCAAACAGCATATAAAATAAATACATCACGAAGGAATGAGCAAAGTGGCATAATTATTCCAACTTTTTCTTTTGATAAACTAGCTATTTAAATTAACAGAATGCAGCTAGCAGGTGACAGACATCGCGGCATGGGAGTAAGAATGATATATATCTATAAATAAGTTCTCAAAAATAGTCTTCGGTGTCATCGAAAAAACAAAATAGGACTGAAACACTCGGAAGCACACCCTGGGGATGTGATGAAGAGGCTACATATTTAGGTATTTACAGCAAATATAGAAACCGGAATCGAAGGCTAGACTAAAACTGTACACTTTGCATAATTTGTCCAGTGCAGTAACCATCTGCATGTAGGCTCTTATTCTCGCTGATAACCGAGGCGGTTAGTGACGCAGTGGCTTAAGTGCCTGTCATCACGACCGTGAGAATCGGGGATCTCGGCTCCGACATACCTCACTTTAGATATAACACCTTGTTGTATGGCTGACTGTCGTTAGCTTCTCCCGGTACTCCGGTTTCCTTCTCTCTTTCCCCCTCTCTCTCAATAACTGATGTTGGTCAGCAAGAATGGACTGTTCACATGAGGCACAGTGACCGTTTTTATTTGAATCGTGTCTATAATAATAATTGTAGATGGCAGCAACATCGACATGAGAACCTAAGCAGAACATTGGACGGTTCGGTCGCACACAGTGCTACATAAGTGTCAAGAACAATGTGAGTTCGTGAGTAAAAGTGTTCTGCTTGAGGCATCGGTTGAAAACAGTGATATTGGGATGCTGACATGGATCACTGACGCTGACATGGGGCCTAGTGGACAATTTGTGCGTTGTTTTGGTGGGGACTGATGATTCATGGATACATTCACCTCAATCTCTTCTCAAAACCTGTATGTATGGAAACTTGTTATTCACCCTCTCCCTACTTCTTATTTTACATAGTTTTTCTCACTCTTTTAATAAGGGCGGGGAGCAAAGAAGTGAAACAGTAGTCCATATGATGAAAGAGTGATATGGAATCTATTCCTGGTAGTATGTATACCCTCTTGGCATATTGACATCATCCACACACTTGTGGTAGTATTCCATCTCACCCACCCACCACCGAAATGTGAACGCAGTTTGTCCGCAGTTCTCTCCCCTTTCTCTTTCTCTCCCTCTGTTCCTTCTCTCTCCTAAAAGACGGTTCTTAGTATTCATTTGAATCCTAAACTAATTCTACACTTATCATTCATATCCCAAATCTACCTTTACACGAATGTTTGACGTATATACATACACAAGTAAAAAACTAACTCTAACACACAGGTGTGCAGTGGAACTTGCATTAACATCCCGCTCTGTAATAAATTGCATCGTCAACATAATTGGCTCGTCGCTGAATATCGCTCATGGCAAAATATGCCAGTCTCCCTTTTTGTTTTTACTTGCATTTATGTCTTTGTTTTTGCTACCTTTTTTTCTGTCTTCGATACTGTGACTACTACTGTCCACATGTGCTCGACTTGATTTTGCCTTTTGTCACCAAGTATATTGTTCTTTGTTTACATGTAATAGCCAGACCAAGAATGGAGAGGTTAGCAATAAAATGGTATAATTTGACAACTGTACTGCTGCTTAGAAACAAAATTAAACATGACTAGCATTAAGATTTGCTCTGTTAATTGTCAGGGACTGGGTAACTTACAGAAAAGGAAAGATGTATTTAACTATATTAGACAAAAAAATTATTCAATATATTTCCTACAAGATACACATTTTGACCCTAAGCAAGAAAGGTACATTAGATCTGAATGGGGGTATACATGCCTTTTTGCATCCAATAATACCTCCTCCAGAGGTGTTGGAATTTTATTTAAAAATAATTTTGAATTTAAAGTTAAGAAAGTGTGTAAGGATGAGAAAGGGGATTATATTTTGGCAGTAATAGAATTTATGAGCGAGAACTTCTTACTAGTCAACATTTATGGACCCAATAAAGATACCCCAGAAATTTATGTGAAATTAGAACGTTTAATTCAAGATATGCAGATTAGTAAAGTTATAATAGGGGGCGACTGGAATCTAGTTATGGACCCTAACATTGATTACCATAATTACAAACATATAAATAATCCGAAAGCCTGTGGAAAAGTAGAAACACTAATAGACAACTTAGAACTAATAGATATATGGAGACATCTTAATCCAGAAATAAAGCGATACACCTGGAGAAGAACCAACCCTTTACAACAAAGTAGGCTGGACTTTTTTCTTATTTCAGAATCTTTACTTCAATATGTAGCCGAGGCAGATATTGAATTTGGATATAGAACAGACCACTCAATGATTACTCTTACTCTTCAGTTTGGAGATAAAATAGCACATCACACTTTATGGAAGTTTAATTCCTCCCTCCTTAAGGATACTCACTATGTGAAGGAAGTACATGAGACTATTGACAGAGTTGTAGAACAATATGCTGCACTCCCTTATAATAGAAACAGTTTGTCTGAGGTTACAGTACAGGACCTACAATTAACAATACCAGACAAATTGTTTTTAGATGTACTACTTATGGAAATTAGAGGGAAAAGTATAGCCTATTCAACAATGAAAAAAAAAGCATCCGAGTTAGAAAGGAATTTAGAAAAGGAAATTAAAGAGCTAGAAAACGAACAAAATAAAAATAACTCAGTCCTGAAAAGGTTGGAGGAAAAAGAAAGGGAATTAAGATCCCTTAGAGAAAAAAAAATGGAGGGCATCATAGTACGGGCAAAGGCAAGATGGTTGGCAGAGGGAGAAAAAATTAGTAAATACTTTTGTAACCTCGAGAAAAGAAACTATGTCAATAAAAGAATTATGAAACTCACTAAATATGATGGAAGTTGTACCACAGATGCAGAGGAAATAAGGAATGAGACTAAATTATTTTTTGAAAGGCTATATCAAAAGGGAGAAGTAGACCAGTGTGAAATAGAGGATCTAGTTAACGGTATTCCTAGACTGCCCATCATGGTGGCAGAAGCTCTTGAAGGTGAAATAACCATAGAAGAAGCAGGAGATGTCCTCAAGAATATGAAAAATGGGAAAAGTCCAGGAACCGATGGGTTTACAGCAGAATTTTTTAAGTTTTTCTGGAAGAAATTAGGGTCATTTATCATAAGGTCACTCAATGAGGCCTTCAGAGATGGAGAACTTTCACATCCTCAGAAGGAAGGCCTCATTACTTCTTTACCTAAGGGAGACAAGGCTAGAGAATTTATTAAAAACTGGAGGCCGATATCGCTCTTAAACGTTGTCTATAAAATAGGTTCAAAATGTATAGCCACACGTATTAAAAAAGTATGACCATTACTGGTCGCGGATGACCAAACAGGATTTATGGCTAATAGATACATTGGGGACAATATTAGATTTATATATGACCTGATAGTATACCTCGACCACAAAAATTTACCAGGTTTACTGCTTAGTTTGGATTTTGAGAAAGCGTTCGATACCATAGACTGGTCCTTTATGCACAAAGTATTAAAGACATTTGGATTTGGGACTGATATCTGTAACTGGATAAAAACATTCTACCAAAACATCAAGTCAGCTGTTATGGTTAATGGAAGAATATCAGATTGGTTCGAAATAAAACGTGGATGTAGGCAGGGTGACCCAATATCGCCGTACCTATTCATACTTTGTGCTGAAGTCTTAGCAGTAATGATAAGGAAGAATGTTAGTATAAAAGGTATTAGAATAAATCAAAAGGAACACAAAATATTACAGTTTGCTGATGACACACAAATCTTTATGGAGGGTGACGAATCATCTTTTAACAACACTTTGGTTACATTGGATAAATACAGTAGAATGTCAGGACTGCAAATAAACTTTGAAAAAACAGAAGCTATCTGGTTAGGTAATAGGAAAAATTCCCCCATAAAATATGCCCCATACCTGAAGTTTAAATGGAACCCAGCAGAATTTAAAGTATTAGGGATATGGCTAAGCACTAAGTTAGAAACATGTTACACTCTTAACTTTAAGGAAAAATATGTTGAAACAAGAAATTTAATGAAATCCTGGCTTAAAAGAGCTATTACACCAATGGGAAGAGTGGCTGTGCTAAAATCATTAATACTATCTAAATTAATTTATTTATGGATACTGCTGCCCAACCCCCCTATCCAAGATATACAAGAACTGCAAAAGCAATGCTTTAACTTTGTGTGGGATGGAAAACCTGATCGAATAAACAGAACAGTTGTAGTGAAAACTGTTCGTAATGGTGGCTTAAGTATACCTCACATTTACCAGTATATAAAAGCGCTAAAGTTAATATGGATTAAAAAGCTAAATGTCACTAAACACCAATGGAAAGATGTTGTGATAGAAATATATCCAAAACTCATAAATCTAGATAAATATGGCCCAAATATGTACCATGACACACAACATAAAAATAACTTCTGGAAAGATGTATTAAATGCCTATAAGGAATTCTATTATTGTGTTAAGCCAGAAACAGCAGAGGAGGTGATGGCAGAACCAATACACTTTAACAGTAGATTTCAGCTTGACAAAAAGATTATTTTCTTCAAAAACTGGGATAGTAGGGGTTTATATAGCATTCAACATTTTTATAATGAATCTGGAGTACTTTTGTCCTTGGGTGAAATTAATGCCAAGTATGGAACCACAATAGACATAGTTACATACATGGGATGTGCTAAAATAATTAAAAAATTTATTCAGTCAATGGGCATTACAATAAGGAACAACACTGCCCTAGAAACACCAAAAACTATTAAACTAATCAATTCCATAAAGAAAGGTGCCAAATATTATTACGAAATATTGACAGAAAGCACAATCAGGCCCAAATGTTGTGATAAGTGGGAACACAAAATGGGTGTCCATTTACCCTGGAAAATAATCTTTTCAAAGGTTCAAGGAATAAAAGATATCAAACTGAGATGGTTTCAATGCAGAATTACCCATAGAATTCTAGGTACAAACTCCCTGGCAGAATATATGGGGCTAGAAGTTAGTAATAAATGCACTTTCTGTGGCAATGAAAGGGAGACAATTGAACATCTATTCTGGCGCTGTAAGGTAACCCAACTATTTTGGACAAGTCTAGAAAAGGCAATAAGGGAAAAATGCTCTAATAATAATAAATTAACACTTAACGAATCTGTAATACTATTCGGATATGAAGCAGAATGTCCATTGGATAAGACGTTAGAAAATAGAAGCTAATAATAAGCAAAGTTCTTTATCTATAAATGTAAACTAGAGAAGAAACAGCCAGACTTAAGAGTTTTTATTCTGCAACTAAATGGAAAATACAAGATTGAGAAATTCAATGCACTTGTTAACATGAAATTACAGGAATTTATAATGCACTGGTCTGATTATATGAATCTTATAAGTTTAGCTGGAACTATATAACTTCACATATTCTAGAAAACACATAAAGAAGGAAGGCATCTCTCCATGTATGCAGATTATTTTTATGTTAACATATCAAAATGGTGGAAAGGATAATGAAGAATAAGTGGTTAAAACTGTTATATGTATGAAAATAAACTCACCACTTCCTGTGGATCAGGAACAATTGTACATTGTGTGCTTGTGGATCACAACTATATTACCAATGTAAGTAGGTACAGCGTTTTGTAATAGTACACGAGGGCATTGTCTTTCTTCCCTCCTCTAGTTTTTTTTTTTCCTCACATATTTAGAGGTTTTAATAGGTGTATGTTATATATATATGCCAATTTGATTTCATTTCCTCCAGTGTAAATGTGTAACTTATTGATCCTATAATTGTCATGCAAACCAGGAACAGTTGTGTGTTTGTGCAGCGTTTTTAGGTACAGCTTTGTGTAATGCTACATGTGGACACTTTCTTCTTGTCTCTCTCTCTTCTCTCTTTTTTCTCTAATTTTAAACATGGATATCAAACACTCTATATTCATACTTGTGTTCTGTGAAGTGTAATATGGAAAAAAATGATGTATCCATGAAAAATGAAGATTAAACTGTAAAAAAAAAAATTAAAAAAAAAAAATAATTGTAGATTTTAACATGTAAATTTAAAATGTTTTAGGGATGATTTGGTTTGTTTTGGGAGTCAGCGACATCAATATTCGCAAGAACCGCTTTATTCATAACCAGAACACGCATACTATGAATGTTTATTTAGTGTAAGATCCATTGAGTACTGACAAGATTGGACAGATGTTAATAAAGAGTTCGTGTTCTCTCTCTCTCTCTTTGTGTGTGTGTGTGTTTTATGAACATGTGTTACCACCCCTGAACGTCGAAGTAACGAGGTTTTCGCCCTTGTATGAGTAGAGATTATCACCCCTGGATTGAATGTTGATATAGGGGGCGTTGTTTAGAAATTGGAAGAGAAGCAGACGTGAGAGTCTGGGGAGAAAGAAGAATTTGGGACAGAGGTTGGAATTAATAGTAACTGTGTGGATTAATATTAACTGTGTGAAGAAATAGTAACTGTGTGGATAAATAGTAACTGTGTGGATACATATTAACTGTGTGAAGAAAGAGTAACTGTGTTGAGAAATATTAACTGTGTGGGTTGTCATTAACAAGCAACTGTGTGGTTCCTCGATTTACTAATTTTCTCAGCTGCTGTGTGATCTCCTGAGAAGATCGTATAACTGTGTGGATTTACCTACTGTGGAATTTTTTATTGACTTGATCATTTGTCTGTCGGAGTTATTTGGTGGATGTATGCTGTCCGTATCATCAACGCCAGAGAGCAAGACTGATAGAGTGGTACTGTTTGCCATGTCGACCCCCCCCCCCCAGAAGAAGAGAGAACTTGAAGGACTTTAATATAAACTGCTTGGATACATTTGTTTTTGTGTAAACTCAGTGTAGAATATTTGTGCTGACCTTTTCTTTTGTTATTTAGTAAAGTATATATTTACGTTCACCTGATTAATAGAAACGTTTGAGCCCATGTACAGATTTCAGTGATTTGTTGTCTGAAAGAATACGTGTGGAACTCAGTGTTTGCAGGCGTGCTCTGTGTGTGTGTGTGTGTGTGTGTGTGTGTGTTTTAGAGAGAGAGATTAGCATTCTTTTCATAGTAACATTATTAATTTTTCCTTTTTGTTTATTTACTCAAGCTCTATAAGAAGAAACAGCCTAGTATGTTTAAAGCGATTTCTCCATACTCCTCATAAACGGTGAATGAATACAGCGAATGTCTGTGTGGATGGGGAATAAGTTGATACGTAGAAATGAATAGATAAATGGTTGAATAAGACATATGACAAATCTTTATTTACGAGGGTAAGCAAATGTTATGCTTGTGTGTGTGTGTGTGTGTGTGTGTGTGTGTGTGTGTGTGTGTGTGTGTGTGTGTGTGTGTGTGTGAGAAAGAGAGAGAGAGTGTGTGACAGATTTTCGTGGCTTCATTTCAGGTTTCTTTGGTTTGTGATATTTAATGAAGTCTGTTCTTCAACGTTTTCTATTTACTTCTTGCTTCAGAATTCACAATAGTCGAAAAAAAGCAGAAGGTGTTCTATAAACAGAACTAATAGGGCAGTAGGGTGTGGAAGGCTAAGCGATTGATGTGGAAAACATTTTTTCATAGCTTGGTTAAAGTGGACCCACGCCAAGAGTATAAGGTTTATCATGTGAAGACGTGGTGACATTTGGTCAGACATGTATATACAGCCATGTGTTCAACACTCAATTATGCGGTGTTATGTAGTCAGATAGATATGAATATATCACAGCCACGTTCAGCACTAAGTGAAGTGACTTCATCTGGACAGACGTACAGCAGTCAGAGCTGAGGTGCACCGTCACAAAATGCTGGGGCCTAGCAGTCAGACTGATAATGTTTTATGAGGAATTTATTTGTCTGCTAGGCATTTTTTCCTTCTCTTCTGTTTTTGCTGCACAATAAGCATTCTTTTGAATGGATACCTGCGCAATATAAATCGACATGATCATCATCATCATTACTATCTAAGCGCGGTAGTAACGAAGTAAGGGGACATCATGCCCTGGGCAACATGGGGAGCTCAGGGACAAGCGTCTTGTTTTCGAAGTAATAAAGTGGTGTCCAGACCCCCCATAGGTTGTTTTAACTCTGAAGCCGTAGTTAGAAGGCGGTGGTAAAGGTGTCATATTGGGCCTTCTCCAATGCATAGAGCAAGTAATGGAGAATATGGACGGGATTGAAGATTCTTATAACAGTAGGTAGGGTCTGTCTGTCTGTAGTATTGTGCCGATGGCAGACAATTCGCTGGGTCACGTGACGAGCGGTGACCAGTCTCGCCACATTCGTTGGTGAAACTAATAAATTTTTAATAGTAGGGGCGTCAGCGCATGCGTCGTCACGTCGCAACCAGCGTATCGGATACCTAAATACTGGTCATGCAAACTTTGATCAATCAAACGCTCACGACATAAAATCGAGAGATGTATAGAGGCTGGTACATTGATCGGAACGGGCATTCCGAGGGAAATTCATGAATTTTGATGAAAGAATTTGTCACCTTCCCCAGCAGCTGGTCAACGGACTATGCGAGCGACGAGGCGGAACACAACTTTTTCGCAGATGTCGAAAGTAAAACAAGAGTGCGGCAGCTGAACAAAACGAGCAAGTAAACACTACCCAGCGGATAGCAAACCAGCAGAAATATTTCATTTCCGCATGTTATCAGATAACGTAGGTTTCTGGTTTACTTGATCCCCCTTCCCCTCATTTCTGGCGACGCTGCTCAAGAAGTCCTCAATGTATAGATGTCAAGCAATAAGGGTATTTTCCACTTGGTTTTCCAGTTACTGGTATACGTTAGCACTCTTTTTTTTTAAATTTCAGCAGATGTCTTCAGAATGTATTTTTTTTTAGTTTTACACTTCATATGCACAACGCTTAATGAGAACATTAATTTCGAATAGAGATCAGACTCTGGCCCATTCCTCAAGAGCCCTCACATGATAGAAGGGGGTGAAACGTGGCTGTTAAAATATTATGAGATGGAGAGAATGACAATTTAAGCAAGTAAGGATAAAGGAAGTATGGTGGCGTCACAGATAACAAAGGGCGAGGTAGTGATTGAGTGGGAGGGTGGAGGTTAGTTAAGAAGGATGGGAACATTGTTGACAATTTGATAGTCATATGATGTATGCACGCGCTACCTGTCGTTGTGTCAGAAAATTAAATGGTCCTACTCCGAAGTTCTTTGTCTCCAAGTAGAATAAAAGTCGTACCGCTCCCGCTGTCGAGAACAGTTCACGAGCAGAGTGAGACGGAGATCAAATCTCGTGAAATCACGTCTGCAGGAGAAACTCCGCGACTGGTGAGTGTTACTGCGAATGGCTTTAAACACTTTGATCATTTGACACAGTGATTATTTGAAACTGGTGTTGTTTTGAAGGTCTCTTTCTTGTGATGTAGTCTCAGACCGTGTACCCCTAGCTATCCTTATCTGCGGTCTAATAGTTAGATGCATTCTGTAAGAACATTCAGTAAATAAAATTACGTTGAATCTTGGGTGCAAGAGAGACGTGTTTACTGATTGTTATTTCCATGTATTTCTATAACAGTGGTACACCAAATAAAGAACAGAAAAGACATAACCAACTGCATAAGTACTGTGGTCTTTCTATCTTATAAGTTTATATGTCATTTTCACTTTAACATTTTTAAAATCTTTTCTCTCTCCCTCTCTCTCTCTCTCCCTCTTTTACCCCTAAATAGACTGCTGTAGTACCACACGCTTTGTTGTCATCTTCTAAAATAAGACAGATAAAATAATACTGTGATGAAGTTGTCTCTTTCTGCACAGGGCTTTTCGCTTTAGGAAAATTAAAATATTATGCCATAAATAATATTAGAGTTTGTACATATTCCTTTAATGGGGACATGGCCCTATTTAATAAGACATTCTTCTTTCTCTCTCTTCTTCTCTGTTTCTCCTTTGACTGCCGTGTGCTTGTCTCTATCCGTTAGTCTTTCCGCGGTCCATATTGAATCTACTCAGCGCACCTCAAAAATCTTTCATGTTTCTCGCTCAGTACCGCAAAACTTCCCAATATGGAATTAGGCGGTAAAATGATAAGTAAACTCCATTATTAGCGTCTGCATCAATATTGCTGACATTGTTTTATTTCTAATCATCGCAAAGCTTTGCGGTCCACACTATCTTTCGTAACCGCTATTTTTTGTTGGTGCCATCTTTTCGTCAGGGAACTGGTTGATAGCAGATGTTGTCAAAGGTGGGTTAGGTAGAGTTTAAAAGGCAAGGGAGAAAACATGTAGGACAGTCTTGAAGAGAACACTAAAGCTAAGAGCTTTACTCTTTTTTTAATTCTTTTTCTGTTATTCTTTTGCAGAGCAGATTTTTAACAGACAGCCATGAGAAGGGGCTTTATTCTTCTTTTTCTAGCCGCAGTGGCTTTTGTCGGTGGTGAGTATAAAGCAACCTGAGTGTATGTGTGTTGGGAGGGGGTGGGGAGGAAAGATGATGGGAAAATGCTCATACGCACCTTGATTTTACACGGGTGATGATTTGCCGGGGACCCATGCACCGGAAGAGTCAAGCTATCGATTATCCACTTTACCTACCTACCTCACTTTATGGTCACAAACACGCGTTTTACTTTCCTCTTTACATTTATAATTCTCGGATCTCTCGCTAGCTCACAGTGTCTGTCTGCAACTTTTGGCGTTTGTGAGAATAAAAGCGGAGGGTCATGAGAAGAAGTTTGGCGTCCCACCTCTCATAACCGTGTGTGATGACAATTGGGACTAGTTGTGGGCTCTTGGCATCGAGTTTGCGAATAATTTCAGTATACCGTAGATAGTAAGTAGCAGTAGTACAAATAATAATACTTCTACAACTACTCATAATAGCTATAGCAACAACAGGAATATTGTGACACATATAATCTGTGACGAGCTTGTGTGTTACGTGACACAGGGAGAGCAGCGTTCACGTGTCTCTCCGAGTTCGGCAACCGCCTGGTGCAGTTTAACGGCTACAGAGCCAGGGTGGAGCTACCCTGCAAGTACAACGCTATTAAGGGCCAGCAATGCGGTGACTACATCATCAATATCACCCCGGGTATCACCTATAACGGCGTCGATTACCTCTCTGCCACGGCCTGGCTGGGTGTCAAGAGGATCTCCGACGGAAAAGAGATCGAATTCCGCACCAGCTACAAGATCGCCGGCAAAGTAAAGGATGGCAACTTTCTTGTCTTGCACTGCGTGATCTGTCTGTTTATTTGTCTTGTTTCAGTAAATTAGGATATTTACGTGAAATCTAGCAGGTATAAAAACTTCCGATTGACGGCTAGGACGTTCGCAAAAAAGTACCAAAAAAAATTAACAAAACAGAAAGAAAAAAGCAATAAATATTCAAGGAACAAGTTTTTTTTTAATAAATTTGCAGTGTGAATTAAGTTCAAAATAATGAACTTATTAGATGACTAGATTATTCAAACATGGCTTTAGCTATTTATTTCTTCACCAAAATAATAAAACATCCCAAAAGTGGTAAAAGGGAGATAACTTGTCTTAAATAGAGTGAAGTAAAGATGCATACAGCACGTGTACGTCACCAGTGGATAATGCTCTCTATATAGAGAGAGATAAAGAATATTTACTCGTGTACATGGATGTTTGTCGTGCCTGGACGTGAGTTCATGTTCCACTCAGCTCGTCCTATTACATTGGTCAACACTGAAATTACCACTTGGTGTGCTGAACACAAATAAACATTTTTATCGGCTCTCGTTTCGAAGATATTTGATTTAGTTCATTTCCTGTGTTTCACCGTGTACATTTATCCAATAGGACTGTAAAAACATCCTAAACAAGCCGAGAATTATGTAATACTGCATGACATTGCATAATACCATCATGCACACATCATCCAGAATTTATTGCATTATTTTCTGATGCAGTGCAGTACTACTGCCAGGCGGCTGCTGAAGTAAGCTGATGTCAGCAGTGTACTATATAAATCCCAGCGAGAAAGGTGGACCATTTAAAAAAATTCAGATTTTGTGGGATACAGCTGAAGCTACTATTGCATAAAAGTGTTATTATTTTATCCATTTAGTTACAACACAGAACACTAATGCCTCGAAACTGCGTTAATACCGTGGACAATGTTTGCTATATTTGTGGGGAAGTGACATTTGCCAACCGGAAGAAAAGTTTCACTTCTCAAGTGAAGGAGGAACATCGTCTTTTTACTTCGGATGCAAGATTGGCGACCAAGACAAGCCTTGGGCTCGTTTGCAGTTTCCATGGTGTGGAGAGAGCCTATTCCAGAACCTCCAGCAGAATATTCAGCTGATGAGGACAAGGATGAGCCGACCTGTTCTTCCTCTGGTTAATCACATACAGTGATCCAGATTTTCACTATGGTGCATCATCGACCCCACACAGAATAATACAGGAAGAACTAAATGAACTGGTTCGCGATTTGGACTTATCCAAAAAACAAGGTAGAATTGCAATGTTCAAAACTCAAACAATGGAATCTTCTAAAAGATGTCACAATTACTTCATATCAAAAACGCCACCAGCAGTTGAAGCCTTTCTTCAGAGAGGAAGGTAATCTGGTGTTCTGTTTCGATATTGAAGGCCTCATGAATGCCTTAGAAATCACTCATGATCCAAATGAATGCAGACTATTTGTAGACTCTTCAAAACTAAACTGAGCCTAAAGGCTATGCGTGTGCACAATGGAAACTGTCTTGCATCTATTCCAGTAGCGCATGCTGTCCACATGAAAGAGACCTACGATAACTTACAGCAGCTACTGAATTCCATTGAGTATAACAAGTACATCTGGCACCTCTGTGGTGATTTGAAGATAGTTGCCTTTTTAACGGGACTGCAGCAGGGATATACAAAATACATGTATTTCTTATATGATTGGTATAGCCGAGCAAGATAATTGCACTACTTGTGGAAGGAATTGACTCTCAGACAAAATGTAGCAGTTGGAGAGAAGAATATCCACCAATCAGCTTTGGTCGAGGCTCACAAAATCCTGCTACCACCCCTTCACATCAAACTAGGTTTGGTGAAGACCTTTGTGAAAGCCATGGACCGGACTTTCCGATACCTGCATGAAAAATTCCCTCGACTCAGCGAGGCAAAGATTAAAGAGGAAGTTTTTATGGGTCCTCAGATTCGAGAGCTCTGCAAAAATGACCAGTTCAACAACTTGCCTCAGGGTGGTGCGAAAGTGACTACAAACTTTCTCAGGAATGTTAGGGCAGAAAATTACAAGGAACTAGTAGAAGATATGCTGATGCAGTATCAGAAACTTTGCTGAAATATATATACTTCCTTCATTCCCATCTGGATTCCTTTCGTGACAACTGTGGTATGGTAAGTGATAAACATGGCGAACGTTTTCATCAAGATATCGCAATAATACAAAAAGATACCAGGGAAAAGTGTTGATTACCATGCTGGCTGACTGCTGCTGGACACTTCCCAGAGATGCTTCCAAACATCTGTACAAGAGACAGGCAAAGAAATCTAAGACGTAGTCTATGACTTGATGTTTTTACAGGTATTAACTATACGTCAATTACTATTAGCATGCATTTCGTGATGTGCACAATAATTATTGCAGATTACAAAAAAACTAGAGCCAATTAATGTGGCATTTTAATTGTCATATTAATGTTGAGCACATAAAAATTGATAAGAAATGGAATTTTATTTCAGTAGCATAACTTTTGTAAAAATTTATTGACCAGTGTTATTTTTCACAGTACCTGACAGAGCTGCAATGCGAGGGTTCAACAACCCTGCTGCCGATCGTGAAGAAAGACGGCGATCTTGAGTTCACCGACATCTTTAACTACGCTCCCGAAGATGACGGCCTTGGTGTGATCTTCACTGAGAAGCAAAATGTCTGGTCGTTCAGCTTTGGGCTGTATGAGTTCAAGGGCAGTAAATTCAAGTCTTCTGACTGGTCCTTCACTTGCAATGACGACAGCGCCCCACTAGTTCCGTATCCTGAGCAGCTCTGTGGTGAGAAAGATTTCCACATAGGAGGCTTTAAAAGTTTTTTTCCACCAAAGTACAATGCTTTATGCAATCTTTAATTCCAATATATATATATATATATATAAATTTTTCTCATACAGCTCAGAGAATGATATTAGATATACTTGTCAAATAAATAGTTACTAATCTTATGTTTAAACCAGAAGGGGGAAATTTTTTATATTTCTCAAGAACCAAAATCCCCATAATTTACGAAGAATAAGGGAAATCTTCTTATCAAATAAATCCCCCTGCACATATGCAAGAAGTCAAAGTTTTCTACTGTACGTAGGAGCGAGAACATTGCCCGATATGCTCGATTCTTTAGAGCCACTAAGAATTTATTGTTATAGCTGAGTTAAACACCTAGACATGATAAATCAAAGATGACTTCAACATTTTTGTTAGTAAAATTCCCTCTCGAAACAAGTAGATTATGTAATTTACCTTTTAAAAAGATAATACTTTTAGTTTTTCTCATATTAACAAATATTATTTGGTGCATGTCAGGGACACAAACAACACACCAACCAACACTGCATCCCTCACGTGCTCTTTCACGCAACAAAGTATTAATACCTTTACGTGGGTTCCTAACTTTCTATAATTTCGGGGTTCTTACTTGTCTTCCGAGGGTAGCAGCAAAATTCACCAATTTCAAATACGTTTTCAACTATCAAGAATTTCAACAATTTCACATCAACATATCTTTCAACTAATTACAGGCGAGGTAAACCCTAAACGTAGGTTACTCTAATAAATGTATGACAGCAATCCAGAATGAATATCATTTCAATAACGTATATAACTCTCGATCCTCAAATCATTCACATTCAATAAATAACTCTTCCTTCTATAAGTCAAATCCTCTTCCAAACATTTCTCAAAAGGTAAAAAAAAAAAGTCCAAAACACACTTACTGTCAAAGTCAGCACTCACAGATATACACTTTCCTATAATAATCTCCCTTGAAGCTGTTCAGCTAACGAGCTGTCGGTGCAAACTCGTAGATTACCGACTAACTCCAAATCCGTGTAGCGGATGTGTACAAGTGCACACAGCACTTTTGAAGACACTATACTCCGATAATGTTATACAGGGATTGACGAATGCACACAGCAATACGACGTCTAACAGAATCCACCCAGCAGAACACACACAACTGGGGATCTGTAATAGCACACAGCAGTTCTGAAGACAATATACTCCGTTATTTGAAGTCAACAATATCCTGGTGCACAAACAGTACAGCCGACGCAGACGACGTTTTTTCTCCTTCACCAAAAAACCGCCCGTTCCTTGCTACTCTCTCCCAGCAGACGACACTTGACGTCATTCTTCGTTTTTCGTCATGCGTTCTAAACCATACTCACAAGCGTACATTAAAGGGCTACTATCCCTGCCGCTTAAAACATATAAGGGCGCTAACTCCATTCCTAACACGCTTTTCTCGCTTTCAACACACTACACTCTCTTAACCTGTCAGGGGCTGTAGCTCTGATCCCTGACAGTGCAATATGCATTGCGTGCTTTCTGTAGTATTTTTGAAGAGTCGGAACATATAACAGTGTCACCAATATACAAAAGTAAGAACATCTGGTTTAGGATTTCTACATCACCATTAGCCATTTTGACAAAAGTAGCTTCTCTCAATAGAGATTGCAACGCACTAATGGATCCGAACAAATAGAACTTTAGTTCATTTAGAAACAAAGCAAAGGCAACAGATTTTCCCCTCGCCGTACGTACCCAACATGAACTTGTAAAATAACCTGAACGACATTTCTATTCTCTAACGCAATATTTTGCATAGACATACATATTTTTCACGGTTTAAAGAAAGTATCCATTAACTTTTACTTTAGGCTATGGTTTCCAGAAGAAATGGTCTTTTATATTTATCAAATTCTGTTTCATAGTAAACAAATGCACAATAAACACGCTTCTTTTGTTTAAGAAGTTTATAATGCTATGTAAATTAAATAACTAATCAAATATTGAGTTCCCAACCCTGAATCCAACTTGCTCCTGACCAAGTTTAATACTAAATAAAAAAAATCTATATTGGCCATATGATTGATTGTTTATTGGTTTCTTTACACAATAAATAACGTCATCCTCTGTAAATGGCCTATTAAAATATGTGTGTGTGTGTGTGTGTGTGTGTGTGTGTGTGTGTGTGTGTGTGTGTGTGTGTGTGTGTGAACTGTTTTTCATTAAAATCCAGGAAATACAACCAAAAGCGTTCTGAAGGACAGGACTGATGGCTTTACCCAATGGTCAGATGACGAAGCCACTATTATGTTCGATGTGTTCCGTAATCCCAAGATCACCCAATACGAGAAGTGAGAATTAATTCCTCCTTGTGAAGAAAGCATTCTCCATCCTTCTTTTTAGTCTCTGAATGAAAGAATGACAAGAATGACTGTTCGGAGGACTTTATGTACTTGTTAGATCCTAGAATTAGTTACAATCACAGCTCAAAACGTTCAACGAAGCACAACTGCTGTTAGTGCTAGTTCTTAATTATTCTGTGACTGCTTTGTCATATGAAATATTTTATCATCCTGTTCGTGTTCTGCAATGATTTCAAGTTCTTAGTTTTAGTTATATTATTAAGATTTTAGTTGTAAAAAGACACATTTTTGTCCAATGGCAAACGTGAGAATTACTATGGCGTCGGTAATATATATATATATATATATGTGGGGGGAGGGGGAGCAGGCTGATTATGGTTAAAATTTACACAAGGTGCTCTTCTTAGAAAAGTTAAAAAACATTTTTTTACTTTGTGCCGATTAGAAAGTGACTATTGTGCGTTTCAGTACCTATGTTTCAGTAATTATGCTTATTTCAGCGTATTTTTTTCATTTACTTTTCATTTCCCAAACGAAATAAATTTATCGAGTACCCCTGACATTATGACCCAAAATAGTTTTGAGTACTATAGTAGTTGTCGAAAGGGTTTACAGGTCTACAGTGCAGTGCAATTTTTTTCATGACTGCTTAAGCGCAGGATACTATTTCCTCAAACCAGGGAGAACACACCCGTTCCATTTTCGAGATATGTGCCTATTAAGAGGTCAAGGTCAACAACATAGACCTCAGGATTGTCGATGGATGCGTTTACTTTGTCAAAGCCTAAGCCAGTGAGAGACCTGGGATCCTATATGAATTCGGCATATCTGTGTACAAACGCGACGTCACGAGTTTGACCTCTTTATGTACATGACGACGTTTGTGGACGTGGATCGAGAACGGAAAGGGAAGGAGGTTTTCGCCCCAAATGTTTTTGGGTAGTACTCAGTCGTTAGATAAAACAAATATGACGTCCAACTAAAGAATTCATAATTAAGGATTAATATGATGACTAACGCTCACACGTTGAGCAGAAAGAAACACATACTGATCGTTGCGTTCTTGCCAGGTCCCTATCATTGTCTCTCTTGCGCTTGTGACAGAATTGAAGACTTCTGCCAAGTCAGCCAGGACAAGCTCGTCAACCTCTGCCCCGACGACGCAGCGAGAGAGAGGACCATCGCTGCGTGCTGGAGGATGCTGGGTGAGAAAGGTCACCGGAAGTGTCTGACAAAGTACATGTTCTCACCCATCGAAATATTTGCCGTGAGTTTCACGCCTCTTTGTATTTGTATGACAGTTCTTTTCCTGTCTCTAAGCATTCACATTCTCATTCACAAAATAAAGGCTCCTGTTGAGTGTAAAAGATTTTGGCCACATTGGTCGTTCGTGATTTTAGGTGCGTAAGAAAAAGAATTTCAAATAATTTCTTTGTCCTAGAACACTTAACTCTGAATACGCCTTTGTTTCATAAGCATTTTCATTACAACAGAACCTCTATAGTTTCAAATTCTTATATTTGATGTTGTTTTGCACACTTTGACATTTACTGATTCCTTTCTTCTTCTGCTGCGTTATCATAACGAGTGATGTTTCCCTTGACTTGCAGAACTGTGTTGACTGGATGTGTCAAGGAGCTCCACCCACGGACCCAACCAAAAGCTGTGACAAGGTCGCCGAAGCCATCGACGACTGTCGCGAGTTTCCAGTTCTGACGGAGCTGGTGAAGGAATCCAAGTGCTACAGCGGCCTGAAGTACCGACTGAAAGACGACAGTCAGAATGACAGTTGTCCCTAAACCGGTGACGTCTCAACGCTTGACAACGATGTCGTCGTGCAAAGCTTTAACGGCTTTAGTTACTTGAGTACTTTTTCAGTCAAAAATATTTACGCTGTTAATTTAGAGGATCGTGTTCTTTGTCTGCGTTTGCTAACAAAGATTTCTATCCCAAGAAGAGCAAACATGCACCCTGTTCTTATTTTAAAAAAAGTCTCAAAGCAGAGCCTTGTACTGAACAGTGTTTAACCAGCGTACTCTAGCATCACAGTCGTTGTGTCGACTGAAGGTCTTATGAGGATGTGTCTCTTTGACCGTTATACTTTCTGCTAAATGCTACCAGAAGTAGACAATTTCTGAATAAATTATATCTGAATTACAAATAACCTTTTGTCTTATTTTGTAATGGTGAAGATATTTATTTTTGATGTCTCGGGATTGTGTGTGTGTGTGTGTGTGTGTGCGTGCGTGCGTGCGTGCGTGCGTGGTTGTGGTTTATATAAAAAAGGAACTGTCTAATGTTTTAGGCATGTGGTTTTCTGGGATATGGAATGAAACTGCTTCGCCGAGTTTCAAGTTAGCTACGATGCCTCATACTTCAGCGGCATAAGCCGCCGTGGATGAAAGTTCCACATCAAACACTATTTTAAAAAGACATTGGTGGAGTTTTCACCTAAGTAATTATCAAAGTGTTTAATTATTCTAACTTTTCCTTTTTATATACTAGCCATTTAACAAAATGCAGCTATAGCAGCTGATAGACATCGTGGCACTGGAGTAAGAATATCTATTTAAAAAGTTCTCAAAAACAATCTTCACCCTGTCATCGAATAAACAAGCTAGGACTGAAACACTCGGAAACACACCCTTGAGATGCGATGAAGATGTGCATATCTAGGTGCCACCTCTGACAAGAAGCAAGTTTCCAGAAAATCCCGAAAGCATAAACTGGCCAGTGCAGCAACCATCTGCAGGTAGGCCCTTATTCTCACTGATAACCGGGGAAGCTAGGGGCACAGTGGCTTAAGTGCCTGTCACAGCGACTGTAAGAATCGGGGATCTCGGCTCCGACTACCTCACTTTAGATATGACACCTTTTTGTATGGCTGACCGTCGGTAGCTTCTCCGGGTACTCCGATTTCCCTCCACCCCCTCTCTCAGCCTATTATGTTTAAAGCAGTTTCTCCATAGCCCTCAAGGGGTAAATGAATACAATAAATGTCTATGTGGGAGGGGAAGTCAATTGATAAGTAGACATGAACAGATTCGTGCCTGAGGGAGACAAATGACAAATCTTTATTTACGAGGGTACAAGCAAATGTTTTTTATGTCTACCCCTTGATCTAAAAAAGAACTAACGCATTACAAGAGAAAGTGATGATGGACAGAGAAAGTGAGAGAGAGAAATAGATGGTTAAGGGAACATAAATAAAGACTTTTAATTATTCCGGGGAAATCACTTTTGTTAACAGACAGGAAAAAAGACAAGGAAACAATTAAGTATGCAAAGACAAACATGTCAGCGAATCTATTTTGGTTGTGCAGCAATTATAATAGAGGAAGATATAAAGATCCATGACCTATTCAGTCATTCTTCTTTCTTTCTTGTGTGAGTTTTGCGCTATTTTGTGTGTACACATGGCATAAACGTAAAAGGGGCAGCCAGCCAAGAAACAATGAGACATTAGTTGATTGCTTCCCTTGGTTTGTGCCACTGGGCAGGTAACTCTGAAGTGCTTCTTGCGGAGCAGACGATCACCATCGGTCGCCATTCAGATTCAAGGTATACCAAAATCCACAATTAAACTTTCTTTTAAACTCTGTTATTTGTTTTCATCAAAAAGCTGTGAAACAATGTTTTAAATTCTTCTCAAGAAAATAGTTACTACGATTTTTATGGACGAAGATTTATTCAGAATGTCCATGGATTAACAAAACCTGATTATCGTTTCAGCGACAACGAACCGTTTCTAAAATCATGCATGGTAAGTCATTTCATCCATCTTCATAAAGTGGTTGGATTATGTATCAATAATATCAGCATTTCTCTGACCTACACATGCTTCATACACATTCACCAACACGCTCGCAACCCTCCACACACACACACACACACACACACACACACACACACACACACACTGTAGAAACCCAATTTTTTCCCTTGAACTTTAATTAACTTTGGACCAAAGATAATACTACAAAATTGGTCTGCCACCTACAGCTCTACAGCTACGTTTGGACGAGATCAAAACAAAAATCGGACTTTAAGAAAATAATCTTAGAAAAATAATCGACAAACAAAATAATTAACTTAATTCACCATTCATCAAAACACATAAACAGTAAGTCAGCCACTTTACACGATAAAAGTCTTTGATTAAAATTCATTTTGTAGCAAGCCTGCTTTTGACGCCTTTGCCGTCAGATTCGTATCTCCAGCAAAGAAACCCGATTCACAGTCTTTTTTCCTAGTTGCCGCCCCTCTTGAAGTGCAGTTAGATCCGGCGCACTAACCAAAGACGAACTAAGATGAAGGAAGAAGAAAAAACTTGACAAAACATTAATCTCGTTAACAATCTAACAGCTGGACAGAACATTACTTTCCTTAAAATCTAGCAACCATTATTAATAATAATAATAATAATAATAATAATAATAATAATAAAGTAACATTTATATAGCGCATATTCACACCCCCTAAAGAGCATGCTCTTAGCGCTTAAGAACAAGAATGAGACATGAGCAACATACAAGGGACAGAAGAACAACCAAACAACATATAAATGAATGAATGATAAGCAAAAGTACCCCCGTGGGACCCTGGGGTATGCTTGCCTAGCGAACATTGTAAGAATAGGGTCCCTGCCATCCAGCCAGGCATGTCGTAAGAGGCGACTAAGGTGGACACCTCACCTAGAGGTAAGTTATGTTGTGGTAGGGCTAACAACCCCACCATATAAAAAAGTTTGTTACAGTAACCAACACCAGAGCACTCGTAACGATAATGAGACATACCAGAGGACTGGACTTATGACGGACGACACTCAAACCCGAGAGGGAGCTGGCGCCCCGATAGTGGATTTACTGAAGCCGAAGCAGAAGTTGAGGGTGGGGTGCTGGAACGTCCAGACCTTGTATCAGACTGGCAGGATGCCCCAAGTAGTCAAGGGGTTTGACAATTACAACTTGGACATTCTGGGAGTCAGAGAGGTCAGATGGACCGCCACGGGAATGAGGAGACAAACGTCAGGACATACTATCCTGTTCTCAGGAAGAACAGACTACCAGCACTCTGAACTACCAACACTCCTCAATAGGAAAACTGAAAAGACACTGCTGGAATGGAAGCCTTATGGACCAAGGCTTCTGAGAGCAATATTCCATTCAAAGTACACCAAGCTGACAGTGCTAGTTTGCTATGCACCAACAGAAGACTCCGAGGCAGAAGACAAGGATGCTTTTTACGATCAGCTCCAGGCAGCCTTGAAGAGCGTCATAGGGAGGGAGCATTTTGAGTCAGTTCTGAACAGACCAGACCCCCCCCCCTCGGCTTGCAGACATTCAGCCAGCAGATACAGACCTTGACATCTGCACAGACCCGCCAAGCCTGGAAGAAGTGACAGCAGCAATCAAGGCAATTAAAAGCGGCAAAGCACCAGGGGCAGATGCAATAACTGGAGGCGTATAACACTTCTTTCCCTCACCAGCAACGTCTTAAGCAAGATTGTTTTGTCAAGACTGACGGCAACCCTTGAGAAAGACCTCAGCAAGAAGGATTTCACCCTGGGTGATCCTGCTCTAAACTCATTTTCATTCTGCGTCAGATTCTGGAGCAGAGCAACGAGTGGAACACACCGCTGTTAACAGAAAGTTTCTTTTTCTCATTTTTATATTCAGACAGAAAATACTAGGATTTACCTCGGTATAAATTTACTTTTGGTGCTGCTCACATTTGAGACTGTCTTAATGATACTATTAAATTCAGTCACTGGGAACTGATGTTCCACTCTGCACACATACCTGATTCTCCATCTCAAACTCATCAACAACAACGATCTATGGGCTGACTGTCTGAATACTACACCAACTTTCCGTTCTGCTTCCGTACGTGTCAACATGGCATCGCGCGCCCACGTGAAATGCATTTGTACCCAAATTTCGCAGTACAGTCTTAACGCCGTAAATATCAAAACCGATTGACATTCCAAACTGTTCGAAGACTGCGTGTGTTTGTGTATCCTTTGAAAAATCCTGTCGATTCTTCGCTTAAGAGTAGTCAATCAAGCTACTTTTAACTTTGAAGTCGATTTTTTTAAGTTATTGTGCTCTGTAAATTTCAGCCTAATACACACTGTTATACACAGTTTTTAAAGATGCATGAATCCACATTCTCAAAGAATAAGACGCGCCAGCCACGGAATGTATGTCTGTAGGTTTAACTTGATGCCAGCGTGACAACGTTGTCTACGCATGCGGGCGAAAGAGCGCAAAAGGTCGATGGGCTCCGACAAAAATCTTCTACTAGAAGCCACAAAAAGTATTAACTAAAACCAAAGGTTTGACGTGTTTCATGAGCCACGTTTTCTGTTTCTGCATCTGGTAGAAGATAACTCGGTTTTTCTTCATAACGGTGTACGAGTGAATGAAAGGTGGGAGGGCTGTGGTACGTAGTTTGGTGGGATTCTATTTTGCATTAAGATAAAATGATTTTTCTTCCTTGTTGTCTTCATGAAGGAATAAAAGTAGACAAAAAAGGGAGAGTAGTCCGGACTGTTGGAATTCCAACAAAAAGTTAGGACAAACAATATTCTTCCATCTTCATTATCTTTGAAGTGAAATACTAGTGAACGAAATGATGATATTCCTTGAACTCTCTTCTTAATAACAGAGAGTATGAATGAACTAAAGAGAGTAGATGGTGGTGGTTAGTTAATTGGAGTTCTTATCTTACTTAAAAGAATAATCCCGAAAAGAAGTAATAATTTGTCCTTAATTTTTCTTCATGACGGAGTACGAGCGAACAAAAATGTGTGTGGGGGGGTGGATGTAGTATGGAAGGGTAATATGAAGTTGTGAGGGATTTTGATCTCAAGGGTAAAAACAAACAGCAGCAATGGTGAAACTGCGAAAAGAAATTCATTCGGACTTACATCTGCCGAGCTCTCGTCACATCAAAGAGCCGTATTGTTCACATCCATAAGCCCCACCAAAGATGCCACTCATGCTAGGCCGATTGTTGGATTATTGCGCACGCAGTCATGATTACTATGACTGGCGTAATTTTTTCTCTCTGTCCTCATGAACAGTATGTGTAATATAATATCTTTTTCAGCTTATAGAAGGCCATCTGGCCCATATCAATATCAAATACTGGATGGATGAACATAAGCATCACTTCATTTGCATTAAGGGTCTACAGCATAATAAATCAAGATATTGACATTCTGTGCTGTGTAACTGTGTCAACTTACGTGGTGTACATATTCATGGAGATCTCATTCTAAATCACTCTTTTATCTACAGGGCAACTTTAATGGCTACACAGTTCTTTAGGTTCTTAAACATCAGGTGAACCTTAACTGGGTAGGTGAATTTATTGTAGAAATGTGGAATATATCTGTTACGAAAGGAATAAATATTTAGGACATACCAACAGAACGTGAGACAGGTTTTCAACGTGTCCATTGTCCCAATGAACACATTTAGGCGTAAAGCCCAACCCGATTGCTGAGAAAAATCGTTGGAAACAGAGCACAAAGTATCACAAAAACATATTCCGGTGGTATGCTATGACAAAGAGGCATAAAAGATTTTATATTAATATTTTTCTCTTAAGCTCACCTGGATTTTTCGAGAAAACAGGAAGTGACGAAAAGGAAGTATTTCTAAAAATAGCGCACTAGCTGAAGGCGAAGAGAAAAGATGCAATTCTCGGTAAAAGAAAACTGACCAGGACACATTGTGGTGTTTGTGAATGTTTTCTTCGACACTCAGATGAAGTTAGTTCGTACTCATTAAGGAAATCTTAAAGATAATGGCAGCAAACGCCAGTGGATTAACTTTGTCCAGAGATGTGTATATACAGATCTCTGCTTTGTTCAAACCTGCCGTGCGAACTTGGTCCCCACACCGCACTCAAGAATTTGATCAAAACATTTCAAAATCGACTTTTTATCTAGTCACTTATACAGTACAAGCAAGTTTTCGACTTTCAGTAAAACGAAATCTTATTCCTACAGCAGTGCTTACTATGCAAAAGCATGAGCTGTTCAAACCAACTACGACTGCTGGTAGATCAAGCACCAGATATGCAACATCGACGGTTTCTACACCGGATCTGGTCTACAAGTAACATCGTGTGACAGTCACAAACATAATATCATCAGTCGTATCTTTATCCAGCATAATGCTAAAAACAACTGACAGGTGAGGGCACTATTGATGTGCGTGCTCGAAACAGCTGAAAGGAAAAAAAAAAGAATTGAGGGTGATAAACATATTATAAGGAGCTTAAACGGGAACACGTGCGAGTATCAGTAAGTAAATAGAAATTTTGCATGCAGCTAAATGAGGAAGAAATAAGTTTCAAACTATCATTATACTTTAAATTTAAAAAAAATCATTATCAGCAGTAAGTTGTAACTATAAAATGAAAATGCAATGCTTGATACCATCAAATTAAAAAATTACAGGAGTTTCTCTCAGACAAACACTTTTGAAACTTGTTTACATTTTATTAATAGTAATACACATGGGAAAAATTAACTCAAATCCGCCCACTTAGTAACAGACAATAGGGAATACATCGCAGACTGCAATGACCGTGACTGTTGCCCATTAAATTCTGATCTGATTGACTTACTAGTCTGTTGAATGAATTCAATTTGGACCATTTAATTAGTTTTTAACTTCATTCAAAGCTTCTGAAATAAGTTCCAATCTGTAGGGCTGTATTCCAAAGTCAGATGTTTCATTTTTGGGGCAAAAAGGAATCGCTTCTTGAACATGACAACCTGAGCGATGCTTCTTCATTTGACTTAAAGACATGCACACTGACTGTTACAAATACTTCGAGCGAGTAAGAGCTCTTCAGTATAGGAGAGTAAGGTGAGAATGCCGATGTTTGAAGGCTTATATCTTTATAATTAAGCATAATTATATACTCATAGTTTTGGAATTATTATTTTAAAACAAAGTTAACCCGATTATAAAGAAAAAAATGTTGCGCTCGGTTTGTCCTTTAAGGCTGGTTTGGTTAAAACGAGTGATTGCAATAAGGGGTAAAGGATTACGTCTTAAAAAACACAAAACACGTCTGTGTTCTTGTAGTAACTTCTGGCTTATGTATGGTATTAATACATATGGCATATATGCTATGGACGGTTTTTTCGTTCCTTTGTTTAGACGACGACATTGATAACGAAGTCTGTCCTGTTTACAGGATCTGGGCTGCTTTCTATGCCTTCACACTGGACTAACGTATCTGGTTATGAAGACGATTGTCACAAAGGCTGCACAGGATCTGCTTTTGAACCTCACACAGCGTACTGAGGCGTTAATCACAGCACTCTGAACTAGACGACACAAGGCTGATAAGAGTATACTATAAAGTGGTTTTAACTTGAGTAATTAGCTAAAAAAAATCATCAGATAAATTACAAGGTGGGAAGAACCGTCCGACTTGATCAGTTGAGAACAACTTACATAGATAGATAAATGGTGTGTGTGTGTGTGTGTGTGTGTGTGTGTGTGTGTGTGTGTGTGAGAGAGAGAGAGAGAGAGAGAGAACTTTAAAGCGACTTCATTTTCTTTGGTTTGTGAAATTAAATTAAGTCTGTTCGTCAACGTTTTCTATCCATTTTTTCTACACGGATTCCAAGTCGTCGAAAACGAGTAGCTGGGGCTCTAAAAATAAAACTAATTTGACAGACCAGCGGGGTTTAGCGGTTAAGTAGGAAGAGGCTTCTGATAGCTTGGTGAATCGGACCTTGCTTATAAACCTTCGCTATTTTTTCTGTGTGCTTTTGGCTCAATGCGTCGCTGGAAATCTCGAATAAAGATCAGACGGCCCGAGAAGTTCCACGGTGATTTCTGCTCTCCATCATGACCACGTAGCAAAGATGTACCGTTCTGGTGACAGAAGAGCATTCAGAAATGGGACACTTTTGGTTTGGAGTGGAGTCCACATTGGAGTCGTCTGCTGCGAATGGTGGGAGTTATTAAAGCGTAACTCAGGCTGAAAGTGTTTATCATGCAAAGAGGTGATATCCTGGCGTGATTTGGAGACCGCGGTGATACGACGACCAATCTCCGAATGATCGTCAATGCAGATTTTCCCGTTCCTCCGCTTATGAAACACATTGGTCCCTCAAAGCTTTACGGTGTCTTTTTACCCTTTGTATCAGCCTACTGTAGTGCAGTTTTTACCTCCTTAATTAAATGAGCACATAACATGTCAAGTTATGGCAGAAGATGCATTGGATGAAGCGGCCAGAGGTGACCAGTTTCTCTACGCCAGCCCTTGAAAGAAAAGTCAGCGCATGCGTCGTCACGTCGCAGCCTGTGCTGGTGTACCGGATAAATGAATACCACTCACAGGAACTTTGATCAAACCCTCACGACAGGAAATCGACAGACGTACAGAGGCTGCATCGATCAGAACGCGAATTCGGCGCATATTTCGTAGATTTTGGATGATTACGATGAGAGTTTTAGCACAGATTTTGTCACCTTGCCCCTTACTTTACCTTGGTCAGCAGCAGCTGGTCAGCTGACAATGCAAGGCGGGACATAACTTTGCCGCAGCTGTCTAGAGTAAAACAAGAGCAAGTAAACAATACCGAACGGATAGGTAACTTCAATATGGCAGGAAACGATAACTTTTATTTTCTTGTTTTCCCTATTTCTTTCTCAGAAGAATTTTCGGGATACTTATGTTTATGCCTCACCGGCACAGTTAATCTTTAATGGGAAGCTTCCCAAACACACGGTATCAAAAAAATTCTTACAAAACGTAAGGGCAGAAAACGGTACGACATATAGATAACGTTGGCTCAGCAGTGGTTGTTTTAAAAAAATGTAAAGTATTTTTGGGAGATGTGTTTCTTGCATATAATAAACTGGGTAAAGTTTTTTTGGGATGAAGAAATTATCAGTGAGCCTTTCTTCTATAATGTTAATATCAAAGTAAACACTAAACCTATCCTTTACAAAAAAACTGTTTAGTTAAAAGGATGATTCTGTATCTTTCAGTGGTTTCTGTTAAGAAATATTTATAAAACCAGACGAGAATATTTAGTGCGCATTAATCCCCCATCAACCTATTTTTTTGTTCCACGAACGTACACGTAAACATATCAAACAGCAAAAAACCACATCACTAAGACGCGAATCGTATGGATTGTTCTATGAATAGAAAAACCAGTATTGTTGTTCAGCATGATGTCTATGTTTTCATAATCTAAAGTAGTTTATGACTATAGTACTGTTTTTTTCTAGTGGTTTCTGAAACAAGGGGACCAACAAACAGTCTTTCTTAACTATGGGAACAATGCGCAAGAAGTCGTGGATGTGGATGTCTTCCGCAGTAAGTGTCTTTTTACCTGGTTTTCGACCTGGCGCTATATGGATTTTCCCGTTCCTGCCACACGTTACAACTCATTGCTAATTTTACCTGAGGCATTCAAAGTTTTTGATTAGTTTTACACTTCATATCGACAGTATGTAGTGAGAACATTAAATTTGATCATTCTTAACATTTTTGGACAATTTCAGTTGGTTTGGTGTCTTGCAAGGAAGATGGAGCGCGGATAACTAACATAAGAGAGTGGCAGTGAAACATGTATGTTAATATGAGATGGAGAGAACGACAGTTTCAGCATGTAAAGATAAAAAAAAAATCTAGGGGCGTCAAAGGATAACAAAGGGCGAGGAAGTGATTGAATGGGAAGGTGGAGGTTAGTTAAGAAGGGTGGGAACATAGCGGACGACTGGGTAGTAATATGATGTTTGCACGTACCAGATGTGGCTGTGCATAAAATGTAAATGTTTAATGGTGTTTTTTAGTCACCAAGTAGTATAAAAGTTGCGCCATTCGCGTTGTTGAGAACAGGTCCTCAGCCGGATGAGCCGAAGACAGTCTGAATCGCGCGAAATCCCGTCTGCAGGAGTAACTCCGGTACAGGTGAGTATCGCTGCAAATATGGAGGCCTTAGATCACTGTGATCATTAGGTGTTATTTGTAGGACTTATGCTCGTGATGACATCTCAGACCGTATACCTCTAGCTATCTGCGTGCGTGGTCTAATATGTATATGCGGTCTGTTAAAAAAAAAAAATCAGTGTATAAGGCTAGCAGGGCTTCTGTGCCTACAGTGCTGCATAAACAGCGTGATGCTGCGCACGAGAAGCGGGTTTACTGATTGTTATTTTCCTGTAGTTGTATCACAGCGGTGCAGCAAGTAAATATAGAAATAAAACCAACTGTATGATAATGGCGGTCTTTCTTTTTATCTTGTAAGTCGACATGTTAATTTGAACATTTTTGTGATTCTCTTTATCTCTTCTTGATCCATAAATTGACCAACCGCTTTGCTGTCGTCTTTTAACACCAATAAGGATGTGAGTAAGCTGTCTCTTTCTGTACAGGGCTTTTCGCTTTAGGGAAATTACAATATCATAACATGAGAATCTGATAATATGCCATGAATGATATTAGAGCTTGTGCATGACTCTAGTTAATAAAATATTCGCATTCGTTTTTTACTCTTTTTCTCATCTCGCTGTCTTTATCCGTAGGTCTTTCCGCGGTCGGTTATTTGCGTGTGCCTGCACGCACTCAGCGCACTGCAAAGACCTTGTCCGTTTTTCGCTCAATACCGCAAAAATTTGAAATATGAAAATAAGGGGTAAAATGATCAGTTAACTCCACTATTAGAATTTGCATCAGTATTTCTGACATTGTTTTATTGCTAATCTTTCTGTGTGGACTTTCGTCGCATAGTTTTGCGATCCACACCATCTGTCGTAAAAAAGTTTATTGTTGGTGCCATTGGTAACGATGACTTTTCGTCAAGGAACTGGGTGATAGCACGCCCATAAGTATTGTAGTCAGCTACCTGTAGCGGTGAGAAGGGTGCTGAGTTGTGCTGTTCTATATGTATGTAAATTATTCTGGAGTCGTCTTATTATGAAGTCTTATTATAAGAAGTCTTGGAGAGAAACATCTAAGATTTTTACTTGACGTCCTGTGGCCTGTAAATTTCTTTTTCTCTGTTGTTCTATTGCAGAGCAGATTTCTTACAGGCAGTCATGAAGTGCGGCTTTATTCTTCTTTTTCTAGCCGCAGTGGCTTTTGTCGGTGGTGAGTATAAATAATAATAATAATAATGAAGATTTTTATAGCGCATATTCACACTCATAGAGAGCATGCTCTTAGCGCTTATAACGGGGAAGAGACGTGGCTTAAGGAGATACAGAACGCAGGGAACGAAAGAAAACGACAGTACTGACGAAACAGATAACAAAAGGCATCAAGTAACAGGAACAGAGAAAAATAGTGATGGGTAGAGTAGAAAGAGGGAAGGGGGGGGTGCAAGGACTAGCATTGTGGACTGTGTTAGGAGTAATGCTCAAGGAAGATGTGCGTTTTCAGTGCAGATTTGAAAGATTCAATTGTGGGAAGGTGACGGATATGAAAAGGAAGAGAGTTCCATTGTTTTGCAGCACAGTAGCCAAACGTCCTGTGACCATATGTTGTTGTTCTGGTGACAGGAACAATTAGAGTACGGTTGTCAGACGAAGAGCGGAGTTGTCTGGCCGGAGAGTAAGGGATGAGAAGTTCAGAGAAATAGTCAGGACAGGAGCCAGCAAAGAAATTAAAACACAGCACAGACAGTTTGCATTGAATGCGAGAACGGACGGGTAGCCAGTGTAGGAAACGAAGGAGAGGAGTGACATGGTCCCTTTTCCTTGCTCTAAGTACCAGACGTGCAGCGGAGTTCTGTACTCTCTGGAGTCTCTGAATGAGGTAGTCAGGGCAGCCTGAGCATATGTGTATTGTGTGTTGGGAGGGGAAGGGAGGGAAGGGTATATACACCTTGAATTTACACGGGTGACGTAAGGCCAGAGATTCCTGCACTGGAAGAATCAAGCTATTGTTCACTCACTCCACCCACCCAGGTTTACCCACTCTCTAATTAATGGTCATGCACAAGCACTTTTCTTTCCTCTTGACACTTCTGTTTTTCAGATCTCGCGGTAGCTCAGTGCCTGGCAGCAACTTTTGACGGTGGTTAGAATAAAAAGGGAGGAGGGTCTTGGAAAAAAGTTTGGCTCTCCCCTTCTCTTTGCCGTGTATGATGAATTTACACTCGTATTAATTACACTCGTTGTACAGTTCAAATGACATCCCCAGGTATTTTTTTGCTACAGCTAGTAAACCAGTATAAGATATCAAAGTGTGTGGTAGCGATAAGGCAAGCATAGAACAAGCACAGTCTACACGGGCGTTTGTATAGAGTGTGGAAATATTTTCAGAACACCAGCAGAAATAGTACTCGTCGTTATTGAAGTGGTAGGGTGAGTAGTTACTGCCGTAGTAAGACACGTTGCAGTATAATTAGAAGCAAGAACATAAAAAAAATCAGCCCTAAGACAGACCTTGCAAATAATTTCAGTGCATCGTAGCTATTTTAGTAGCAGCAGTACAAACAGAAATACCACTACTATTACTCATAATAAGAATAGTAACAACAGCAGCAGCAATGTGATGCATGAAGATGTGTGAATGTGTGTTACGTTACACAGGGAGAGCAGCGTTCACTTGTAGCTCAGAGTACGGCAACCGCCTGGTGCAGTTTAACGGCTACAGAGCCAGGGTGGAGCTACCCTGCAAGTACAACGCTATTAAGGGCCAGAAATGCGGTGACTACGTCATCAATATCACCCCGGGTATCACCTATAACGGCGTCGATTACCTCTCTGCCACGGCCTGGCTGGGTGTCAAGAGGATCTCCGACGGAAAAGAGATCGAATTCCGCACCAGCTACAAGATCGCCGGCAAAGTAAGGGATGGCAACTTTCCTGTCTGTCTGTCTGGTGTTAGCAAACTTAAATATTTAATTGAAATATGGCAGTTTAAAAAAGCTTACGATCACCGTTAAGTGGTTTGCAAAAATGGCCCACTAAAAAAATCTTTCAAAACACTGAGAAAAAGCATATATATTTTAGAAAAAGAAACATAGTTTGAAACAAATGTCCACTTACTTTTCTTATACATTTAGTGTGAACTGAGGTCAAACTAATGACTCTTTTTCATCGTGGAGGAGATAAAGAAGCGTACAGCACGTGTAGGTCTGCAGCGGACAAAATCTCTAAACAGAGAGAGAGAAAATTTTTACTCGTGTATGTGATTTGTCGGGTTAGGACGCGAGTTCATGGCCCACTCAGCTTGTTCTATTTTTTTTCACAGTACCTGACAGAGCTGCAGTGCGAGGGTTCAACAACCCTGCTGCCGATTGTGAAGAAAGACGGCGAACTTCAGTTCACCGACATCTTTAACTACGCTCCCGAAGATGACGGCCTTAGTGTGATCTTCACTGAGAAGCAAAATGTCTGGTCGTTCAGCTTTGGGCTGTATGAGTTCAAGGGCAGTAAATTCAAGTCTTCTGACTGGTCCTTCACTTGCAATGACGACAGCGCCCCACTAGTTCCGTATCCTGAGCAGCTCTGTGGTGAGAAAAATTTCCACTTAGGAGGCTTTGAAAGTTTTTTTTCACAAAAGTACGATGCTTTATGCAATCTTTAATTCCAATACATATACCTCCCATACAATTCAAAAAACCATTTTTAGATATGCATGTCGAATAAAACATCTACTAAACTTATATTTAAACAGGTTGGGGGATTTTAAAGTTTTATTGGCCCCAAGTACATAATATCACCAAGTTATTCGAAAGAAACTTTAATTGCAATATAATAATAACAACAACAACAACTGCGCCGAGTACTGAGCCTTGGGGGACCCCACAAGAAAGTGGAGCAGGGTGAGATGTTTGACCATTAACAAACACAGCCTGCGTCCTAAAAGTGAGATAGAAGTTGAACCATGCTAGTGCTGATCCAGATACTCCGTAGAGGGTGTGGAGTCTTTAATGGAGGAGAGAGTGGTAGGTAGTGTAAAATGCAGCAGACAGGTCAGTAGATTAAGACAGAAACATCACCACTGTCAAGGGCAGATAATATACCGGTGGTCACTTTAATTAGTTTCGGTACTGTGAAAAGGTCTTTATGCTGACTGAGCTTGGGGAATGAGCTGGTGCTCTTGTAAGTAATATATATATAATAATAATATGAATGGATTCCATTAGTCACTTACACTATGTCAGTAAACTAGTAAGCAGTACTAGAAAATGTATACTTTAGAAGGATTAAACTTTTTATACCAAAACATATCATCTTTCTATTGCAGTGACGTTTAGTGGAAACCTACCTACCCATCAAATACCACTGAGTTGGGTGTGTTTATTCTTAGTCTGAAAACATACTTATAAGACAGGAGTCGTAATTTTGTAGCAAGAACCGAAGTCCCCCATACTTTACGATAATAGAAGGGAAAATCTATAATCAAATAAATTCACCTGTATATCTGCAGGGAGTGAAAGTTTTCTACAGCGATCTCATTGCCCAATATGCACGATCAAAACACAGATTCTATGAGCCACTGAGAATGTATTGACTTGAACACCTAGATATAACAACACAAACACGACTTAACTATTCCTTATATTAAAACTCCCTATTGAAAACAGGTAGATTAAGTATTTTCGCTTTTGAACAAACAGTACATTTAGTTTTTTTCAAATTAACAAATACCGCTTGGCGCAAAATGCTTTGCGTGCTTTCTGTAATATTGTATTAGAGTCAGAACATTTTACAATGTCCTAAACATGTAAAAACCTGAACGGGACTTGCATTATCTAACGCAAGATTTTGTCACGGTTTGAAGCAAATAGCCATTAACATCTTTCTTTAAACAATTTTCCCAAAGGAAAGATCTTTAAATTATATAAAATGTTGTTGTATAGTCAATAAATGCACAATAAAGCCACTTCTTTCAGTCCCTGACGTTTATAATGCTATGTAAATTAATAAATTAAGGAAGTGTTGAGTTCCTAGCCCTAAATCCAACTTACCTCTGACCAAGTTAAATACTACAGAAAATCGGTCTTGGCCATATGATTGAGTGCCTTTTGCTTTCTTTACAAAATTACTAGCTTCATCCTCTGTTAATGGTGTGTGTGTGTGTGTGTGTGTGTGTGTGTGTGTGTGTGTGTGTGTTGTTAAATGTTTTTCATTAAATTTCAGGAAATACATCTAAAAACGTTCTGAAGGACAGGACTGCTGACTTCACCCAATGGTCAGACGACGTAGCCACTGTTATGTTCGACGTGTTCGGTAATCCCAAGATCACCCAATACGAGAAGTAAGAAATAATACCCCTCCCCAACAATGTAAAGGAGGCATTCATCATCCCAGTCTTTCGTCTCTAAGTAACAAAATGACAGGGAGGAAAAAGTCATGTACGTGTTACCGATCCTAGCCTTAAATACAATCACAACCTAGAACTTGTGCGAAACTGACTTGTGCCTTTCACGTTTCAGTCTCTCAGCGTGCTTTTTCTTTTTCGTTTAAACTCAGAAATTATATTTATTATATCCTGAGGTTATGTCCCGACTTTGACCAATATAGTTATAACAGTTATTCTCCTGACATAGTTGTCGAAAGGGTTTACGGCTCTAGTGGGGTGCCAATTTTCTTTTCGTGGATTCACGCATGATACTATTTCCCCAAATCGGGAAGAAAACGCCCCTTCCATTCTGGAGATATGTTCCTACAAACAGGTCAAAATAAACAACACATCCGTCAGGATTTCCGTGGTTCTGTTTTCTTTGTCAAGGCCTACGCCAGTGGGAGACCTGGGATAGTATAATCATTATTAATTTGTATATTATTAATCTGTGTACAAACGTGACGTCATGAGTTTGACCTCTTCATGTATAAGACGACGTTTGAAGACGTGTATCTCGAAAACAGAAACGGAAGGAGGTATTCGCCCAATTTTTTTAAGTATCTCACGTTGAACTTTGTCCAGCCGTTAGATTAAAAAAAACCGAAGCCGAAGTAGAAGAGGATTCATATGCCGATAATTAAGGCTCACGCTCACACGCTGAGCAGAAAGGAACACTTACTGGTCGTTGCGTTTTTGCCAGCTACTTCTCATTGTCTCCCTTGCGCTTGTGACAGAATTGAAGACTTCTGCCAAGTCAGCCAGGAAAAGCTCGTCAACCTCTGCCCCGACGACGCAGCGAGAGAAAGGACCATCGCCGCTTGCTATAGGATCCTGGGTGAGAAAGGTCACCGGAAGTGTCTGACAAAGTACATGTTCTCACCCATCGAAATATTTGCCGTGAGTTTCGCGCCTCTCTGTGGCCGTATAATAACGCTTTTCCTGCCTTAAAACATTCATATGGGATGAAAATAAAGTGCCAAGGAAAAAAGGTTTTGACGACACAGTCCATTCGTAGACTTCTACGTATATCGTGATTGTAGGTACACAAGAAAAAAACTTCAAATACAATATTTTTCGTAGCACGTTTAACAATGAATACGTTTGTTTTTCATAAGCAGTTTCATTACATTAGCATCGCTATTGTTTCCAATCCTTATATTTGATGCTGTTTTAACATTCACTGATTCATTTCTTCTTTCTGCTGCGTTATCATAACGAGTGCTGTTTCTCTTGACTTGCAGAACTGTGTTGACTGGATGTGTCAAGGAGCTCCACCCAAGGACCCAACCAAAAGCTGTGACAAAGTCGCCGAAGGCATCGACGACTGTCGCGAGTTTCCAGTTCTGACGGAGCTGGTGAAGGAGTCCAAGTGTTACAGCGGCCTGAAGTACCGACTGAAGGACGACAGTGAGAATGACAGCTGTCCCTAAACCTCTGATGTCACAACACTTGACAACCACGACGTTGCGCAAAGCTTTAACGCTTTAGCGCTTTTCAAGCCACAATTTTTACTCCTCTAAAGAAAACTTATTCTGTTAATTTAGATGATCATGTTTTCTAAACTGACATACGTGAACACCCTGTTCTTATTAACCAAGTCTCAAAAAAGAGTATTGTACTGAGCAGTGTTTAACCGGAGTACTCTAGCAGCACAATGGTTGTGAAAGTTTTATGAGGGTCTCTTTGACGTATATACTTTCTGCTAAATGCAGCAAGCAGTAGACAATATCTGAATAAACTTTATTGGAAGTATGCATAACCTTTTGTCCTTGTTTTTAATGTCGAAGGTCTATATTATTGGTGTGCGTGCGTGCGTGCGTGCGTGTGTGTGTGTGTGTGTGTGTGTGTGTGTGTGTCTGCGCGCGCGCATGTTGATCGGTGTGAATATTCATGAGAGGTATCTAGAGACAGATGAAGGGGGGAACACACTAACAAAGGTCTTTTTCTAACCAACAATCTCCCCATCCTACTACAGTTTTATCTTTCCTATCTTCTGTCTACACCGGTCTTTCTCCTGCCTTCTTTTTTCCATCATACCTTTATTTTCATATTACTATTTTCTCTGTGGTCTTCTTTAGACACCCTGAGTTTGCCGTGCAGGGCAACCCGTGTCGGGAGAGGAAGGAATCCCGGAGGTTCAGGTCCCTGATGGATTGCGGCCCGTCATACCAACACACCTCTTTTGGTCGGCCTTCTAGACGGGAGGTTGGTGTGGCCCACACCAATCAATCGGCTGGTCGTGTATTGCCCTAGCTTTATTAGATAGCTGCGGCTGGGTTCAATCTGGTCTTCCTTTCAGAAGGCCAGAGTTTATTCTTTCTGCATCCCTGGTGCGACCCTGCTGGAAATGCCCTAAGTGGTACCGCTCGGTCGCATCCCCTTGTTGGACTCCGTGGTAGGTGGGGAGCAGAAGGAACGAATTACATAGTTCTTATTATGGCACCAAACAAATCGACCCTAGGAAAACAAATAAGAGAATATGAGTCTTCGGACAGTGAGAATGAGATGCGTGACAGTGTAAAAGTGTCTGCGGAGGGGGCCTGGCTCCGTTTTCTTGTTGTTGAGTGCGCAGAGCCGGCCCGGCTGCTCTCGTCCCTTTCCCCTTTCGCTATTGAAAAAGGTTTTAAGAATATCTCATCTAATTTCTCTACTATTAAACGTTTGCATTCTGGACAATTCCTAGTCCAGTGTGCAAATCGAAAAGCACCTGAAGCCCTGCGCCGATGGGATGGAAAACAGTTTGTAGATCGTCCTATCGAAGTAACCGCACACAGATCCCTCAACTCTTCAAAAGGGTCATACATGACTTCATTGAGGTTGGGTATTTACGGGTTAAAGTTTCACTCTTCATACCTTCTCCGTTGCGCTGCTTCAACTGCCAGCGTTATGGTCATGGAGCCAGTTTCTGTAAGTCCCAAGCCCGCTGCTTTCGCGTTGTTTCATCCAAGGACTGCCGAAAGTGGAATGAAAAGGCAGCCATCCAACGCGTACGCGCGAAATCTGGCCTCTCTTACGCCGATGCTCGCCGTCGCGTAGTGGGTGGACCCTCAGGAGCAGCTACTGTAGGCTCCACTTCCTACTCGGCAGTCGTTGCAAAACGACCGTCACTGTGTCTATCAAGACGGACATGACATGGGTCTCTTCGGAGGGCCCTGTCCGAGTCCGTCAAGCTATGCCTCCTCCTCCTGCAAGCAGTGGTGGCTTCCAGTCATCCCAGGCATGTCAAACTCAAAGCAAACAAACCTCACCAGTCAGACCTACACGCCAACCAGCACGAAACACGAAATCTCCAAAAGGTAAAAATACTACACCACAGACAAACAAGAAAGACACACAAACAAAACCAAAATCACAAGAAAAACTTAGTCCACAACACTAAACATCTGAGGCCACTACAGCAGTAAACTCAGGCCCTGTTTTAAACCGTTTTGCCTCTCTTGGCGAGCAGGGCATGGACGTGGATGAGTGACGTCTTGCGTAGCCTTCTCCATCTCGCCACCCCCTGCCCTCTCCTTCTTCTTCTCCTTCTCCCTCTCCTTATGTGAGGCGCTTCGCGTCCTTTCCTCACAGATAAAGCATGTCTACAATCCTTCAATGGAACTGTCGAGGGATCCGAGCCAACATCCGATTCCTAGCATCTCGTTTGTCACCTGATATTATTCCTCTTCATGAGCCTCTTCTCCTACCTTCTACCTCCCTTTCCTTCACAGGCTTTCAAATTTTACGTCAAGACTCGCAATCTGATGTCCCTTCAGGTGAGGCTGCTCTTCTTCTTCGCTCCCACCTTTTGTGGCCAGATAGCACTTTCCACTCCTCTTCAAGCTGTTGCTGCCCGAGTTACACTGGGCAAGACTATCACTATTTTCTGTGTCTATCTTCCTCCGTCCGCTCGGATCTCCCGACAAGACCTTGAGGGTCTTCTAACCCAACTTCCTTCTCCCGTCCTTGTTTTGGGGGACTTTAACGGGCACCACCCTCTGTGGGGCGGGGATTTGATTGACCCTAGGGGAGTGCTGTTGGAATCATTTTTTATGAAAAGTGATTTCTGCCTCTTAAACGATGGCTCAAGCAGTTTTTGTCGGCCATCCAGCAGCACCGTTTCAGCAGTCGATCTGTCAGTAGTCAGTCCAACAGTATTACTAGATTTTACCTGGACTGTACATGACGACCTATGCGGCAGTGATCACTTTCCAATAATTGTACGGTTTTTGAATACTCTGGAGCAGGTAGATAATTGTTACATTTGATAATTGGAACTTGACTAAGACAGATTGGCCTGCTTTTCAGGGCCTCTGCGACACCCGCCTTTGTTCTAGTGATAGTTTTAATTTAGATTACTGTGATAGCAACCAGGACCACCATATAAAAATTTTTACGACCGTTTTAGCTAAAGTAACTTCGGCAACCATTCAAAAGAAAGGGACACAGAAACATCATCTACGTGTCCCTTGAAGAGTGCAGGGTGGCCCAACATTCTCGGAAGAAGGCCCAGCGCCTTGCCTTCCGCCAACCCACTCTGAAAAATATATAGTTAACTTTAAACGCAACTGAGCACGAGCTCGTTTCATTTTCAAACAAAGCAGAAAACTTGCGTGACAGAGGTTTGTGTTATCACTATCCTCCCGCACCACCTCCCAGGCGGTGTGATCGACTGTGAGGAAAATAAAGGGAAGGTTTCAGTCTGTTTCAATAGGCCACCTGCAGGTTGGAGACTCTGTCCTCACTGAGGAACGAGATGTTGCTAATACCTTGGCATCCACCATTGCTCAAAACTCCTCTACTTCTCACTATTCTCCGGAATTTCAGCGCCTGAATTCTGTTCAGGAATTCTCTTGCTGTAACTTTTCTTCTGATATCTCTGAACAATACAACAAACCTTTCTCTCCTAATGAACTGCAGCAGGCCCTTCAGAAGTGCAAGGACTCTGCACCTGGCCCAAACAACATTTCTTATCAGCTGCTAACTCATCTCCCACAGGCCTGTCTCATTCTACTTCTAAACATCTTTAACTTTATTTGGGTGTCCGGCTGTTTCTCTCCCTCGTGGAGAGAGGCAGACGTGGTGCCCATCCCAAAACCTGGCAAAGATCCTTCTGATCCCAACTCTTACCGTCCTATCGCTCTCACTAGTTGTCTGTGCAATACTTTAGAACGCATGGTGAATGCCTGGTTCACTTGGCATCTCGAATCTCAGGGTCTCCTCTCCAACCTGCAGTGTGGCTTTAGACAATACCGCAGTACCCTGGACCATCTGATCAGTTTTGAAACTTTTGTTACAGATGCATTTGTTAGCAAAGAGCATGTGTTAGGAGTTTTCGTTGACTTGGAGAAATCGTACGACACATTACCTGGAAGCAAGGTATTCTGTTGGACCTTCACGCCCTTGGCTTCCCAAACGGTGGCCATGTAGCTGCGGCAGCAGTTCCGTCCTGCCAGCCACAACAGGCCTCTTTTGCCCGACCTGCGGATGGGTGCTCTATTTTCTCTGCGGAACTTCACGCCATCTTGCTAGCCTTGCAGCATGTTCACCGCTCTTCGGACCAAAATTTTATGATCATCTCAAACTCGTTATCTGCTCTACAAGCCCTTCTCTCCCAACGTTCTGACCACCCCTTCGTGTTCCAGATTCATACTATCCATGCAGCTCTACTCCAACGGAAAAAGACATTGTTTTCATCTGGGCTCCTGGCCATGCTGGTATCCCGGGCGATGTTCGAGCGGACCAGGCCGCCAAGGCTGCATTTCAGTCTCCTGCTAAGTTACACTCGATAGTATCAACAGACTGTAAATCTTTCCTCTCGACCTATGTTCAGTCCTTGTGACAACGCCACTGGGACACTGGGCCAAAATAATTTACATGCCCCCCTTTCCCCTCTTTCAGACCCCTTGCCTTCATGGCGTCCTGTGCGGCGGGAGGAGGTAGTTCTTCCCAGACTAAGATGAGGACACACGTATGCCACGCAGTCGCACCTTTTACGAGGTGAACCACTGCCAGGATAGGGCTTTACCACAAGATTTAAGCTTTTTTATACCTTGATAATTTTTGATTTTTGGTATGTTGGTGGCTTTTTAGGCCACAACACCCATTTTTACATGTTACTCACTCTTTTACCTTGTTCCTGATTCTTGTGTTGGTATATTAATATGTTATGTTTAAATTACTTAGGGGTTTGTCCCTAAATATTTTAAAGCAAGATTACTTTTCTCGCCGTGGTATAGCCCTAGTAGCTGGCACGGCGTTAAACATAAACAACCAACCAACCTTGTTGTATACTCATAATGAGTCCTTTTACGTTGAGCGTTTCTCTCCTTTTGACTTGCAGAACTGTGAAGACTGGATGTGTCAAGGAGCTCCGCCAAAGGACCCAACCAAAGCTGTGACACGGTTGCCGAAGCCATCGACCACTGTCGTGAGTTTCCGGGTCTAACGACGTTGGTGAAGGAGCTACCGGCTGAAGGACGACAGTGAGAATGACAGCCGCCGACATCACAACCCTTGACAACGACGACGTCGCGCGAAGTTTTAAAGGCTTTAACTGCAATAGTGCTTTTACAGCCACAATATTTCATTTCTATACAAAGTTTACGCTGTTAATTTAGATGATCATGTAGTCTAAATTGACATGTGTTAGCGTTTGTTAACAGATCTTCTCCCAAGAACAGCAAAACTTCAACCTTGCTCTCAATAAACAAGTTTCCAAGAAAAGCCTTGTACTGTACAGTGCTTAGATGGAGTACTCTAGCAGCATAGTCGTTGTGCCCGCCTGAAAGTCTTATGAAACTGACTGAAAGTCTCTTTGACGCTTATACTTTATGCTAGATGGTAAAAGAAGTACATAATTTTTCAATAAACTTTATCTGAACTATGATCAACCTTTCGTCTATACTCGTAATGTTGAAGGTGTGTGTGTGTGTGTGTGTGCGCGCGCGCGCGTGCGTGCGTGATTAGTTGATAGGCAGAAGGGGTAGACATTAATAGATAAGTGCTTAAAAGAGAAAAATTTCAAATCTTTATTTACGAGGGTATGGAATAAGCAAAAGTAACGTGTTTTTTTTTAATCTGGCCCTCAATCTAAAATAGGGAGAAGGGATGGAGAAAGCGTGAATATTAAGATGGGTAAGGGAACATAAATACAGGAAAGATTTCTGGAAGTACAGGCCGGGAAATAATAATAATAATAATAAATAGAACATTTGTATAGCGCCTTTTATCAGCATTAGCCAGACTCAAGGCGCTTAAAATATAAACACATAGACATGAGAATAATAATGGTCTCATTAATCATTTTGTGCATAGAAAGTATCAGACAAGAAAACAAGTATGTATTGACAAGTATGTTTAAAAAAATCTATTTTCATTACGAAGAGTCAGGTGTAAAGATCCATGACCTATCCAGTCATCTTTTTTGTGTAAGTTGTGTCTTGTGATTTTGTGTGTATGGACGCGTGATAAGGGGCAGCCAACCGCGAAACAACTAGAAACATATTTTGGGGGTTGCTTCCCTTGTTTTGTTCAAAAGGGCATGTAACTCTCAAGTGCTTTTTTTGCAAAGCAGACGATCAGCATCAGTCGCCATTCCGATTCAAGCTATACCACAGTCCTTTCTTTTAACCTTGTTTGTCTGGTTCTTTGAAAAGAGCGAGAAAACAGTTTTTCATCAAGATATAGAAACTACGATTTTTATGGACGGTGATTTATTCAGAATGAGCGGGAATTTACTAAATCAATCTGATCGTCGCTTTAGTAACAACTGACAGTTTCTAGACGCTGCATGGTAAGTCTCTCATACTACAAAAAGGGTAGTATTTAAAGCTAACTTCGGAAACAAGCAGAAAACAGTACAAAAAAGTTTTAAAACAGTAGAGACCACCGAAAAGAGTTACAATAGACATGCACGGGGTTTGGACTTTGTGGTAAAAAACTGCATTCTCTGGATTGTTTGTGTAGAGCTAAAACATTTGAACTTGTTTGATCTTAAAACAAGCATTAACATTATGAAAGCAATTTATCAGTCTTATGTCCTAACATAATGGTAAATATCACTGTCACTAAAATCCTTGTTCGCAGGCTGCCTCCCCTGCAAGAACAGTGCTTAGTACATCTGGTGCTTAGAGCTAGTGACCATATGTCACTCTAATCCTATGTTTTCTGCACTGGCTACCTTTCTCGCATTCAGTTTAAGCTGCCTGTTTGGTATTTTAATTTTTTTACAGGCTCCTGCCCTTACTATTTCTCTGAACTTCTTTTACCTACATCCCAGCAAGACAACTTCTCTCTTCGTTTGATGACTGTATGCTAACTATTCCTATCACCAGAACAACATATGATTACAGCATTATTAGTTACTGTGCAGCAAAACAGTAGAACTCTCTCCCCTTTCATATCCGCCATTTACCCACCATCCAATCCTTTAAACGTGCACTAAAAACGCACCTCTTCCGTGAGCATTACTCTTAACAACAGTCCACGTAATGCTAGTACGTTTTCTGACCCTTTCTTTCCCTTTTTTCATCTATTGATCTGTCCGCCTGCTCGTCTTCCACTGTAGATTCACAAAATTCTCAGTCCTTACTGTTTGTTATTCGATTCCTCTTTGCGTCTTTTGTGTTTTTCTTTTTTTACAGTACTATTGTTGATCCTTCCGTCTTTCGTATACAGTCCAAGAGTTCATATCTCGTTCTTGTCTCAAGCGCTGACAGGATGCTCCTTCGTGAACATGTTCATGCGCTATATAAATGACGCGTCATTAATTAATACTGTATTTCAGTATTCCACGTACGCGCTGACCTACACATGATGCATGCATATCCACCCACAGGCTCACACCCCCACACACATCACATAAATTATCACACACACACACACACACAGAGGAGGCGGGCTTCATTTGTCTTTCGAGTGCCAAACAGACGCCTTCTCCCCTGGGTGCGCTGTCACATCCGGTAAAAGAGTAAGCTCGCGAAAGCAAGGTGCACTTCGCGGGCACTGAAGTACGTAATAGATGCTGACATGCTACGTGCCTTGCTCGAAGAGTCAGTGACACCAACAAACTAGACTTCGCCGTGACCGGTAACCGTAGTTATCACTCTTTTGTCGATCGCCGGGTGAAGGCCAGGAAAGTTCTCTCTTCATACAAACAGCTGGGCGCGCGCATGTGTATCGAGACTTAATATGATCTAGGAAGGAGACTGAAGAGAACTCTTAGTGTACTATCTGACGTCCCATATGCTGTATGATGAATATGGAGATATTGTTTGATTCGCTAAATGATGAGTGTAGAGATCTGTGTCGGGTTTAATACACCGTGATGCCAGCATGACAACACTGTCTTCATGTGCTTAGGCGAATCGCTCGGAAAGCTTAAAAGGTCGATGGGCTCAGAAACAATCCTCTACTAGAAGGCACAAAAAGCATTTACGAAGAAGAAAGGCTTGTCTTTTTGCACGAAATCTAAGGAAGAGGGTCAAAGAAAAAAGATCATCGAAGAAGTGTATTTGATGACAATGAAAAAAGTGTTTAATACTTATGATAGAACGTGCTTACCTTTATTCCCTCAAGACTTGAAAATCAAAGCGCATTTGGAGGCAAGAGAGAGTGAAAAAGAAATAGACGAAAGGAATAACTACTGTTTCTAAAGATCTGACGATAGAATCTCTATCCTTCGATATGCAGAAGAGCTCAGGGTCCAGATGAGACACAGAGTCGTGGTTAATGTAGGGATAACTCCAGTTGACGGCCAATTGTGGTAGTGAAGTACAGCATCCTGTTCAACTTGGTCACTGCGGCAATAATACTACCGATTTATATGTGAGAGAGAGAGAGAAAGGCGGTGGCCCCTGGAGAGGCTAAGCATGGATTTCAGTCATGGACGACACAGCAACGGCAGCAGCACCAACAGCAGCAGCAGCAGCATTGGCAGTGGTGGAAGCGGCAGGGAAATCAACATTGCAGTGCTGGGATCTAAAGGTGTTGGCAAATCAGGTAGGATTATAGCAACTTCTTATGACTGACGTATCATCTTCTTGATGATGATGATGATGATGATGATGATGATGATGATGATGATGATGATGATGATGATGATGATGATGATGATGGCAAATTAGAATCGTTTGGTCCCAGGTACAGAACTAAATTAAGAAACTGAAATTTACGCTAGTCTTTGGCAATATTTTACTGTATGCTGCTGTACATGAGTAATTATTTCGGCGTAAATTGAGTAAATTGAATCCAGCAAATCCACTGCTTGTCATTCCTTTAGTTCACAACTCCGAGAAACCAGAGCGTCGACATCGGTTATCAGCAATCGTCACAGACATGGGGCACAATTTTCGGAAGCGTTGCTTAGAATTTTTTTTATTTTGCATTTTTCACTCTATTAGTTATTCTCTGGGCTTGTTCACAAAGCTGTTTTAGGTCGATCATTACATGCAAGCTGTTGTCATGTAAACCAGATATCTTCTGAGGTGACTGCTCTTCTGACAGTGAGCAGTAGCTCCTGATTTGAAGGAGAATGTCGTGAAAAATCAGTTGTGCACATCCCATGAAACTACAATGGATGTCTATTTTCCATTATCTTTTGTTCAGTACTTTATCTTCCTATCTTTTGTACAGTATTGTTATATTTAGATGTTATGTGAAAAAACAAGTGCATTACTCAATTTGTGAGTGAAATAGTGGGTGAGCATCTGCAGTGAACGCCCTTAGGTGGTGTGTGTGTGGGCCCTCACCACTCGTAAGGGAGGGAAAGAGGGAAGATAGTTGCAGTAGAAAGCGGAAAATGAAGTAAATGCGTAGGAGAGAGTGACTGACTGATAGATAAAGAGACAAGCAACCTGAAGGAGACAGAAGAGTGAATGAATTTTGACATCACTTGCGTACATGTTTATATTGCCGATTTCTCAGCAGCTGAAAGTGTTTTGATGCACCTCGCCTGCCTATTTTTGGTGCCTTCACTTGTACAAGTGCGTGAATGACAATGTGTTAACACATGGCTAGCCTTTTAGAAGACTCAGGCTGGTCTGATGGGAATATTCGTTATAAAAATAAGTAATAATAACTTTCCTTTGCTCGGTTTTTTCTTACTTGACTGCTCGCTGTTGCACTTACGCTACTAGCTTCAGTTTCCCTCCATCTTCTCTGCCCCTGATTACAAGACTTCTAGTCAACCTGAAAAAATATGCAAACAGTGTCAGTTAAGAGAGCACTGCTTCTGATCAAGATTCTTTTACTACTACTTGTTGCAACAGTGATAGCGGCGATTTCGTGCGTGGAAGAAAAAGAGGGTGAGCGTGAGAGAAAAGTAATAAATTTATTTAACAACTGAACTTAACGAGCCTTGAAAGAAACCTTTGGCAAATAACGGGAAAGGGTTCCACAAACATTGTTCGAGAAAATTGGACATCTCATGGGCCCTGAAACTTTTCTGAAATTTAGGCAAGGACCCAAATCATGTTGGCCTTTAAGGATAAAAGCACAGATTAGATATTTTTTGCCCCATATTATAAAAAATCCTAAATAGTGCCCAGTATCCTTTTACATTGTCTGGCCGCGATGATGCGACATGAAAGGACACTGTCAGTGATGGTGTTTGCCATGGTGTTTGTAATATCTTCTCAGTTTTTTTCTCAGGCTGGGGCACCAAGGGGCACATTTTTTATCTAAATTATCGCGACATTTTCCTTGATGTGGCTGCAAGCCACTACTCCTGGAGACCTGTGCGATCTCTGTGATCTCTACTAGTGGGAAGTCTACGTATCCTGGTGGTCAGTGCGCTCCAGTGTGGAGCAGAAGGTCGTTGATTATTCGAGGAAAGGTAAAAACGGCGGAAGGAGAATGTTGGACTTCTCCCGCCTCAAGCCGTACCCATGGTTAGCCACTTACTTTAACTACGTGACTCTACAAATGATGAAATGACAAATGACCAACTTTATTAATTTTAGTGGGCAATGTGTGATCGGTTACATACGTTACAAAAATAAAGACAGTACAAGTGATAGTTACAAGATAAGGATAATGCATTATAGAAGACGTAAAACGAGCAATCTTGCATCTAGACCATTCTTAAGACACACCTTCATAGTCACACTTAACAAACACACACACACACACACACACACACACACACACACACACACTACACAACTGACAACCTTACATTATTGTACAAAAAGTATTTCTGTTTTCTGATGCTTCTGACAAAGTAGGGCTTGCTGCACATGTCGAAAGAATCAACCCCTCTCACACAGTAGAGAAGAAGACTGCGATCACCCCTATCCACCTCCATTTAGCAAACTAATCTCCGCTTATGTAGATTTACTCATTTCCTCTGCGGTAGTTCAAGCTTCATACCTAAGGGGATTCGTGTTATTACCGTCTCAGCCCCGCCAGGGACTAGCGCTGATACTGACGATAACAGATTACATTATCAGGACGTTACAGGCAAATCTTCTAATCAAGGTTGGGCAATAAGTTGTTGACAACCCCAAGCTGCAGGACTGGTGGATCACCTTGGCTTTGTGCTATATTCTATTATTCTTTTCTTCCTTTCTTTCTCTCTTCCAGTGTGTGTGTGTATAGGTGCGTGTGTGCGAGAGAGAGAGAGAAAGAACGTGTTAGAGAGAGTGTGTATGTGCATATGTGCTTGTCTTGTGCGCTTGTGCAATAGGCGGAGAGTATCTCATCGGTCAAATTCGGTTGGTTTGAAATGAAACCGGAGGATAGAACCTTCGTCGATTTCTCTTACCCATCGTGCTTTGATGAATGACGGTCAGGTGTATTAAAGCGAAAACCAGGATAGAAACATTAGAGGATACATACGAAACGAGAAGAAAGAAGATGAAACACTGCAGATACACAAAGTGTATCATCATGGGCCATCTGTGATTTGTCAACCACAAATCGTGCCTGCAGCTTCGGAGGATGCAGACCCAAGATACTCTCTACAGCTCTTTCTATCAGTAACAAAATCTCCGTCTTTGAAAATCTTTTTTCGTTTGTTGCGTCCTGGAGCAGTAGTTACGAAACAGAAGTAAGGTTACCCCCAGAGTTAGCCATGAACACGATCTACAGGACCGAGGAGTTTTTAGGGCTTACCCGGATACAGATGTATTTGTGGTTTATAGCTACTGCTCGTGGTTGTTTGCGTGTAATTATATGCATGTAAACCCGGGAGCACGTGCTTGTGAGTGTAGGTAGTGTGTGTGTGTGTGTGTGTGTGTGTGTGTGTGTGTGTGTGTGTGTGTGTGTGTGTGTGTGTGTGTGTGTTCTCTAAGAAGGACGGAACTAATATATTCTCCCTCACCTCCAATATTTCAGTGTCTTGCAGTGCCATGATAACATCTTAACCACACTCTGCCCGCCTGGAGGCAGGAAGCAGAGTGTAAACCTTTCCTGCCTACTTCTTCCCTTTTTCCCGTTAAAACCCCCAGCTGCTGCTACTTCTACTTGCTGATATATGTCTGGTTTGCAGTCGCTTTCTCTATTCTGTGCCTTCCGTTTTCCCTCCTATCCTTTCTCTTTCTCCTCTCTCTCTCTCTCTCTCTCTCACACACACACACTTTCTCTCAGATCTCTCTTATATCACAGTACCTTCTCGGTATGTGGCAGCTGCCTAGCTTTGACGTTGCTTCAGTTGCTTATTTGGCAAAAAATACTAACAACCTTTATCCCTCTCTCTCTTTCTCTTGCCGAGAAGAAGAATCTCTAGTGCCAAAGACTTTCATTAACTGTTTTGTTTACTCCCCTCATGTAGGCCTTTATTCACGAGGAAATGTCACCTGAACACTAGCGCACACTGCGGACGTGATGAATAGGGCGTGCACCGGGGAGGTTTTAAGTCTGCAGGCCACAGGATAAGAACTGATGATCTGTTAATAGGAAGTTGTAAAGAGTTGTCCTGTCCGTGGAGGTGACAGATGTCTAGGTAGCCAAAATAGAATGGCCACGGCTTTGCCTGCTTCCTTGTAGTTACGAATCACAGGTTTTGTTACTTCAGGGTCAGCCATTGACAGGAAGCGACGCCGGGTCCTGTAATTAAAAACAAGTGCAGACCTAAGAATTGGCGAGTAGTCTAGAGGACACTGTGACTCTCTCCCTCAGAGCTTCCACACTAGTCGACTAGACAGTTCGCTTGACTGAAGAACCCGCCCTGTACTGTCCGTCCAAGACATCTACCCGAACAACAGTCTCTAAAGTCTTTCCACTGCACGCGCTTCTCGTGTCGGTGTGTCCATAATTAAAAGTGCGCGTGCTCGCCGTCATGTCTCGGTAGCACGTCAGAATAATCTCGCCCTGGCGCCACATTCACGCGAGAAGTTTGCAAACACTCCAGCCGCCCGAGAATTGATGTATTCTTCTTGAGCGCCAGGTGCCGATGTTTGCAACAACTTGTCAGCAACTCACCCAGAAAAGAAGAAACATCGATGACTCAGCCCTTTTGCATCAGGTGTAGAGGCACATTCACGATTTCCCATGTAGTGTGCGTTTAGATACTGGTCGAGTCAAAGATGTGTCCGATCATATTAGCACAGAATTATTCTAGACACTAACATGGATACGTGTTTATAATAACAAGGCTGGTCACTCAAGAGTTATTGTGCTCGTGCAGTCGCCCCACAGCTTGTCAACAGCAGGCTGCGTTGTCTCGATATAGCATAATGATCAATGGTTGTCATTCATCTTCCCTTCCTTTCAATTGGAAAGGTAGATGTATCATTTAGAGAAAGAGAAGAAGTATTCCAATGCAAACAACTGTTCTGGCTTCATTTGAATAGTCAAGATGTTCAAATTGAGTCTCAGCGATAGCGAAAAATAAAACTACGCATCTTCCTGTATCGCAAAAACGTTTTGTGGCAATATATACAGCGGGCACACACACACACACACACACACACACACACACACACACACACACACACACACACACACACACACACCGTTTTATTTTTCAAAGCCTGTCTGTTTCTCGGCAAGTGTTTACCTGTGTCTGGCAGCAGGACAAACCTGGCCACAGTTTGCTAGAGCACGCTATTTATAGACCCAACGCTGTGATAACACCGTGACCGCAGGTGTGTTGGACGCGGTGGCCGACAGCTGTTTACTTGCCGACACTTAGGCGGAACTACATTGTATCAGACAGTAATGATGAAGCCACTGCTTTTGACACGCACTAACCGACAAAACACACACACACACACACACACACACACACCCGATATGCACGACTGTTTATGGTGCTAGTGATGAGGCGGTGGTGGTGGGTGGAAGGTGGTGAGGAGGGAAGGGACACACGATCGGTTTTAGCACCATTCGTTGACCTTAAACCTATCTCAGCATCTCCTGGCGAAACTTAGGCAGTTCTTCGTAAAGGTACACTTTCCAGCAGTCACGGCCACGCAGTGCTTCCACCAATGGACTGCAGTCCCAAACGATATGCACGTGCACTCAGTCTGAGACATAGAGTCTGTGCTACACTCTGCGAGAGAGCAAGTTATCTGCGTGGTATTAGCTGTAGGATTAAAGACTTTGTCTGCCAACCAGCGACCAATAAGCCTGCTTTTCTCAAAGGTGTGCCATCGGAATCTAGTGCTGAACAGCCAATGGGTAAACTTTGCATAACATACGAGTGGACTTTTGCTAACTTTCGCATGAGAAACGTGACATCAATGACAAGCAAGAACCTATAGATGTTTGGTAAATGCAATGTTTTTGAAACTGACAAAACTTGGAGTATTTGACAGATGTCTGTGTGTGTTGGGAGGAGAGCATGTTTGTCAGTCACTATGCAAGTACACAGGTGCCACATAAAGAAAAAATTACGCACCCGAGACGAGATCTGAACCAAGGACAGTTGATCATCACTGTGTTGGTGACAGATGGTTACGGGCCACTTTGTCGCTTTTACATTGGTCATCGATGGTCATATCTTGCGATTAATCGTGTGATTCATCAGTCTTACATGATTAACCGTACAGAAATAAAGTCTTTAGGTCTACGCATATCCAATTACTTATTTGTCTAAATAGTAATAATAATATAACTCATTCATTCCTTCAAAAAAAGAGGTGAGTTCGGCTTACTAACGAGGTACAAAGGGCAGTAGGTAATGATTCCGTATGACTGAGAAGGGCATCGCAATCAGGCAAACACACATACACACATGCACAGTGAACATTGTCAGGAACACGCAGAAACGTGAAGAGAAAGTGGAGAAAGTAACAGGGAAAACCGACTGCAGTCGGTATTTCCTAAAGAGAAAGGTTTCAATTCTAGACCGGAAAGCACCGAACGGACAGACAGATGTAGGGCATTACAAATACCGGGGCCAGAGAAAGAGAATGAACGACGGCTTAACTTCTCCAGTCTGATAGATGGAACAGTGAGAAAACCGGAGTTGGCAGAGCGAACTGACTTGCCAGTGTGGTAAGGTGAAACCTGCTAAGACAAACTGAGGCGAGGCCATGAACAACGCAACAGTGGTGTGACATGATCAGCTTTCCGCTTTGCGAATACAATGTGAGCCACATTGGTGAGCTCTCTGGGACTTGTCGAACAGGCGGTCAAGGAGATAAAGAAACAAAGACTTGCAATATTCAAACCTGGACAATACAAACGCCGACATAAGCTGCTTTGTGGAAGCTTCAGAGGGATGTCTGATGCGGCTGATCCTAAAATTGACTTGCAGACAGAGTTAAGTTAATTCTCGAAGGACAATGACTGATCGAAGATAGCTCCAAAGTTCCTGACAGACTGGGAAAGAGTATTGATGAATCCAGTCCTGAAGACAGCTGCCACCCTCTTCTCCCTCTCTAATATATAATGATGCCATGAAGCTAAACATTAAAAACCAAGAGTTACCCAAGGAAGAGATACCCATTTACCTTGGCATAAAGCAAGACGAGGCCTACATGCGGTCTACAGATCCAGGAGATAGAGAGACGGGCCACAAGATGATTATCCCTGATGAAGAAACTCTCTGGAACCAAGTCGGGAGCCAGAAGCACCATCCCCAAACACAGGCAATGTCCGATCCTTGATAGAGTACGGCTCTTCCGCCAGGGCCACGGCAGCCAAGAGCAACACAAGCATGTGAATCATTACAGGTGGACTAAAGATTACACCCCTCCACTTCCCAGGAACGATCTCAGGACTCGCCTCCCTGGACCAAAGACGAGAAGGGAAAATCCAACACGAGAATCTACAATCCTGCTCACAAGAGGCCACTAAGAACAGGCTAAAGAGGTGAAGCTTCAAACAGTTGGTAAAAAAGCTGACAAAGAACCACAGAGACATCATTGCAAGCACCGCGTGAGCAAGAGCCTCTCAGGATGCTGAGGAATGGGACACCCAGCTCTAGAAAATTTGTCATAGTAAAGAAGTTTCAGAAATAACCAACAAAAAAAGACCAGCCAAGTTCCCTTATTATGACGCTTACCCTGGAAATACTTCATTAGAGTATTAATGCATCAGTGTGGACAGCAGCCCAAGCAGGCATTCCCCTACAGCGGAGCCAAGGCCCTAGTTAATCACTGCTTCAAGGGCCGGTGGACAGTGAACACAATCCGCCATCAGACATTCAGTCTGAAACGCCACCAACGGACCATCATCTTCCGCCTGCGCACCGGACGCTGCTGACTGCGCGCACTCCTGTACCGCCTGGGGCTGTCATCCACCGAAAACTGCTCATGCGAGACAGGCCCCAGACCTCGGAGCATGTCCTCCAGACAAAGATGTGGCATCAGGGAGCCACACTGGAAGAGAAGCTTTGGGGTACCAAGAAGAACTTAGAAACAACAGCTTTCTTCGCCACCGTTTGATAGGCACGATCCCTGAAAAAAGAAAGAAAGACGATGGATGTCGAGAAAGTGAGTGGTGTGGAAGGAGGTAAATGTTCAAGCTTGTCAGACCCACGTTTCCACGTTAAGCTATAACAGCAGCGACATGCATATAAGACAAACACAGAGAGAATGCGTTGAAAAAACACAAGAAAGCTGCAATAACAGTAATACGAAAAGAACTTTTTCCATCCAGTAATATCAATAATTTGTAAAAAAAATTTAAAAAAATCATGTTTTCTGCAGTCGCTGTTTGCATTCCGGCGCGTTGCTGCGCGTTCCGGTGGTTGGCGGAATGACGGTTCGGTCACAAGAGACTGGCATGTAGCTATGACAAGTACATCGAGAATCTCAAGCAGGCATGAAGTGAAAGAGCGAACAACGAACCAGTGGAGATCTGGAACAGGGAGTTATCTTCAACGGGAGGGACTAGAACGGTGCAGGCACCGAAAATAATACTGAGTCTATTGCAGAGAAGGATCGTTTCTGGGTTTCTCAGCGAACTGCTATCTTATCAGAAAGAAAAGAAATTGGATGCAGAGAGAAAAAACGAGTGCGAAAAGGGCGAGAAGAGAGGAAAGGAGCGAGTGCGAGAACAAGAGAGAGCGGGAAATGCGTCTGGCTGGGGAGGAAGAGGTAGCCTAAAGGTGAGGTAAAAACCTTTTGGTCTGGAATAGTGAACTTTAAGTGGTTCATTGTGTAAAGGCCACGGCATGTGGAAGGCGGAGATCAACTCTGTCCTTTTGCCGCCTTTGATCTTTCGTGGTAAACCAGGTAACAGCATGCTTGGTGGGCCTGGGAAGTTTTCCAGTCAGAGGCGAGTCTTGGACCGGCGACCTAACGATGCAAAGTCAAGCGAACTCACCTCCAGGCTACAGAGTAAGCAAGACAGTGCGAAGAGCGCAGAGTTCGAGTAACAGATGGGGGCTTCGAGAGTAGTATAGAAATGAATACGAGAAAGAAAGAAATGGGAAATGAGGGAAGAGAGCGTGAGGACTAGGAGAAAAAGGGGGAAAAGGAGATATAAAGCCATGTATTACTTTAAAAAAGAAAAATTCTAAAGTCACGAGAATTAAGATGTCAAAATTATCCTCGTGTACAATCCTTTGTAGCCGTGACAACCCATTAACTTGCTAAAAATTAATTTCTTTACCGTGTGTTGTATATACATATTGTCCTTTGGGTAATAGGATTTTACTTTAGGTCAATGTGTGAACATGAATGTGAGGCTATGTATGTTGGGCGAAAAATTTCGCTGCAGGTTTCGAGAATACTTCTCACATGACCCCCCTCCCCCCCACTTAAAAAAATAATAACCTGGTTAAAACATTCCGTGCATATATGTGTAAGCCATCGCCACAGTGTTTACACTCGGTGACTCCATCTCCGAAATGTAGGGATTTCAACCTGACATCAGACTGCTAAGTCTGGGTGATACAGATCTTTGTCGTTGGTCTGCAATCTCCAGAAGCTGCCAAAAGGAAATTTTTTTGCATTGCTGCAACGCTGGTTAAGCGGCAGTCTCTATCTTGCGACTGTGGTACGTTGGTCTTTTGTGGGTTTTTCAATTATTAGTCTTACAATTAACAAATAAATAGACAAACGCTTCAACGAACCAAATCCCAGGGGAGATAACATAGGGTAATCAACTCTCTCATGTAAACAACCCCTCTCGAATGCAAACTCCTAGATGTCTGTAGTCTCGTAATGACATTCTTGGCTTGTCGTTTTCTTGACACCACGGTAATTGTCTCCCTTTCCCTCCGAATTCTATTATTTCCGTGTAAAAAAAAAATTTCGTCTCATTCTGTCCAAAGGTATCCAGACTCTGTCTTACAGGTAAAGAAATAATTATTCTTTTTCTCAAAAATATGTAATAGTCTCCACTCCCTCACAGTGGGTGCGACACTACTTACTTTCGGGTATTGATGGCATCGGCTCGGCGACGGAAATAACTTCTTTCCTTTTCTACTTCACGAAAACGTTCTTCGTTCCCCATTATCTCTAACGCTCGGCCGCTCCTCTCCCTCGCGTCAAAAGGTTTGGCATCTTATTTATGCGCATTCTGACCATTTAGTTGAGGTCATTCACGCGCATGTGTTCCAATACAGCTGCTACTGCTGTTATTATTAATATTCTATCCTGGCACGGCCGCATAAGGGGCATGTCTGTCCAGACTAAAGAGAGCATCGACCTCAAACATGTTATGAATAATAATAATAATAATAATAATAATCAGGACACGGTCGCAGGAAAGACGTAGTTCAAAAAAGATGTGTCTTTAAGTTTAGACAAAGGAGCCAAGAGAATAAGAGTGACGAAGGCTGACGAGTAATCTGTTCCAAGTTGATGGGGCTTGTTATGAGAAAGACCTCTGTCCATACGACTTTGTCTTAACTAGTGAGACTCGAAGAAGCTTAATGGTGTCAGAAGATGATCGAAGAGGTCGTGGAAGTGGAAAGTTTGTAGGCTATACGGTCCACGACTGGCAGCCAGTGAAGAGAGCGAATGATAGGTTTTGCAGATGAGCCGAGCAGCGTTATTCTGGATACCTTGAAGTTTGTCAAGAAGGTACTTGGGAATTCCAGCTAAAAGAGAATTACAATAGTCCATCCTCGACAGCACAAAGGCACGGATTAGAGTTTTAGTTAAATCAGTGGTGAGATAATGAGGAATGGTACTGATCCTACGAAGTTCAAGGTAAGCATTTCTGCAGAAGTGAGAAATATGCTGATGAAAAGTCAGACTCTGACCAAGAATGACACCAAAGCTGCGGACAGAGGTGAAGAAAGGAATGCTGGAGTTGTTTATAGACAAATACTGAGGGAGAGAATGATGACAGAAATAACAAACATTAAGTTACTTTGAGGATTTTCTTAGGCGAAAATAAGCGCTATCCTTTCACTTCAAGTAAAATCAGAATAGTGGCAGTACTGTTTCAGGCCTCTGACATTAAACAAAAACCAGTACTCCAACAGAAAGAAACATCCCATATCTCCGAATACTAGTTCCCAGTAATCCATTTCAATGTCTAATGCGAAAGAATTGCTTTTAATGATTAAATTCAAAGAAGAGAATTTTTTTCTATTTTAGACAAAATAATCGTTATTAAGGAATAGATGATCAAAGATATATATATATATATAACATATTGTGGAATGACTGCACCACTGAACGGAAGAGAATGGTGTATTGTGATGGGGGTCCTGAATTTCTCACATTCTTTTTAAATCAGATGTATAATGAAGGTTTTATGACAAGCAGAGCATGCCAGGTGTGTTTATGCGAGTTGACAGAGCACTCGTAGTGTTAGTGATTGAACTCTCCGTACTCCTTTCAGAGCTGTCAGGACGAGCTCTCGACAAACGTCAGCTAGCGAGGAATTGTGAACTTCACCTGTAACCCCTCCTGACGACAAGTCTGATCGGCCGTTCATTTTAACATCAGCCGGGGCAAGAAAATATTGTCATAGCTGGCTCCCGCCACACGAGTAGCTGATGATGATATAACGACAGCTGCACCAAACTGGTGCCACATCCAGAGAGAAACTTGGTGACACGCTCTTTAGTACTGACTTATCTGACAGATCGTTATGTACCTATGCACCTCGGGTCAAATGTTAAGTCTAGACTTAGCATTGGACCTGATGTGATTGTTCTGTTGGATTGATGCCTGCGCTTATCCTCAGGGAACGACCTAACGATGTAGGCTAAAAACATGTACAAAGATCATCCCATGTTTCCAGTTAGAAGATCTCTGGGTTACTTTCTGTCTGTAACTGTTGCGAGGCAGCCTCACCTCCAAACCAGGAATCTCCTCGCACAGAATGAGAAACTTTAGAATGCAGCTGTTGTAGGAGGTGATTACTAGGATCTAGGATCCTACCTGAGTAGCACCACGTGTAGCAATGTTTTAAAAAAGCAATTTTATAGACATTTCGCATCACATAGTCATCACCATGTCGCATCTCAGACGCAGGTATACAAAGTGAAAGAACGAGGGAGGGAAGGGAGAGACAGTAGCAAAATAGTTCTGTTAAAAATAATTATTTTTGCTATTGCGTATGTGGGGTACTGCATTTTCAATTTCTCTCCAATCTCTTCTTCCTTTATGGCCAAAATTATTTCAGCTCCTAACACGTTATTAAAGCTAATTGAAGCTTATTCCGACAGACGATTAATGTCAAAGGCAGCTGTTTTATGACATTCTCAGCCCACTGGTGTTTTACATTAGCGAAGAGCTTTAAATTGAATTTGAAATTTTCTGTAAAAGTCGCTCTTTCATCTTTGATAGCTGACGCAAAAAGCACTTGAACTGCTACGAGGGCAGGTAAGACATAGTTTCCTTTCTGGATCTCAAGTCTAGATGCAAGATGCATGTTTTTAAAGGTCAACTCCCCCACAACATTATTTCTTTATGATCGGGGCTCGTTCTACAATGATAATTCCCAAAATATGAGTACATAATGATCTTTAATTTTAAAGATATAAGCCTTCAAACATCGGCATTCTCACCTGCAATTAGGAAGGCGGGAAAAAATTACTCTCCTATACTGAAGAGTTCTCTGACACGATGATCGAAGTATTTGTAACAACGAACTTACATGTCTTCGAGTGAAATGAAGAAACATCACTCAGGTTGTCGTGTTCAAGAAGCGATTTTGTTCGCCGAAAAAATGAAACAGCTGAATTTGGAATACAACCCTACAGATTGGAACTTTATTTAGAAGCTTCGAATGAAGTTAAAATTAATTAAATGGTCCAAACTGAATTCATTCAACAGACTGGTATGTCCATCAGATCAAAATTTAATGGGCAACAATAGTTACAACTGACTGCTGATAAGGATTTTGTTTACAATTTCGAGGACCGCTTGCGCCTGCGACTGAATCCCTTTCCCACCCACCTGCTAGCCCAGCAGGATTAGGTATTAACTTTAATAGAAAAGATAAAGGCTGTTGAAGTAGAGGGTTGGGCTCCACCTGTCGTGCCCTAGACACAGTGAACCACTCCACGTTCATAACCATGTGGTCACTAGGCTACGAGACTCTTTACCATTCTCTTTACCTTCTCTATTATGTGAAGAAATGCGGAATACTGACTTATAGGTTATGCACTCTAACCCAGACAACTTCTAGGGTGAGTTTCTTTTTAAAGCAGCCAAAACAACCATTTACTGGCCCATGAAGAATAAATATTCAAAGCTTGCGAGACACGGAGAAACTGTGTAAACAGCAGCACGTCAACAAAATTTGTGAACCATTCAGGCAGACGTGAAGAGCTGACCCAGTTCTCCTGGCTGTTTTTTGCAGCAATTAACCAAAGTTTGCTAAGTGACACACCACCTGTTTATAAAAACACATGAGCTCAGGCTTGGCAAGGCTAGTGTATCTAAAAATATCCAGCATCGTTGCGACGCATTTGTCTTGGTACAGACGTTGTCCTTTTGATTATGTAAGTATTATTAAAGATGATAAGGTGGTTGATTTTTTTTCTAGTGAGCGGTTATATCGCAGAGCAAGATACTACTTCCCAAAATCTGGGTAACAACCCCCTTCCTTTCTGGAGATACACACATACAAGCATAATCATGTACATCAAGGGGTCAACAACGCAGACACTAGGATTGCAGGTGGATTGTATATTTCAGTTGTCAATGCCTCAGCCACTGGACGTATGTTAATTATTTGTCACGATGTGATAAGTGACATCGAGAGCTTGACGTCTTTCAGTGCATGGTGATGTTTGTAGGCATGCTTCTCGAGAATGGAAGGGCGGGTTCACCTATCTTTTGGGAAGTAGTATCTTGCTCTGAGAAGTATCACTAGACCTTTAAACAGACGATGAAGATTATCATCGTTAAGCATTCTGGCACACGGCATAAACAGGTAGCGAAAAAAATATGGACTGTTCTTTTTTTATTCCTTCTTCTTTCCTATCGTTTCTTCCTACTATAAGGCTTTAGTGTGCATTATGAAAACTGCTTATGCTTTTATAGAAAATAGAATCTTTCTAGCCTATTCAGCGAAAACACCTACTGCAGCTTGATAAGATTTTTAGACGATGGATAAATAAATAAATCCCATCTTCACAAGCCTGTGCACTGACTGCCTGGGAATAACAGGCGTTAGGCAGAAGCCAGACGAGCTGAGATCTCAGTGACAGGTAACGTGTGCCAGTGTAACATGGAAATGGCGTCTTGGCTTCCCCAATTAAACCGCCTGTTACAGTAGATATGCACAGCAAACTTCCAAACAGAGGAACCATGTGTTGAAAAACTTAATTCTTAGCAGCAAAATGTGGGTTAGTCTTATGACATTTCGTCTTTATGTATTGTCATATAAAAAGTATGATTTTATACTGCTCAAAACAATTGAAAGGACCCTTCATATTTTCTACATTTGTATTAATCATGTTTGTACCAACAGTAAGAAATTACATCAAAATCCTTATTAGTGAATTTGTTGTGTGATTGGACAGTCAGCGTGAATTTGATGACAATCCAGTTTGGTCTTGTGGGTGCTCAGTACAGCAGTCAAGTTAAAAAATGCCTGCAATTGCAACATATCCTGATGACAAAGCAGAATTGAACAGTTAAAAACATGCAGTGCACATGAAAGCCTTGTCCATTGTCAACACAACATTAATTTTGTTTGTTTGTTGCCAGTTTCTGTGAGCCTTTTATTCATGCCTCAGAGACGGCAATGAATACTGTCGATCAAGGGAGGATCATTGCATGCAAGGCTGCAGGAGGGCGTAGGTGTTTCACAATGGGAAGTGTTACAGAGCAAAAACACCCCGGACCCTCGCGGTCAGCTTCCAGACAACAGGACAGGTTCATTATTCTGTTGGCTCTAAGACAGAGAACAGACATTGCCAGCACACTGAGGGAACAACTGCAAGCACTGGCCAACGTAATTGTCAGTGACCATACGGTTTGCAACTCAGGGAGAGCAATTTTCAGTCAACACCACCCGCTGTCCGCCCTGTCCTGACACCTTCACACCGCGCTGCTCGTCTTTCATGGGCACGACGCTATCTGGCAGACAGAGATAACATTTTACAGCCTCTGGTAAATCCAGCACTGGAGGCCATTGTACCAGGCGCCGTTTTTCAGGACGACAACGCCAGAGCTATGGGCGTCAAGGAATTCCTGTAGCACCACCGTCAACCAAATGGACTGGCTGGTCTGTTCCTCAGATCTGAATCCCCACTAAACATCTGTGGGATGTCCAGGGCCAGCGACTTAGATGATTTGTTTCAATGAAATTGGCTGATTATGATTCATTTCATGAATAAAGAAATGCTTTGATTCGATGTTCTTGTCTGTGCGCTTAATGAAACGAAACAATCATTCGCATTGCCTTGCCATGGTTTTGAGCAGTATATTTTTAGTTTAAATCTACTAGCTGGGGTGTGTAGACAACGATCTATACATTATGAGGACGATGCCATTTATAAAAAAAGTGAATTTAGCATTTTTTCAGAAGTTTGTGGCAACATCCCCCGCAAAATGTCTTCATTGTCCATAATTTTTTTTAACCATCGTTTTGCGCGACAGGAGACGCTTTTGTGAAGCATGTGCTGTGCGCGTGTGCTGCTGCACGTTGATCTTGCTATGCATCATCTGTTATCGGCGATGTTTACGAGACTGTCGTCGCTATCTGTCGTCACAGGTCATGTGGTGCAGCAAACCTTTGCAAGGCTTCAGCACCGGCTTACAGTCAAGCTCTTGAAGGAGGTCGCCTGGTATATCGGGCGATCTGGTCAGCTTATGTCAGCGCTTTCCGTGGAGTGATGAATGTAGACCAAACAAAAAAAGAAGAAAGCTCAAAGAAAGTGTAAATGAACACGTTTATAATTTAAAGTGCTTTTTTTACATGATACATTTTAATTGCGGTGGACTCTTCAACCCATCGAGCTATCCAATCTGTTCGTCCTTACATCGGATAACTTGCATGCATGCAGACAGTTGTACGTCCAGAATATACTGTGAAAGTATATTTAGCTACTGTTAAGTGGTCTATTGGTCTAGTGTTACTTAGATCACACCAGACGCCTATTAAAATTGTCTTGCTTGTTTCTCTATTAGCAAAGGGTGGGTTCCACATCGCTAGTATCGGGGTTTCTCTTCATAAACGTGCCTGTAACTTAACAGCCATAGAATTGCGACTTTTAGACTCGCAGGTTGCTTTATGAACTCTCTCTCTCTATATATATATATATGTTCCTGTCCAGGCTCGTTTTAGATCGGCCACAAGTACGTGTAGATGTGCTTTGTACAGATTGATTCCAACAGTAGAATAACATCACCTGTGACTGGCAGAATTTCAGAGGATGCTGGCGAAAACAAGAAGAAAGACGACGCGAACAAGCGTACACGATTGCAAATCCATTAATCAGACTTAGAATAGAAGATAACTCTTATTCCAATAACTTGATAGTTAAGAGTAAAAAGATCAACAATCCTGGTTTACTGCAATGATTGCACCTTTATTTGATAATGGTTAAAGACGTTTGATGATTGACGATTTTAAAAGTCATTTCGTTTCGTTAACGGAGGTAGGGTATCGAGCTGCACTGGGGTCGGCAATGTTGAATAGAAGAGGCGGTAGTTTTTAACACTTCGCTTATCACAGGTGCGCCTGGAGCACGGGTGGATTTAAATCAGAGTGTGTTGTGGCCCTTCTGTTATCGTTAAAAAGATGATAAAAGATGGGACGTGGTGATTGTTTGGTGCTGATCCTTCGCATCGTCAGCTGCCGTACACACGTCGTTTTCTGTTGCTTTTTTTCTATCGTTCAACCCATTTTTTCTCATGCTCGGCTTCAGTCATTTTCATTCATGTTTTTGCAAGTCTTTTTCTCTTTCTGTTTCTGTGTATCTATTTTTCATTCATTCATTATTTCTTTCTTCTTTTCTCTTTATAGCGTGACTTAACGGTTACATTTACACCTCTTTAATAACATTAACTCTGCCAATGGCTCATGAAGTCAAGAAGAAAAATGAAGGTTCTTGTCCACTACTACCACCATCAATATCACTACCACCACAACTACTACCACCTGCGCCGAAATTCCTCATCACCCAGCATTCGGGTAAGTACACAAAAAGCAAACAAATTTTCAACAACGAAAAAACCCAACAAAACACTGTTATACTGAAAGCACTTAGAAATCATATCTGCAACTGCGCTGTCTAATTTTCCCCCATGAAAAATAAACAAATTTCTGTTTTGTCCGTTTCATATGCCAAGGAAAATAAATTCACCCGTTTTTATGGAAAGCAGTCACTCGGCTTACTAAACACCTGATCAATCAGGATGTTTGGTGGCGACGGAGGCAAGAAGTCTCCCCTTCACAACACTGCAGCTTATTTGTAAATCGTTGAAGGGTTTCTTGCCGTAGGTGCCAGTGTAGATAAGTAAAGTGAAATGTCTCGACTGTCAAGATGAAGGAAAAGGAGAGAACTCTGCGAATAGTGTCTACAGGCATGTGTGTGTGTGGGGGGGGGAGAGGGTGTGGGTTCTGGGGAATATGAAGGGAGGAATGAAAGCGGTGACGAAGGGAAAGGGGTTAGGGGAGGAGTGGGAGGAGGATCATTGTTCCGTGATGTCGCAGGTGTTGTTGTTGCACTATTCCAGTTGGTGTTTCTTGCTCTTAGGCCTGCCAAGTCCGCATTGGTTGTGTACTGTACTTGTTGCCAGATCCCCTGTGTTGCACTGTTGCTATATCCTAAACTACCGTTTAGTTCTTTTTTCATACAACATTTGTCTATATTTTTCATTTATTTTTCTTTTTTAACACCTAAATGTTAACATATTTTTGTCTCATGAGGCTGTGTCAAAATTGTTTAATTGATATCATATCTTGAATATTTAACCTCCTTTATGTGTATTTTAAATTGTGTGTGTCGAAATTTTTAAAACTCGGAAGTAATGTTTTATTTTGTTTATTCTGAGGCAATTAAGACATTTTGTGGGTAACAGTTTACTTTGTTCCTTTTCTTTTGAACTTTTTCCTTCAATACTATACATAAATCTATAATTTCTATGGGTTGCTACCATCTCCTTACTGCTTCCTGGACATATATATATATATATATCATGTCAGATAGGTGTGTAGTTTCACAATGTGCAGAAACAAAAAACAAAACCACACCCAGTGCATTTGTACAACCGAAGAACCTCTTGTAGGCGTTGTCACTTTCACATTCCAATTTTTTCTCAACAAGATACCCTCACCCAGGACCAATGTTATTTTGTTAAAGTGGCTCTTTCAGGGGGAAAATATTTCATTTCTGCTGGTCTATCGCAAAGCTACGGGGCGTGATAATTGCAAGAAGAAAGCTGAAAATGGTTTGTTTTATGCATAAATATATTCGGAGCCTTACGTGGGACGTAAATTAGAAGTCGTTTTCGTAATTATAAGAATTGCATCGTTGTCATCATCATCATCATCATCGTCGCCATTGATTTCTTCTTCTATATCCTCTTACCTCTTTCTCTGTCCGGCTCTGTGATGTCGATAACTGTGCAAGTTATCTCCAGAGCTGTGTCGTAACAGGTGGAGAACTCTTCTGGTAGATGCTTGTTTTACAAACATGCTGCACTTCTCGTCCCGTTTGAAATGGATTCACCACGCTTGGGACACGAGCACGCTCAAGCTGGGCCTGGATGGTGTGATTATGGGAGTATAGTTCGCTCCACACAATGTTGCGTCCTCAGTGGCGTAGGAAGATGCACGGCTTGAGGTGGGGGGGGGGTGTAGGGCACACTCCATACTAACAGTGATCAACATTCACATTATTGCCTCCTCAGAATCCTTTCTGAGGGGACAGCCGCCCCCTTGCCCTTTGCCCCCCCCCCCCCGGTTCATATGACACTGGTCCTGTGTTCTGCTATTTTTGTGCATCCAATTGTTGGGCGAGAAAATGAAGGCCTTTACATCTATTAAAACGAATGCATCCAAATCATACGTTTATTGATATGTTAAGCCTACACAATCAGTTGAACCCGTGCCTCAACCTGAGTAGAAAAAAATAAGACGAAAGTGACGCCTGAGTTTAGCAGGTAAAACTAGACGAAAGTGTGTCCCATCTTTGGTAGACAAAATTCGATGAATACCTGTCCCAGCGTTAACAGACGAAACAAGCTAAAAGTGTGGCCCGATGTTAGTAGATGATACTGCATGTGCCCCAACTTCAGCAAACCCACAGATATATGATTGCATGATCCTGCAAGCGGTCTTTTGCGACATAGTTGTGAACTGGAGGTAATCTGGGGGCCGGAGCCAATGTGGTGTCCTCTAACTGCAAGCAGGCGCAGACCTCGGCAGGTAATCTTTATGTTCTCGTCTGGTCCGTTATTGACTCTTCGAGGGTTCCTAAGGACTCAGCTATATATCGGATATAAAACAACCACAGAAGCAGTCAAGCAGGGATCCTGACACACAGAGTAAAGGCTATTGTTCTGCCGCTTCGTGTATGTGATGCGTCGCACTTCAAGATCCACTTGACTTCAGCCTCCACTGATGGTCAGGTAACAGGTCTCTTGGCTAAGATTGAATGACTTCGTCTTCATCGCTCTGGTATAATACCTAACGACCCGCAGAGCAGCATCGGTTGCCCACTGGGTACCTTTTCGACCGCATGCAAATGCTCTTAGCAAGTAGCAGAAGGTTTCCCTGTAAGCTCTGCTCTTTGCCGCTGTGAGAAATGATTTAGATATGTTGATATCCAGGAAACGGAACTACAAGGTTCACGCTAATGTCTTTGAACTTTTTCCCCATCCGTTAGAATATTAGAATTGCTGAAAAACATTAGGATGTGCATCCCTCCACATCCACCTTCCCACTCCCCGGGTACGAGATCAAGCTGAGTCGGATTCTGATGCATCTTGCTCAATTACCATACATTTTGCAGTCAGAAAAAAACGACCATTATATAAGAGAACAGATGAATGAATAACTGAATGCTAAAGCAAGTGGTTTGATTTTTCTAAGCAACGGTTTTTGGATAAATAGTTAATTTTAATATTTTCTTTGCTTTTCTTATTCTCTCTCTCTCTCTTCTGTTATATATCTCTCTCTCTCTGTCCAAGAGGATTGAGAAAAAGTAAGCCGACGCAAAGACTGACAGAAGAACAAAGAAAGTGCCGTTTGTTAGGTAATCGTAGAGTCTATTTATGTAGTCAGAAATCAGAGACGAATAGAGATGATGAAGGGTAAACAAGAACAGTTTTAACGTGAAAGGAGTTTGCCGCAAATGTTCATAGCAGGTTTTAAAGAAAACTCATTTATCTTCGCTTTTTTTGATAAATAATCACACGTGTCTTTACAAAAAAGTCGCTTTGGCTGCTTTTTTTAAATCTTTGCAATGCTACACATAAACATGGGACCCCCACCTTGTCGGCCTAATCTATTAATGCTTTGAATGTGAACAGATTGTGTAACCTTAACAGCACTTTGCTTGATGAAAGCCTAGATAATTACAAATCTAGAATTGAAGTTTGGTGAAAACTACCTGGAAGTTATCAAAGACTAGCTTTGCGTTCACAAATTCTGCAGTTGTTTGTTCTCGTCCATCTCGTAGATAAGCTTTAAATATAAACATATTTTACTTTGACTAGGTTCACTTCGTTAAGATATAGTTAAGAGTTCTCGAAATCTGAGAGAATACTTCCACTCCTCGAGATACAGCAAAAAAAGAACATTTCACTCCGATGGTCCTCCGGTGCAAATTTACTTCTGTTTGAAGCAAAGCGTAAAAGGATATTTAAGAAAAACTTGGAGCATGTTTTCTTCTAAATTCAAAAGTAAAGATTAAACACAAAGAAAATGGCTTTTGATGCATAAGAAATGTTTGTAACTAAACCTATTCATACCCGATCTTTGAAGTTTGATTCGCTGGTGTATCTGTTTACCTGTATTTATCTGTTGATGGTTTGTGCACAGTGTGACTAGCGGCCTTATGTTTACCTGTGTTTAACTGCTGACGATCGGTTCATGGTATGACCAACAGTCTTATGTTCACTTGTTGCAGCAATCATTGTTCGGTACCTCACGCGGCGTTTCATCGGCGACTATGATCCAGAGATGGGTGAGTCCTCCTTCCTTTTTTCACTTGAATAGCCATCAATCTGTCATCCATGTTTCATACGTCTTTTCCAATCTTCAGTCTGCTGATGGGTTAGTTCCGTTCCACTGGGTTACTATTCTGCAACTTACATTGCTTTAATCTTATGATCAAAGCAAAACAACAAAACAGGAAGAAAGGAAGCAACACGCATGCGTATAACATTGTGAGATATTTCCAAAGCAGACACTAACAAAATAGAAAAAAACAAAAACATAACTATCATCTTGTGGGTGATTTACAGACAGTACAGAATTTCGCTTCACGTTTGGTGCTTACAGCCAGGAAACGGGACCATGTCACTCCTTCGTTTTCTGCACTGGCTACCCATCTGTTCTTGCATTCAGTATAAGCTGTCTGTGCTGTGTTTTAATTTCTCTACAGGATCCTGCCCTGACTATTTCTCTGAACTTTTCTTCCCCTACATCCCAGCCAGACAACTCCGTTCTTCAACTGATGACCGTACCCTCACTATGCCTGTCGCCAGAACAACATGTGATCACGGATATTTAGTTACTGTGCTGCTAAACAATGGAACTTTTTTCGTTTCCATATCCGCCGCCTACCCACCATCGAATCCTTGAAACGTGCACTTGAAAAACATCTGCATTAATACTTACACCAATCACAGAATGCTAGTCCATTTTCTAACCCTTTCTTTTACTTTTTCCGTCTACTAATTAGGTGTCAATAGTTGTGATTATAGTCTATTGACTATTTTGCTTGATTGTCTTCCTGTGCAGGTTTACGAGACTCTGCATCCAGACTGTTTGTTCCCTGTTCCCTCTTTTGCGTCTTCTATATTTGTCTTTTATTAGATTAATTGTCTGCTTGGTTGTTTCTCCTTCCGTCATTCGTATGCTGTCCATGGCTCCTGCTTGTCTCAAGCGCTGACAACATGCTCCTTCCTGAAAGTGATCATGCGCTAAATAAATGTATGATAATTATTATTAACCAAAAAAAATAAAGAAGCAAACGCCATCTTCCTGTGATTTTTAACCAAAGCAAAACAGACAGCAGCAGCAAAGAAAAGAAAACAGAGCTGCTTTACATTAGCGTAAAACACAAACAGACATGTTGAAACCTCCTGTTAATTTAATTCAGAGTGTACTTTTACTCTTCCTTTCTTCATCCACGTGTTCGAGGAAAACGTTGTCGCCCTTCAAGTCAAGCGTATGTTAAATGCGTTGGGGGTGGGGGAAATGATGGCTGTTTTGCTCGGGTGTATTTGACGAAGTTGGACAACAACAGGAAGTCTGCATATTCCCACGAGCTCACATGCCGCCTGCGTTTATGGCTCTTGCACTTGTGCGCACAGGTGTTTGCAGCAGGAACTAGCAGCTTATGGACATTTCGTGGATCTTCGAGAGGTCATAAATTCTGCACTTATTTCGTAGCAACAAGTTTAAGCTAAATCCCATCACTGCTTTTTGCTTTCGGCCGCATATGAGCAACAAAGCACTGTGGACTGCAGAGTTGCACAGGTGTTCTATCAAAGATGAAAGAATTATAAATTCAAAAAAGATGCACTGCATAAAAATATAAATACGTTTACCATCTTATTTTAAAACATTCAGTTATCCACCGACCAACACTAAAGGCAGCCATGCCCCTTAGGCATGTTTCTACAGAGAAGGTCAACCTGAAAGGGGCACAACAGTCCACTGAAAAAGAGCGGATATATTTGTTACGGAAAGGGGGCCAGACTAAAAGAAAGTAGTCTGTGTCTTCGACACAGTGACCATCACACTGCTTACTCTACACTCTACAGGTTTATATTAGGTTTGTCAAACCACAAAATAGCTGTGTGTGTGTGTGTGTGTGTGTGTGTGTGTGTGTGTGTGTGTGTGTGTGTGTGTGTGTGTGTGTGTGTGTGTGTGTGTGCTTAAACAACCCTACCCCTTTTGCGCTTTAGCTTACTTTACTGTTCGCCTTTAGAATTATTCTTTTTCTTTTTATTTATCGATGTAAAATTTCATTTATACAATTTTTGGAATCCTTGCTGTTATCATACTTGACCACAGAAAGGGTTTTTATTTTGGCACGTCTTGCTACATTTCTGTTTCGACACTTTAAAACGTCCTCGATAGATGATGAATTGCATTTTAGTATTCTTTTATTATTTTTTCATCACAGCTTGTGAAGGGCCAGTTTGGCTAGATCACTTTGCATTATCAACTTGTTTTCTTATCATTCTTTCTCCCATCTCCCCATCAGCTTCTGCAAAAGTTGTCTCGAGGACGCCATAAAAGATTCTTAGGTTAATGGACCTTGTCATTATTGAAAGAAGTGCAACGCAAAATAAATGTGCCAGTGTTCTTGGCCTGGCAGACATCTCGAGAAATATGTGAGAAAAGAGATAACTGTAATGGGACTGGAACTGATGCCACTGCTGGTCCTATCCTCCCTCGTCGAATGATGCTACCACACACAAGCACACATAAGAAGGAAAAATACATACAGAAGGAAAGCTATATGTCCATCTATACACGCCTTCTTCACAACATAGCAATCTTCTTCGTAAAGCTGCGCTGTTCTCGCGCTCACCTGCAAAAACTCACTAGGTCTTTCACCTGCACGGCCTGACCTCAGCATCATCACTCCCAACCGACTCTCACAGCAATTGTTAGCTGTAAGTGTCAGAAATGAGAAACCAACACAATAGCGGGTCTGGCGTGGTGAGACGTGGTGATGGCCAAAGTATGCCGCAGACTGCAGACGGTATGAAGGTATATGGTGGGCAGGCAGATAAGACTGTCAGTGTCATGTTCGCCAGCCACATCTTAAATTTAGTACAAATAAAGTTCCAACTAGGTAACAAAATGCATACAGTTTCTGGGGCTAGGCGATAACTGGATGGCTAAGGCAAAGCATTTATCTAAACTGTTTATATTTTATTAGCCAGCTTTGCTTTAGCCATCTAGTTAGCTCTTAGCAATGTTTTGTGTATCTGGCCCCAGATGTTGATGCATCTGGTTACTTATCTGGGAGTATATTTGCGATTTATTATATGAGACTAAATTTGTGAACTTTATTACTTTAGAAATGGATTTCTTCATTCAATCTGTACTGAATGTTATTTCCTAGTGAGTGTTGTTTCTTAGTCTGAGACTTAAGTTTCAGTCTTTGTCTCGACTTTCTACGCTTCCTGTGCCTATTGTGAATACTTTACCGTCTCAGTGAAGGCCGCATGCTTGGGTTGTATCCCACTGTTTCTGCCAAAAGCCGTGTCCTCCCAGCTCTCTCTCTCTCCCCTAACTGTAGATTTGACAAGATAATCATTTCCTTGGAAGTTTTGACCTCTTTCTGCGTGTGATGTGTCTTGTGTCTCGAGAAGAAGAGTCGTTCCCTCAGTTTTTTTTAATTTGCTTCTTTGGCCCAGATTCTTGATAAAATATTCGTATTACACTCTAATAAAGTTTTAGCTGACCGAAGAACATTTTACTGTGCTTACACTCCGACAGAAAAACTAGCTTCTGGCTGAGAGCAGTACGGTTTATATTTACAGCAATCAATCAGCTGCGCCCCAAACAGGCCGATATTGGTTGCAGTCGTGGGTAATAACGACCACATTCGTTGGCCATCCTCTAAACAAGAACAGCGCCAGACGGAGAACGACTTCACCAACATCACAATTTACGAGTTTGTTTAGTTCCCCCCGTGTTTAGGCACCGATGGATCACTAAAGCCAGTGACGTGTTTGCCGGTCTGTCTGGGTCATGAAGCCACTCAGGTACTGGCACGTTCCACCTGGGTGTATCCCGCAGGGTAGAATGAATATTCTCGTACAGACAGGTTAAAGACCAGCCCGATTGTAGGCTGCTTTCCTAGCCCCAAATAATAGAGAATGAGTTGTTTTTGTGTTTGTTTTGTTCGCGAGTTCCAAAAGCAAACATAGACGATTGTGTGTAGAAAGTTTACAAAATATGACTGATTGACATATGTTTTCAACTTTTCTATTGGATATATAGTCTTCACGAGATGCAAGGAACTATGCTCAGTTACTTGATAAAAAAAAGAGTTGAACGGGTTGGTTTTTAACAATGTATGAGTGGGGAGGGCAGAATCTTCTGTACTGCTAGAAATCCCTACGGCTTCATTTGCCCTAAAACTGGTGCATTCGCTCATCAAGTAATCTGTTCTCCTTTGATCTTGTAAGATCTCTGCCCTTTGGACCACGCTGAGATGTTCAGTCACATCCCACATTTGATCCACGCATGTTCTCACCGCATATGTTCCGAATAACGTCTTTCAACTTACATTCACCTGCCAGGCACGGTCTGTTCAAAAGAACTCTCTAATGCATTAAGATGGCAAACTTCATTTTGAGTATGTATTTTGTGACCAGTGTATAAAAAAATACATTTTGAGGGGAGAGGGGTCCTCCTCAAATGTTTACGCCATCTGGGCAAAAAAGCTGACACCCTTTCTGTGTCAATCAACAAGCGGTTGGTACAGCGGTTCTTGTGTGCTTTCGCCATCTTGAAAATGTTCATCCCTCCATCAAAAGAGTTCCTTAAAGTTGTAAAAGAAAGTTCAGAGAGAACAAATGTGAGTTTAATGTCCTTTTAGTGAAAGTGACAAAAGGACTGCACCACTGCAGTGGGCGGACCAAAAATGTAAAGATGTCAATCGAAGTAGTTTCAGGTGCTAATGCCTTGTCTAGAACATGTATTTAAGTGTAGTGTCTGACAACTTCTACGATGAGCTATAATGACATGTCACTAAAGAATTTGCAAATCTGCAAGGTTACGTTGCCTGTCGGTTATATAGTACGTGTAATAGCAATGGAGGGGGGGGGTGCTACACCAAGACATAATCACGGGTTAGTGACATAACAGGACGAGCGCGTGCGTGCTTCAGCTACTTCCTCTAGCAGAGACCGAGGCGCACGTAACTATCAGAGGCACATCCCTACCCCTGGATTTGCTGTATTTTCGCTCAACATCTACACTTCTACAACTAACCCGTGCGCCAGACGGGGACCGTTAGATTATCAGCCGATCTCATAGATCTGCGCCTGTCTCTGTTTACACCCCAACACTTCCGGTCCACAGCTAACATAGAGGTAACCCTACCTCTGTTTTATAACTGCGGCCCCTGAAGAGAAACCCGGAACACAAAAGATATGCAACGAAGCATTTTGTCCAGTCTGCACATCACGTACGAGAGACATAAACACCGCCAAGACTAAGGTTTAAACTGTAAGTTTATTGTGATACATATAGTGTCTGCCTGGATAGAAAAAGAACAGTAGCTTTTAGAGTACAATAGAGAACATCAATAACAGTAGTTGTTAAAAAGAAAAGCAGAAAAACATGGATAATAGACAAGCGGACAAATATGTGTGTAAATGAGCACTGCGTATACAGCTGTAAAGTAAGAAAAAAAGAACGACAGAAACTTTTAAATTTTATTCGAATACGATTGTCTTCAAAGAGAAAACTACAGAGATATTAAGTGATATTTCATATTCTTTCTTTAGACAACAGTTCTTGCTGAATTCCTTATAATTTTCAGGGAGACATTTTTAGCTTGCATGTTATACAAATAGTAGTCCTCAATCTGTCTTATTTTTTATTTTCAAGTACAGAAGTCAGTAGCTTTGACAAGTTTTTCTTCGTTGAATTTTTGTTTTCTGTCAGTAATGTTCACCGTTATCATAGTCAAATCGTTTGTCCTGGCAGCAAGCATGCAGACGCCATATGCCAAGTCTCGCAGGTGACTAATTGTGTGTATCCTTTACTTCAGTTCTGAAATATTTCCTGACCATTGTTGCGCAGATGCCATTCTGAAATAGTCTCCATGCCACTGTTGCAAACGCCATTCTGAGATATTTCTTTATCACTGTTGCAGACGCTATTTTCACGCACTCGGCGGTGGTTGACGGAAAGCAGGTCGTGCTGCACATCATGGACAGCGCCTGGCATGTGAGTTTCCGTCACGTGGCCTCTGTCACTTGTGACTGTTTCTACTGAGTTTGTTTAATACAAGATTGCATAGCACACACACACACACACACACACACACACACACACACACACACACACACACACACACACACACACACACACAGAAAGAGAAGAACAAAAACTGGGGGGAAATTCATACAGGTGTGTGCCGAAGGATTTAAGGAGTTATGGCAATGATGATGATGATGGTGGTAATCACAATACAAAAGAAAGGAACAACAGTGCATCTTGCCTCATATTACAATTAAAATGTTAAAAACAATTGGTGGTTCCAGACTTTGGCAATAAAGTGTGTGATCCGAGTCGGCACGCCGAGTAAGTTTTGTTATTCTCTCCTCAAGACCTCGTGACGTCATTTGTCTGGTAACCGGTAGTAACTTCAAGATGAAGAAGAAGATTCCAGACCACCAACACGCAGCTGATGGGAGCTGTGGATAGCGCCACAAGCCAGCGTTCGATACTATCACAAACATCCTGCATGGATCACGACGCTACCCCACCCACCACTCCACTCCACCCTTGCACACACACACACACACACACACATAAAGCGCGCGCACACACACACACACACAACGCGCTCTTCCCCTATGGTCCTATTCCTCAGTTTATTGTTTTTTTTCTGGAGTGATGGACTTATCTTGCTATAACAGACACTCTGCGGGTCGTGTGGTGACCGCCCACGGCTGTGATGTGGGAAAATGTACGGGGAGAAGAAGGAGAATATGGCTTCAGGAGAAGTTGTTTACGAGACTCGTAACCATCGGATAAGTCGAAGCTGCGCGCGCGGCCGCGCTTCCCTACCACCCACGCCCACCCTCATGTTTTCTCTCGTCTGGTAACCTACCCTACCATGTCTTATGACTAACTGAAAATTTTTCGAAGCCATATCCCATATTTTATTTTTACTGTGGCTACCATTATTAATTAGTTTAGACTCAAACAGGAGAGAAAGCAAGACGATTAAATAAGTAACTATATGTAGAAGCGGAATAAACGGAACAGGCCTTTTAAGACATAATTTACAATAACAACAACAAAATTGTTGAAGAAAGAAATAAAGAATGAAAGAAGGTTATTTGGGAAGGAGAAATGAAGGAAGAATGAGTAAATGTATAATGTTAAAATAAGTAATATAGATAAATAGCCTTCGTAATTAACGTTACAAGCTCTTTAAGATGTTTGTAGCAGAACGTTTAGTGATTACTTTAATGTATTGCTTACGTAGGCTGAGAGGCCGTTACAAGATGCCGTGAGAGGCAGGACACCACAGGAGAAAGAGCCAGCAATTTTGGTCGAAAGGAAGCTCATAAAATCCTTAACAAGTAAACAAGTTGACCTTCTCCTTTAAGCTCATGTCACGCTTTGGGGGAAAAAAAATAACGGCTGAACTATCTGCACTTGAAATTAGCCAGGGCGGCATGATTCATGAGCAGATGCTGAAGTGCTGAAGACCCCCACAATACAACGAAAAACCTCAGTTTGCAATAAGATCGACGATACCATCGTTAGGGCTGGATTTCCTTGGGCTGTTGTTCTGATGTGTTCGTCGGTTGCTGTGTTTAATGTCTAACGTATCTAAGACTATCGTTACTGCTGAGTATTCATACTGATACTAATTCCTGGTATGCGACACTAACAAATGAGCACAACCCTTATAGCACGTTTGAAGAAGAAAAAGAAACGAAAGAAGAAGACTGTTGCTTAATCTATTAGTACAAACTGGACTACATCCAAGTACAACAGTCGGCAGTTCAGCGAAGCAAGACACTAGCCTAAGATGAGAGACTGCATGGCGGAATTCGCGTTGAACTAAGGAAACAACTCCACACACTCGCTTCTTTGCACCAGGCTTAGCAGTGTAGATCAAGCACGAATGGTGCAAAGTCTTTTTTTACCGACACACACACACACACACACACACACACACACACACACACACACACACACACACAAATAACCCCCCAAAAATGCTCAAAGCATAGACAAACACTCAAAACTGTGTCTGCGTGAAAGAGAGATAGAGAGAGTTCTTCGAATAGTTACGGAGCACAAATAACAGTCGAGCGTGACACCGGCATGATGTATGTTTACGCCAGTTCCGCGTTATTGCTACCCCAAAAAACGTTTTTCCCAGACTTTCAGTGTTCACCAGTAACTGCCGTCGGGGCGAATGAAGACAACACGGACCTAATGACCAATGATTACTCGCTGCTTATATTGTGCCGCTTTATCAATTATCCTTCCGTCTGCGAAACATCCATTCTCCATCTTCTGAATATACATAATCTGCACTCTGTATTCTGAGTTTACGCACTGCAACCTGTCGCTACGAGTACCTGATAATGTTGTTTCACTTCATTGCTTATTTGCTGTGACACTTACACTTGTGTTTACCGACTGACGGTTCTTCTCTTTCTTTGGGCTTGATTAGCGCACTAAAATGTTTGTTATAGCTCATTATGTTTGCTCACTTTACTTATACGTTCCATATATGCTACCTTTCCGGTCGGCAATGGTATAATTTCAGTCTGTTTTATTTATTTAGACACCCCTTGTTTCAGTCAGTCGTCCCTTGCCGGGCACCAGGAGTTGGGGGGGGGGGAGCACATGGATAGACGCGGCAGCTGACAGGGCCCGCAACTCTTGCGTATTTTGGGTGATAGTGAGCAGGTCCTGTACAGAACGACTTGTTTGCTAAATATGATTATTATATATAATTATTGTCACCGACCAGACCGTGTCAGACCCATACTTGCCATATTGTCTGCTCTTCGAAGGGAAGTACAAAGAAAATTCTCGAGCACTGGGTGACCAGTGTTTTCACTAAGAACGGGAACGAGAAAAACTGGTGAGCATTCAGAGGCCGTTCGTCTTGCTTATGTGATGTGTGTACCATCCTGGCCTCTGAATCACTCTGTAGGAAGTACCTTCATGCCAGAGACCTGACTGTTATTCTCATAATATTGTAGTCTTTGTACATCAACGATGTTTAGACGTTGCTTTCATATCAATGTAATTGAATTCGTTGCGCTGATCAACTGTTTAGACATTGTTGAAACAAAGGGTGCTGATTTTTTTTATTCACCCCTGGGCTTTTTTGTTGTAAGTGTAAATATATGTCATTTATGTTTCACTTACCACCCACTCCCTCAACTGTGTTCGTTTCACCTGAAATTTTATTTTGAACACAGAAGGGAGCTTTGTTAGGAGGGTGTGTTTCATGCTGTCCTGTCTAAAGTCCTTCGTCCACTAAACTAATATATTACGACTTAGATATACCCAAAGGCACTCGTCTTGTCGAAATAATGCGCACATACCCGATTATAAATTTAGTGTATTTACTTACGCAATTATTTGCCAGAACACTTTCATCTTTGCTAGACGGTAGTATTCCGGTATATTTAATCAGGTCCGGTCTTATATCTATAACATCAGTGTCTATTTTTGACTGAAAGACCTGTCACGTAACGCAACATGTGCCCGCTATGGTAGCATAAACATCGGGTTGCATAGGGCCTATCGCTTTCGTGGCGGGTGCAGGCTTTGTGGTACACAGGAGAGATAGAGGAGATCAGCTTGACCAGCCTGTAAGTGGACTGCATGATAGACAAATATGCCAGTTTTACTCTTTCATTGGCTGTGCGTCTTGGCTTTAAAATAATCATCTCTGCTTTGTTAGACAAGGAATAATTTCTTAATTGCCCAACTGTCTTCTTTAGTTCACACTCTCAGCCCGGGAAGAAAAGTAGTAATAATAATAGGTCTTGTAATAGCACATTTCTCCCAGGCACGGAGTTCAGCGCACGTGCACATGACGCAGACCTATTGATACACTCAGCATGCAGATGCAGTATACAATAGACAAATAGACATAAACGCGAAAGCATGTAGACCCGAAGTATCATATATCGTTTACACTGGTCAAGAAGACTGACAGATCGGACAAATGGGATCAGATCGCGTTCTCATTCACTTTTAAGGCCTGCTATTAACATCACACAAGCACGTGAAACATCTGCCAATCATTTTCAAACTCTGTCTGCAGTACAAACTGCAGGTATTTTCAAACGCATCAGGAAGATATTCAACTTCCAAGCACGCTTGACCAGACGGACTTCACTCGCCTGCAAAGCACAGTAGAAATATACCTACACCTGTTATGTCAGTGGGAGAAAAAAAATATCAGTTGACCAAAGGCATAAAACTGCTTTCTGGCGTTGTAATCTTTCCGAAGGATAGCACCAGATCATCATGATTGTCAGCCTTATCCATCCATCCTAGCACACAGATATGTAGTGGCCATAGACAGGAGACAAAAAGAGAAACTGGTTTCTCCAGTTTATAAAAGTATATCATACATCGGTTTCTTACATGCATCGTAGGAGCATGATTCTTTTACTGAAGAAGCAGTGGTAAAAATAATCATCATACGAAAGCAACAATAGAACAAACACGCGAATAGAAGGATGAAATTGTTCAACAGATTGATGTCAGTGCTAAATTTATAGAAAAACCCATTCAATTAGCAATACCTGTGCATACTTAATAAAACTGTCAGCCATACCGTCAGTATTACCAGAAGAATTTGGTCAAGCAAGGAGGGTCGAACTGATTTCGGTATTCGCATCAACAGTAATATAAGCGGCACTCACCTTTACCCAAGCATTCCTAAAATGACGTGCCTGCATGTGAGCATGTGGATGAGCGGTAGAGGAGGAATGCCTCATTGATTTAGGTAATCCTTGGTAATACTTGTCATGTAAGCAGCATTCGATTCCATCGAGGCATGTCTAGAATCCTTTTCAACATGCTTTATCTGTTTAATGTTTTTTTTAAATAATCGTTTTCCTGGAAAGGAAGTTTGTTAGAGTGTATTCGCTATTTGTTTGTTTTTAAGCTACTGTTAACTCATTGTTTTCTTTTCAGTCCTCCGCGAGAGAAGTGCGGCATGATCCGGTCACGTGGGCAGATGGCTTCTTGCTGGTCTTCTCCGTCACGGATCCGGACAGCTGGGCCTGCGCACAGGAGCTCGTCACGCACCTGCGGCTCTCGCGCGGCGACGAGCGCCTGCCCATAGCACTGGCGGCCAACAAGTGCGACCTCATCCACCTGCGACGCGTCACCGGCAACGAGTGCGCGCCATGGGCAGCGGAACACGGCTGCGGCTATCGTGAGGTCTCGGCCAGCGAGGACCCGGAGAGCGTGGAGGAGGTCTTCGCCTCGCTGTGCCGCCAGGTGCGCACCGTGCACCGCAAGCGCGAGAAGCTGTCGTGGATCATGCAGCGGCCTGCCGTGGCTGCCAAGCTCCAGATCCGCCAGAGCCTGCGCAACCTGGCTGAGAAAAAGTGGCGCTCCAGGACCTCCACCTTCTGAGACAAAGTGGGGTGGGGACAAAAAAATGGCGCTCGCAGAAAAGGATGTTGTTGACGTTTGGCGTTTTTTGGCCCAAGTTGTGCGAATATTTGATGGCACTGATTGCGTTGATGGCTGGTGCCCCTGCCCTGGTTCATGCAAAGACTGAGGACGTCTGTTTAAAGACGTTTACCAGGAAAGGGCTTGCGTGTGGCTGCCGTCACTGAGCATCGATGACTACTGACCGAGATTATGTTGATCTTAAAGGAGAGCTGACCAAGGTTATGTTGACCCTTTATGACAGCTGATGGGGATTTTGTTGACTGTTGTTAAAAGCTGGCCACGATTGTATTTATGATAACAGTAGGGAAGGTTTTTGTTTATGATTCATGTCAGTTAGGAGGGTTTATGTCTACGGTTGCTAGCAGACTTAGGGATTTGTGCTGACTGCCAACACCCGTATTATTCACAAGATAGGCGGAGGCCAGAAGGGATTGTGCGAGTCTGTCCCTGACATTTGGCTGGCTTGCAAACAGCTTTGCGCTCTCGTTTTTTCATGGGAGGACCTCCCAGAAGACCTCAAAAACCTGTTTACTTCATTGCTTAGATGCGCCTCCTACAAGAATGCGTGACAGTGGCAAGTTCAGGATGGTGGCGGTATTAAGACGATCAGGAGAATGGCTGCCAGACAGCATCTGGATTTAAACAGTCTGGGCAAAATCAGCCGACTGCCAGTCACAGCGCCACCTATCTCTTTTTCGTTTTCCCCTAAGACTCGCGGAACTAAAGTTGATTCGAAACTAAGACAATGTCGTTCCGGAGTTTACACTACGTGTTGTGTTCATTATTATTGTACTTATCATTTTGTTAATGACTCATGTCTTTGTCAAGCTCAAGCTGTGCGCGTGGTCAACTCCTTTGAGGAACGTGTGGATTAAGTGGAGAAAAATTATGGTAATACCTCATTGTTGGGTCTTGCCTCGTTTGAAGTTTTATCCGCATCTTTTAATATTTCTGAATTTGGTTCGTTGCAAGGTTACGGTTCTTGGTTCTTAAAAAAGCTGCCCACTACCACGGAGGTATATCTTTTCCGTGCCCACTATTGCGTAGTACGCATGCGTCGTGATTACAAACATACGCAAAACTTAAATCATAAGCATGTGGGAGGAGATACACATCCTTGGGAGGACATCTGAGCTCACTACACACTTGAAACATCAAATGCTAGAGTAAAATACAGGTTTTCACTCAAAACACAACCTATCTGTAAGGTTGGCAGAAAGACGAGTGAGCCATAAGTACTAGCTTCTTTCATCGATGCTTTTATATTGTTGGCTTATTTGCAAAAATTTTGGGAACCCATGAAATGTTTGTAATTTATCTGCTCCCTTTCATCTTATAACAGGAGACTAGGAGTGGGAGACGTGCTAATGAAACGTTTGTGGAATTTGTATACTGGCCTTCATATTGGTTGCTATTCTACGGCGAACTGTCACATGCAATCTAAAAGATATCTTTTCTCTTTGCTGTACTTACACATTAGGATCGCAACAACCATCTTTTTCGACATCGGTCTGGCAACAAAACGCTTATCCCCCATAGCAATAAAGCCACTTATTTGGCTGTCAGAAATGTAATGTCAGAGTTCCATCATCCACTTATTTCATTGCCAGGCCGCCAATGCCAGAACTCCATCATCAAAACACTTACCTCAAGATCGCTATTGTTGCGACCGACACAGGTACTTCAGTCAGGCAGAACACGAGCCTCCAAAAATAGCCTAACTTATCGCAAGGAAACGAGCGCTGAATCATCACACCAACGTTTTTATTTTAACCTGGGTTTTTCTTCAGAGACGCTTCACACAGAGACAGCACGTGCATGCAGTTAAGATCATCTATTGTCTCTAGGATCTGACAGCATCTTCTTCAAAGCCCTAGGCCAATATTTCGCCGGAAAACAAATGAGCATGCATTTTGTTGTTTTGTTGTTGTTTTTGTTGATGTATGTCCTTTGTCACACTGTCTTGGGATGGCTTTAGTGATCGAGCTGTGGGCGATAAACGACTTTGCCAAAATAAGTATTCAGGGTTTTGACAGTCCTCCATACAAAGTTTTCATTATTTTCATCTATATACAATGTCTGTAGTGTAGGGTTGTTTCTATAGCAGCTCACAACTCAGGCTGTCATCCTTGAGCTATGGGATTCACATTCAGTGTTTTGTATGATGCCTCCGCTATAGTGGTTTAATAAGGTAGTTCGGTACATGGTACCTCCAGCAAAGTGCCACTCGATTATTGGTAGATACACTGCCATTATTAAAAAACCCCTTCATAATTCCTCGCTGAAGCTCTATTGACCAAAATAAGATACAAATCTCACAAAACTCCTTCCATGAACTTCTAAATAACGTCAGCATATTACTCGGTTTTAAGCCGAGTTTTGCACATTTATATTCCCACAAAATTTCAAAACCGTGTTTTTCGAATCACCAGGTTGCATTTAGTATAAGATGTCCTAAATCCTCTTTCCCCGTTCTCGAGATAAAAGCCAACGATGAAGCATCATCAAACAAGTACAGAGAAAGATCAAGTGTCCATAGACATGCTTAATTAACATAATATCTCAGCTCTCACTTTGGTAAATGCAATTTTAAGGTCTTTGGATAGTGATGTGTTAGAGACCACACTTTTCTCGGGTCCACAACTCTCGGTGGGGTCAGGAACCCATTCCAGAAGCTGGGTCGACTGGGAGAAGTCTTGCGACGCCACACGGGTACCGAACTGGCTTGCATCCATATTCGAACGCCAGGTCTCTAACTACTTGGCTTCTCCCCTTTACTCTGGTTTTAATTATTACCTCACTTTTCTGATGCATCTCTTGATCTGTTTCTCGTTATTCATAATTATGTTTACATTTTTAAAAACAAATGTTTTAAAGTGTAGAAGAATCGGTTTCCATTGGTCACGCTACGATGTTGAGGCCCGTTAACACGGAGGTTCAAAAAGTGGACCGGCTGACTGAGCGATATAAATCTGTGTGCATCCCAAAATCGAAAAGAATATGCGCTCTTACATTCGCATCTTTTTATTTTGCACTTGCCCAGTTAGCTGATAAAACAGGTCTGTTTAAAAACAATTCACTACGCTGGGAAAATTTTATTTTCTGGCATGCTGTGTCGCGTATTAAGCAATTATTTTCACAGCAAACCTCGGCGAAAGTTTTGGACAATTAACATGCCCTCATTCTCCATTATCTCTGTTTAACGGACAACGTTTCATGTAAGCCTATAAACCTTTCCGGATCTCATCGGCTCATCTGATGACTTGAGCCAAATTAAGAAACAGAAGTGCCTGCGATACACCAGCCCATACATTTTAAATTCTTTCGTGTGGCTATAAAAATGCCGCAGGTTCCCTAGCCCCTGAATTAAATAACCCGGGGAGAACATCAAAAGAACAGCAAAGATGTCCAAGATGCCTAGCTGAGATTTGTGGAATGGTTCCAAGGACGCTTAGCCATAAGCAGCCAGCTCATGCAAGGCAATTTTATAAAGATCTTAGGAGACTTGATGGAGGTTTAATTAACGACATACTGACGACATCGAAGGTCTAAACGAAGACAAGGAGCTGCCGGCCAGGCGTGGATGTGTCTTCCAAGATGGTGCTCAGCACACTACTAGGCGCTGCATGGGCCCAGCAGAACAGCACGTCGCTAGGTGTGACTTGAGGCACAGTGTACACAACGTCGCTAGTAGGGTGGCTTATGTCAAGCTGCCAGATTAACTCACCTATCTGCTGTGAGCATTTTAGTTAACTGATTCGCGTTGAACAGCCAGTTGGTGTCTAGCGCCTGGCCCCAGGCCAGCAGCACGATGTTGAGCGTCGAGAGGTGGAGGCTTGTGATGAGAGGTTTCCTCCCCTGATTTGAGAAGCGGGTCGAGACTTTTCATCATAAACAATGTCTCGCTAGTCCTCGGTTTAATCCCAAATTAAGGACCCATTTTTCGAAGTCTAAAGTTATACTCCCTCTTGGAATAACTTAAGGAGAGTTAACGATGCACTGACACAGGTTGTTAAGCATGATATATCACACGCTGTGAAATTAAAAAAAATAATAACCCTAACACTAACTCAACCCGAACTTCTTTTCCCGCTCAATAAGTCTTATGGTATTGAATCCTCCTAAAGCAGAGCTGTACCTCTCCATTTCAAAAAGGCTATACACTGTGCATGATTAAAGTTTCTTTGCAAATGCCCCTCCCCCCTCTCAAACATGACCCCCTCCCCCTGTCCCTCCTTGTTGCAGATCTGACATTCGTTCAACGACTGCCATAACGGTTTCCTCACAAATCAATATCTTTGTCAGCCATTTAACTTTTACACATACCTGTTTTCATGAATTTTAAATACATATATATATTGGATAACAATTGCAAGTGCACACAGGGATTGGTGGGGACGGGAGATTGGTGTTTTACACCGAGTCAGCAACTATCAATATATCACTGCAAAGCAGCCAGCCCTGTCAACAGATGAAACAATGTGCACACCATGGACCTTCATGATGGTCTGTGGCGCTCACAGAAACAGGCATGCAAGCACTTATGCCTTACAGACAAGCACACAGCACACAAAGGCATAATAATTCACATTTCAGCAAGTTCACATTTATTTCACAGTATCCTTATTTTAAACATTTGCCATCACCAAATTTAAAACTGTGTTTTTCTGTATTATTTAATTTTATTTAATATCACCTATACAACATTCTGCAGTGACTCTGTTAACATTTTCAGCAGCATACAAGCACTAATGTTCTAAAAGTCCTACACATCAATTTTCCCTTTAGTTTTATTTTTTAAATGGGACATTGCTGTCGGATATCTTCCAGAACCATGATAATAAGGTGATACATGAAAGTTTATATAAAAAAGATGCTTAATTGTTCTTTTCTGGACCCAGTATTTTAAATGCCTTGGCCCTACTGCTTTACAGTGTGAACATGTTTGAAGTCTGGGCTTAAGATCCATCTCTTTTGTGAATACAAGAATAGCTTTTGGGATGGATTATGAGAGTTCAAACAAAGTCTAAATAGCTGTTTTGTGACAGAAATTCAGAAAGAGCAAGAAACTCCCTTTTTTTTGGGGGGGGGGGTATTTTTGGAGGGGAGAAAGAATAGGGTTCAGGTCTTATTTCTAAACCCCTACCCACAAGCACAGCAACAGCTACACAGAATATCATATTTATGAATCTGAATTGCAAATTGCAGACCTTTAAATACTTTTAGTTTCAGTTATGCTGTTCATTTCAAACATAGTTTTTAAGGATAAAGCAATATTGTGATACATGCACATATGCTGCAGCATGTAAAATATCCCCAGGAACATTTACTTGCAAATGTCTGATCTGTTACTTCCAAATGTACCCCATTTAAAAATATGCTAAACAGTAACTATGGAAACATGCTTTCACCCCAAGTCCACAAGGACTTGGCAGGTGCAATCATTCGGGTCTACATTTCATAAAATCTGAAAATATTTGAGTCATTCAAACAGTGAATTTCTATGAGCACTCCACGAAAAACTGACTTTTGATCACAGTCTGAGAAAAGAAAAAGTGTGCAAGGATGTACTAAAGTGTGTAGTGTGTCCTTAGAGATGAATGGTCCTTTGAAACTGCATATATTTTCATTCATGCACATGCACAGAGATGGACCACAAATACAGAATGAAACAGAGAAAAGGGACCATGACAAACCAAACTTTCACTCATTAATTTCTGCACAGAACTGTTTTCAGATAATAGACACACAATAAACCATGTTGCTAACCTCTGAGCTTGTATCAAAAACCTGATACAGCTGCATGCACAAAGGCACACGTGTGCAGTAGATAGATAATATGCAACTTGTATATTTTTCTCCCTCTTGCATAGCATGTAAAATGGTGAATCGGACTTGTCAGTGGTAAAGAAACAAAACCATTTCTATACACATTCTGTACCATCCAACTCATCATTGCTCCCCTACTCCTTCCAATTCAACCAAAAAAGTTCTAAGATGGTTTCATCACATCAAATATCAAACAGGATGAATAATATCATCTAATCTGGAAGGTCTGAATGGTATAAATACAAAATAGCAAAAATAAGATAAACATGAAATCTTTTCTGCATTTGATAAAAAGTGCTAAAATGAGTTTTAGTTAAATGAGATTACATCTAGAGATGAATGGCTATGTGGCAGACCAAATTAACAAAAATAATATGCTGTTTTATGAGTATGTTCTCTCCATGACTGCTATAAATACAGTGATCCTGATGCAGCCCTGCAGATCAGGCAGAGAGATATTAACATTCTAGAGAAGGCTGTGAGGTTCCGGAAAATGGTGATGATTCATCTCGGCATAATACTTCAAATCTTGGCAAAAAGCCCAATAAGAAAGTGGCCAACATCATTTACCTATTACAGGAGTGACAGCTACAGCCTGGCCAAAATGGGTATTCCCTGTCAAGTCACTGCTAACTTCTGCAAGTTAATGATCCTTTGATGCAAGTGGTGTTCTCATTTTGAGTTATGAATATTATAATGTATGTTAATTCATCATAATGTATATTAATGGTTGCAACTCCTAGGCATGCGCACAATTTTCAAAAGAAAAGCAACTAAAAAAGTTAAGAAATTCAACTGAAGATGTTCACAGGCTTGACATTGTTGCTCAGTGTCTAGTAGCTGGCACTAGATAAACAGTTTTATTTCAAGTCACAAGGTTTGATAACCATGTTTGTCCCAAGTAATAAGGTCAATGAAATCCATTCTGTCCCAAATTAATACAGGTGACCATTTTTGACCCAAATCAAAAGACTTACGGCCGAAATACTTTAAAACTTTAAATGTAAGCACCCCACTATTCATTCCTTTTTCAGTGCTGGCATATACATGGTAATAGACTGTGCTCTGAGATTATCTTTTTAATATTTCTGAATAAATTAGTCTAAGACTAAGATGCACTTAACTAAGAAGACCTTCATCAAGTAAGAACCTCGAGGCGCTCCAGGTTCCAATATTCCTGAGTCTGCATTTCAGTGAGACGAGACACAGTTCTGTCAAATGCAAACAGCTCTTCTTCACCAGTGAAAATGCTAGCATGCTGTTGTACAGAGGCCTGAAACATGCAGCTTTAGTCTATAGGTCCAAATACAAATCAAGGCAAAAGGATGGCAAATAAAACTAAAAAAATTACTTAAAAAGCAGACAGGTTGCTTCATAAATTTGACGCTAATTGATTTTCATAATAATAATAAACATTTCAATTCTTGAATACTAGGCACAAAATAACCACCAGAACACATAAAAGCAGCCTAACAGCACATCTTTTTAACATCAAGAAAAACAAATTTTCCCTAAAAAATATTCCATATCCAAATAAGTGCAATAGAATATCATAAGCAAAATTTCTATTATTTTTGAAATGACAAAAACACTAGCATTAACTGCAGGTGCTGGAAGTTGCTAGCAAACTTTTAGGGCCATTAGAACAAATATAATTTAAGAATGAATAACTACAAAGTTTTTAAATAACTGAGAGGTTTACCAAAGAAGTGATTAAAAAAGCATAACATCCTTTATATTATCAAATCTATAGAGCTCAAGTAAAGGGACTGTAGTGGTGGAGTAGAAAGCCCATTCATTTCCACATAACTTAACAAGACTGCTGAAATTACATGACATCTTGGTTTCAAGATTGAGTATTAATAAACAAGCAATAACGTTTAAAGCTTAGTTGAAAAAATATTGTTCCCCAGTCCTGAGGGTCACATAACTTACAGCATGAATTCCTAGATCATCCATCAATGCTCGATTAGCATCCACGTCAAAGACATGAAGGTTCTTTGCAAGAAAAAGCTTGCTTGATTCTGCCTCTGCTGAACATATTATTTTCGCCTGGAAAGGCAAAAATCATTTTTTAAATCTCTTAAATCATATACAACAAAAAATATAAATGGACCACAGTCTAATGTCAGTAATGCAGTTTAGGTGCCACTAACAGGGGCTGATCTAGGAAGAAGATTCTTTTAGCATTTTGGGGAGCAGAAAAAGTTCCCAGGAGGATTGTGTATTACAACACCATGGAAGCGGCAGAATGGCTGCCAACCCATGGTAACAGAAGAAGCTCCTCGAAGGGACTGTACTCAATCATATGTGTAGTTCAAGCAGCCGACAAGCAAAGCAAGCACTGTAAACAGGAGAAAGGGGAGACTTCTCTCACTTAAGGACTCCGCATGGTGCTGAGCCTTATGCAATATTGTTTATAATATTCAAATATTCTGATGTTTGATGATTAAATACTTTGCTCGCTGAAAGGCCAAACTTTACAGACAATAGTCCGAGGACTCTAAGTGTATCATAAGAACTGTGTGCTCGTGGATGAGAGATTGTGATAGTGGTTAAGAATTCTAATGAGAGATTTTGAAGACAGAGAGATATCTATATATATTTATATGTCTTCAAAACTGCTTGGTATTTTATAGTTATTAGTGTTTGTTAGACAATTTGTGTGGTCTTTTATATAAGTGCTGTTGATGTTATTCCATAGTACTGGGTTTGAAGAAAAGAAAATAACATAAAAGAAAATCACAAACAGAAAAAAAAGAATAACTCAGAAAAGAACCAAAGAATAAAGATGAACTAAGCCAGTAAGGAAACTGCTTAGACAACTTTCAATATAGTACCAGAAAGCCCACAGGCAGATGTTTGCTGTATGTTGAATGAAAGAACACGTGTCCGTGACTGAGCGTATATCTGAGTGACTTGACTAACTGTGGTGTGTCCTGACAGGTGGCTTATTATGTTTAGGGCACAACATGCAGAGTGCAGAGCCCAACACTAACCTGCCATCTTTGACCTTCCTACTAAATCAGGAACGAATCATGGGAAGCTGGATAGAGATATTATCTACATTATTACCTGTCATAGCCTCAAACTGTAACCTTTGGTCCCACAGATCACTGCACTAACTAAAAGGTTATGAAACCTCCAATAGATAAGATGAGAAAAGTGTGTTAAAAGAGTCAGAATATTTACAGAGCTAGTACAACATGTTCAGTAAATGCTTCACAAACAATTGATTTAAGTAGACCCTGCCAGACTACAATATTCTCTCACCTTGTTGTCATACAGGGTGTCAATAAGCGTAATGAAGCGTCGTGCCTCGGTTCTCTTGGACATGTCCATGATAGGTATATTTCGCAAGAGCATCACATCAAAGTGTTTGCAGATTTCTAGATAGTCCACTGCTCCCAGAGGCTGCAAACAAGATGCATTTTGGCTTTGAACCCAGAGCTAAAAGAGAAAGGCAGACTCACTTTATCAGACTGTTCTCACATGCTCAGTGTCTTCCCCCAGCCTACCATCTCCATCTTGCATCTGTAAGCACATTATATCCTCCCATACAAACATCCTCTTTGTTCATGTGTGAATGTGAATGTGTCTGTGTATTCAGGGAGAAGCCAGTGCAATAAGTGTGAATAGACCATCGACAAAATACTAATATATTTAGCAGAATGTTGCAACACGTAGAGCTTAAAAAGTGAAAGGGATTTTACCTGACAACACATGGCATTAAAATCTGTGTCCAAAACACGCCCACAGGTACTGGGCAGAGAAAGATTCCTACCCAGAATCGTTAAGATCCTTGGAACAATTTCTGTATCAGAAATTGAAATATGAGAAATGTTATAAGCAAGTCTTGCAGTCTCTTCTCAGTTCAACAATTTATCTATTAATAATTATTTTACTAGGCACAATGTTTATCAGAATCATTTAAAAGAAACATAAAAATCAACCCCTCTGAGTAAATATATATGAAGAATATTTCAAGTGGTTAAAATGATACCGTTTTGGGGGGGGGGAAATATAAATAATGCCTTAATTAGTTTCACCAATAGCCAACAAAAGCAGTTATAAGCCTGTAGATTAACTCTAAACAGAGCCCAGTAAAACAAGCATTATCAGTCTTGAATTATCGAGATGTTGTCCTGCACTTAACCCTCTTGGTTCGACAAGCCACAATCGTGGCTTTGCCGGGTAGCTCGGGCAAGGCGATTTTCATTAATTTTTATTGCAAAGTTCAAGTTTTCTCTTTTCCAAAAATGTCTAGGTTTCTTGGTCTAATGTTTATCTCAGAGCAGCAATAATAAAAAACAAACTTCACCCACTGTCGTCTTCGCAATCTTCAGTTATAAGCCAGTCATTGTAATGTTATATTTTTATCTTGAACCGAGGATTAAAGGAAAAGACAGACTGAAAAAATGTAAAGCCAAGGTAAACTATGCTATCTACTCAGGCTTCATTATCTCACCTTCTCCAATTTGCTCACTATGATCCCTCATAATTTTGTCCATTTCAGCATTTGCATCACACTGAGATAATCTGAAAAATATTCCAGAAAGAAGCTACTATACAAAAAGACCTTAATGAAGCACAAAACACAAAGTAGTGCAGTGTTTCCTAAAAAAGAACAACTGCATTTTAAAACCCCTCATCTAAGTTAAATCATAAGGAAAAACATTTACATGTGATCAAAAATGTGATGAGAAAAGTCTACAATCATTTTGTTTTTGCTTTTAAACTAGTTTTTTTTAAGGAAATAACTGATTTCTCATGGAAAAGCACAGTAAACAAAGAAAAAAAATGTCAGTGTTTTACCTGGAAAAACATGCAAAAAATACTCACATAAAATATACTTTGCCCTCAGATGGGAGAGAACGCATCCGATAGTCCACGCCAGAATCTAGATGTATCACATCACAAAATTTCTGGAGGTTTGAACAAAAAAAATTTTCAATACTTAAACTTCTAGTGTTACAAGGTTCTTTTATAACATTTCAAAGAAGCTGTGATCTCTTTCATCATAACATTATCCAACTGTACAACACATTTGTAAATATGTTCACATTATTACTTTCTTACTTTATCAACACAGGTTCACCCACTCCCCTTTCACCAATACTGCCCTTCACCTGTCAACTCCCTCTGCCCTCTAGTCCTCAGTGCCACCTTTTGATCTTGCCCTTCTATTAATAGTGCACCTCTGGAAACATCAGGTGACTAGGCGGAATTTCAAAGCCTTTTATAGCCTCAGCCTGATGACATTCTGGTTCTGGATGATGACAGGTAACAGTGACAAATTTGTTCAAAATTTGCACTACAAGACTTGTTTAAACTGTCTTTTTGTAGTTCCTCCTCATTCTTACCAAGCTCAGTTCTTGGTGCTTTTTCACTGCCCGTTCCTGCTTTCCCCCCCCCCCCACCTTCAACACTCATTGCGAATTTTATTTTCTGTCTCTAGTCCACATTCAGTTTTTTTTTCTCGATAACTCCCATTCATGCTTATGGCAGCAGAAATCTTTTTGAAGCGCTTTTGTTTCCAAAAAACTGCATGCAGTCTGTCATCTGAGCATGCTTGTGCAGTGTGCTTCTTCAGTAATTCACACAACCAGGTCTGGTAAATGCATTATTCTTATTGTGCTTTAGCACACATGCATCTCATGTCACTAAACGCTTTTCAGGGCAGGCTCTTTTTTTTGTTTAGTTTTTGCTTGTGGCCCTGGACTCTGTGTGGTTGTCTCTGCTGCCATCCTCTGATTCATTGTCCACATCAACTATGCCCCCATCAGAAAAATTTTGCAGAAGGCCGCAACCTATAATAATCTCTTTATGTGGCCTCCTCATCTTTAACACTCTATACAATGGTTCACTACAATAAATAATTTATGAGGTAAAAAGTACAAGAACTTATAACTGTCACAAACCAAGTGAGGGTATTGAAACAGAAATTGCATAAAAACTGTAGTCTGTACCTTAAGAATCCCAATGAATGGCACAAAGTTTCCTCTCTGTAAGCCATTTTTGTACAGATCTGGAGCAAAAAAAGACAGAAGGAGGGAATACATAAAACTATATAAATTTACTTCTTTTCAGATTACTCACCCTTTTTTCTATGATACTAATGTAAACAAAGCATGAGCAAGATCACATACCATCAGGTGCTCTGTTTGATGTTGCTACAACCACCACTCCAGACTCAAAAAGTACTGTGAACAGCTGCTTCAAAATGACAGCATCAGCGATGTCTGTTACCTGTCACAAACACAAATCAACTAAATCATAAGATACTGTGAGATAAAAACATCCAGTTGGAAATTTCACTTCATCACTAGTTATTTGCAGTCTGTGGCAGAGAGAAAAGAAAGACAGACTGCCAATAACTAGTGATGAATGAAATTTCCAACTGGATGTTTTTGTCTCACAGTATCTTATGATTTAGTTGATGTGTTTGTGTGTTTGTTTGTGTATGTCTCTCAAACTGCAAGCACGCACGCACACACACACACACACAGAGAAATACAGTAATCAGTAATACACAATCACTAAACATTTTTTTTAAAAGGGAGCTCTTATAAACACTGCCAAAGGGAGATTTTACACAGGAACAAATAGTCTCTAAATGGTCTGACAGCATTATCTTCCCTTTAGGTACTAATTTCTGGTAATCTGATCACAGCTTACTACCACCTAGCATTTTAGGACAGCAGGTTGCTGTAACAGAAACAGTGCATTTCCAACTTACAAAAAAGGCTCTAACTGGAAAATAAATCATGAAATGATGAATTTTATCAATATGCTTTTGGGAAAAAACATTAACATACAAGAAAGCAACGGTCTTCAAACTGGAAAAAAGCTGACCTTTTCAGACAGACCTGAAACTCATCAAAGCACAATAGCCAGGTATCTTCTCTTATGTCTTGAGCCACCAAGGTGATGGGGTCAAATGACTGAGATGTCCTACCTGATGTAGTTCTTCCTGAATGTCCTTTCTTTAACTTGTGAATTCCTGATTGAAAAAAGTTACTTTCTTTAGAATAAACACTAGATGCAAATGTAACAATAGGTTACTATTTTAAGTTTACCAAAAACCACAATTACACCATGTAAAAATGCAAGCTTTGTTATACCAAAAGATTTATACCATCTTATGGCTTGTGCCCCAAGTTAGTGAACAAACCATTGCTGTTACTTTTGAGGTCACTCTTTTCTCTTTGGCAAGACAATAATAAAAGTGGTTACAGTGACAATAATAATGATGAATAGTTATAAGGCCTAATCATCCATCAAAAGTATATAACCATCCCCCGCTCAAACAGACAGCTAGGAAATGTGTCATACAAGTAACAGTTTTGCAAAGTACTCGATCTACATACGTGAGTGGACACTCAACATAAATTTGTGAAAATGCACTCGTTGTTTTCTCTGTCTCTGTGATGTACTATAGAACAGGTCCATTAGCATGGTTTTGCCGCAACCTGAAACAGAATTTCAAAAAAACCACATTGTGCTTTTCACTCCTCAGTTGCTACCTCTTTTTCCATTCATTTAGATAATCACTCTCAACATGTACATGACTACAGTTACTTAGCCCATTATGTTATAGACATCTGTGATAAGAAATCCTTCCAAATCAAGTATTATATTACCACAAAAAGACTGACATTATCAGCAAAAATGCATGATGATAAAGCTCCATTTTTAATGTTAAATTCACACCAAGCCAGTATATATTTAAACGATTAGTGACATGTATGTTAAAGACAACCCTAGCATGAAATAAGACAGAGAATTCACCAACCTACACCACCATAAAGATAGATTCCTTTTGGTGGAGTGCTCTTCTGATTTCTCCAGAGAGTCTGAAGTAAATAAAAAATGAGTAATTACATATATATATATATATACACACACAACACTATTTTAATTATTCATCACTCACTTAATTTACACCTCTTTCACAAATGACATTGATAGTTTGCTAGTTCAGAAATTTATAGTCATATAGAGCCAGCAGTATATTATACACACACACACAACCTCTGATATTCTGTAACATTTTATAGATGCATTTCTTGATAAATCCCACACCTTTGAAATCCATGATTCAGTGTGCTGATCAGGATTGTAGTTCACAAGTTCTTCATGCAAAACTTGCAATCTCTCAACAACTTTCTGTTGATGACTGTCCTGATAGAGGTCCCCCGCTCTAATTTTAGTGAGGTAAGAACCAAAAGGTCCACTAAGTGCTCCTCTTTCATTCTGGTCATTTAAAATGTAACTGCTCTGAGAACCATCTTTTGTTTCCACTGTCTGGCCTGAAACAATTTTTTGATTACTAAAACAACAAACTGACATTTAACAGGTAGTCTGTTCAATCTGTCTAAAATTCTTTGAATGAAAAAAAAGATGTCTTAAGGATGTCTGGTATAGGCATACCCATTCAGTCAAGCACACCATTCAGACGATAAATAACCTTCTATTCAGGCACGAAAACCAATATTCAAAAGTAACCAGTCAAATAAGACAAGACTAAAGACACATTATGAGTAGTACTAAAGTAAAAAAAGGACAGAGGCAGAGAATTCCAAAAATCCCAGGTCCATAGTGCAAGAATCCATAGGAAAGACTTGAAGGGGTCTACACAGAGATGGAATTCCATAGGAAAATGGAGAGAACAAAGTGGAGAGCAGCAAGAGACCAGAGCAGATAGCATCTAGCATCTATGTAAGTGGTTACGATATAGCAGATACAAACAATCTTGTATCATAACTTCCTCAGCTATAGAAAGCCAAGGCAGCTAGGAGCTACATAAATGGTTTCAGTACAGCAGATAAAAACAATGTTGCTCAGCTGTAGGAATTCATTCCACTTCATCTGATTCATTCAAAGTAATCTGTATTCTCTTTATGTTGCTAAAGTCAAACCATCCCAGGCCCAAAAAGGAATCAATTACCAATGACACAAGTACTAAAGTAGATTAAATATTTTGTCATCATTTAATTTTGGACTTGGATTTTGACTTTTTTGCCTATTATTATTATTATAGGCAAAGGTGTCACTGTTTGAGTACTCATTTAGCTTGAAGCACATCACACTACAGTAGTGTACTAACACCACTGTTGTCAATCATGAAACACACTTCAAAAAATTTTGAAAAATGTACTATACAAATCCACATTATGGTGACAAATGATGACAAAATCTTTAATTTTAAAACTTGTTTAGAGAAAAATCATGTTTATTTGCCATTGCAAGATATTGCTCCACATGTGTACTGAGAAGCAGCCTTTTTTGTTTAGTAAAATGGTGGCTAAACTTATTTGCATGGCTCTGTTTAAAATAGGCAGCTGAGCTTGCATATTGTTACATTGCTCGAACACTGTATGGCTCTTTTGGTAATATTTGATGTTAATAGCTACTTGTGTCATCAGTGATGGTTTCGTCATTTGGGCCTGGGACAATTTGACTTTTCGGTGTTGGGATGAAATTGACTTGTGCTTGAGCAGAGCTGTTTGTTGCGATTCCATTAGGCAGAAAGAACAGAGTGAGCCAGAAATATATATATATATAGATCTCTGGGTAAGCAGATTGAACTGAGGGGTGTGAGGCGTCGAATGCTTTTAACAAACCGCGTAATAGGACTATTTTAGTTCTTTTGCATCGTCGGCTAGGATTAAACACGGCAGGTAAGTCACGATTACCCTCGAGAAGCACAGCTGTTCTGCATTATTATTTCTATCATTGCGCTTTGTTTATCTGCTTTCATGCGTTGATCATCTCTTCACAACCTTGGTAACGGACCAACTAGCTTTCTCAAGAACCGGAGCTCGTCTGAATTATTGCTCATTATCATTTACATCAGACCTGATTTTGCTAATTCTGTACCTGGTGCGTCTGATCGCGTACAAAACCGAACAAAGTGTCCCGTCCTCCACTTTTTTCTGAGCGCCAACTGACAAATGCTCCTGCTCATGGTCAGACAGGTCATACTGCATTAGCCTCCCTTGATAGCGACAAGGGAAGCCATGCCAATCTGTCACGTTTTTTAAGAGATTATGAAATAACTTTCGATTGCAACAACATTCACCTGAAATTATAGAAAGTTGAAATATAAAATATAAAAATACGTTTTTTGCTTCTTTGGGGATTAATAAGTTTTAAGTCTTGATTTTCCTTCTAACATTCGTTCTAACAAACGTTATCATAGGAGTAGCTTCCCTTTGTAACGTGAAACGTCACTCAATCTTGTGTACAGCAATCAGCTCGTCAGTGGTCGCAGTCTCATGAGATAACGCAAAATGTCTAACACAGCGACTGCCCGTATCAATCCAAAGAAACAGACACTTGAGGATGCTTATTCTCCACCAGCAAACTTTCTCGAGATCGATGTCCTTGATCCACAAACACACGGAGTCGCCAAAAAAAGATATACCGATTACGAAGTTCGAATGAAGGTAAGACAGAAAAATTGGCTTTTGTCAACACCCCTTTTTTTTTAATATGACGGAAGTTTACTGGCACGATGACTCTTATAATTTCTAAAAGCTTTAGTATGTTTTAGGGCTTTAAATGTCTTGGTAATTTTTTTTTTAATTTAAGAAAAACTTAGTATTTCACGGTTCAAATTTCGTATTTTAATTTGGCTTAGTAGGAGTATTCCTTGTCTGCCGTTTACAGGTCTCTAACATAGGACGAGGTTCTGTCACACCCCCCATCGACCACGTGTGTTAACCATAACAATTTTATACATTTACTTAAAGCATGCAAGTGACAAAATATCACTTATTAATGTATTTATGTTCATCATTCTTATTTTTTAAACCCGCAAATTATCTTAAATTTTGCATGTATTGCACATTGTCTTGCATATAGCCTATTTTGTTCGTTAGATGGTATTTATCACTAGACAGAGATTATCTTGTATATATGGAGAAAATGCAACACACAAATTTTAATACATTTTATTTTAATTGTGTTTTTACTGGTAATAGCATTCAGTGAAGTGGCAGCTATACACAAAATAACTTTTTAAATCGCCACAAACCGCAGACCATTTGAACACTACAAATGCTGTCTCTCAACTTGGTCCACCTTTGGAGAATCGCAGCCCTGAGGCTATAACCTTATAATATGAGATAGGAACCTTTGGTTATGCATTGACATCTAAGCGTTTTGCTTAAAGAAATCTTTATTGCTTCAAGCCTATATATTGCTGCCTCTAGCATTATCATGGTAACTACGATGTTGGAATGTGATTGCATAGGCAAAGAATATAAAAGTGACTTTTAAATTAACAAAAAAATCATCAAAGAAATAACTTTTAGAGGTTATGATGAATTCTTTTTATGAACAGTACATATTGCTTATTAATAAATAAAACAGTGAAAGTTGAAGAATACGGTTGTTGTAGCAGTTATCAGCAGTATGTACAGAGGTACATGTGTACAGCAACATGAATAAACGCCAGTTGAGACTGATTTATTTAATGGAATATTCAGACAAAAAGCAATTTCCCAATCACAATTGCACATTCTTCTGAACGCACTGTGTGTCTAATTACCACACACCTTGAATACATTTCTCAGCGAAATAATGATATCTTGGATAATGATTACGCTTTGCAGAACCTCTGAAACTAAGTTAATCCATGTCTGAGTGAAATATTCCGAACATGTTGCAAATTTTGACAGGACAACATTTGTGCCTCAGTCATGCTAATAATGTCTTAACTAGAAAAACCAAACCATGTGGTTTTCTGCAAATATTTTTCGCACACATAATTACGAAAAGGCAGATAGAAACATACAGCTGACTCCACATGCATGTAGTGAAGTAGTGCTGGCCGGTCTCTCATCTGCTGTGTAAGTAATCTGAGCTGTGCACAAGCAGTTTTCTTTGTTGTGCTATATGGAAGCATGAAATGTCTTGATCTTGAAACAATTCACTTCTCAGTTATCCTTTGATACATCTATTTATTTTAATAGATAGTAATTGGTAAAGTTTCAAATTAACTTCTACATACATTGAGAGAGTTGTCGCATAAATATTTAAATATATTTTCATGTTACAAAGGGGGTTTTACCAGTAAGCTAACCTTCAAGTTTGACAGTTTATTTCGATTTTGCTAGCTCCACTGCTGAAATTAGCTCAGATAAAGGCTGCTAGAAATATATCCAGATTTCATTCTTTCTTGATGTTTATTGAATTTGTGATTACATTGTGAAGACACTAGTTGCATACCAAAAAGACAGGTGAAGTAGAGATATTTTAATGTAATTTTATTTTTACTCATGTAGTGTTGGTGAAAAGCTTATGAAAAATGTATAAATTTAAATAATTGTTTATTTTTTATATGTTTAATAAATCCCTAGCATTTATGTTTAACTGTTGGCTTCATCCTTATATGACCCCTATAATCTGTCTTCCACAAATGAAGCAAGTATTTTAGCTGGTGGTGACCAGCAGCATGTTGTGTCCCTGGCACCAAAAATACCAACTTTTCTGCTGCATGAGAGACTGTGGTCCATCTGATTAAATGCCCTTGATTGAAGCATGGAATTTCAGCTAGTGCTTGTGTCACAACCACGTGGCATGTGACTATCTCTCTCTTTTCCAATCACATGCACGGGTCGGACAAATACGTGTTCTTACGCACAAAAAGAATAAAACGACTTGCCTGTGCTGATCTGCCTATGTTTACTAACCAAAAAAAAACCCACAAAACAAATTAACGCACATTTATATATATCTATAAAAACGAATTCCTATCTCAAAATATTCTTCTGATCCTCCAAACGATTCTCCTTCTCAAACAATTCTTCTTCTTTAGCGATTCTTTCTCTCAAACGATTCTTCTTCTTCAACGATTCTTTCTCTCAAACGATTACTCTCTTATTCTACTCCTCCAACGATTCTCCCTTGTTTCTCTCCTCAACGAATAAATACTGTGTGATGGCTTGGCATTGGCTCTCGTACTCCAGAAATATTAAAATGAAAACATCTCAGCGTTTAGCTACAGATTAAAACAAAATGTCCTTCCCTCCTTAATCCAACGTTCTCCTTCAGCCTCTTCTCATTTTCCCCCACGATTTTCTCTCACGTCACAGATCTTTTTTTCATCATCCATACACATTCAGACAAACTTACGTCATTCGCGCTCTTTCATTCTTCTGCGTGGGATGAGGCCCTCAACCTCACCTAGATCTGTGACGGCTTGCCATCTCAGAAATAATTTCAACTGTAGGTCTGTGACACTGCCCTAAGAAAAAAACTGGAAAAATTGAGGTGGTACCTCTGTCCAATGTATGCACATCACAAGTAATCTGTTCTCACATGAAAATTGGGGGTCCATCTGATTTTACTTTTTTGAGGTACCTGTAGGCCATAAACTCCCCTTTATACCATTGCCCAGTGGTTAGTTACTCTTCCATGCTAATCTGAACAACTTTAATAAATAATAAAATATTCTCCAGCGTGTTCAACATAATGCTGCCTTTCTCTTTTTCTGTAAGAATAAAACGTAGACACTCCTGTCATTACTGTATTTCGCTGGCTTCCATTTTCGAAACCCATTTAGTAAAAAGTTAACGTCCTCCGTTATAAATATCTTAATGGCTCTACTCCCATCTACCTATCCAATTCACATTCTCTCAGCTCCTTTTTTGATCTCCTTAGACTTTGCATTCCTTCATCCAGGCTTTTTATTTTTGGCTGGCATTTCTTTTCTGTCTCTGGTCTTCTGAAATGAACTGCCACTATTTATTTGCCAGAAACCTGCTCTCACTTCTTTTAAAATGTCTCTTTAAACTTACCCTTGTTTTTCTTCTCCTATCCTTTGTGTGTGTGTGTGCACGCATAGTTGTATTGGAAGAAATCATAGCTTCCCCTCCCACTTTATAGTCGGACAAGTTTTGATATGTGTGAGGCAAATGCTCATAGCTGACCTTGTCATGATTGTGGCAAGGTAAACAAGGTGAAGGTAGTCCCATGATCTTACAATCATAGGAGAGTGAAGCGTTGGGGCCCTTACTTAAACTGAGGCCAGCTTTTGCCCATCTCCTGTCACTGCTTCACCTTCCCCAAGCCTTTACGGAGTCAGGTATCCAGTCCACACCTGGGTACAGTGGAGAGAGTATGATGATGATGTCCATTTGCAATGTGCAGGTATCCATTCAGAAGAATGCTCATTGCGCAGCAAAAACAAAAGAATTAAAAAATAAAATAAATACATAGATAAAACAACAGGAATGTAAGAAAATAGAGACAGAAGTATGCCTCATCACATGGGTTTTGAACCACGTAGTATGCGCACTGTTTAACCATAAGGTTATCTGATTTCCTTATCATGGCAAACCTAGCCTTTTTATCACTGTAGTTTATTGATGTCTGCTGTTTTTGTTTTTCAAACCACATTTCTGAAAATGGCTGCTGGCCTGTCCATGCTTAGGCAGGGTTCTGCACCATGGTTTTATTATAGATGCAGAACACAAATGTAGCAAACAGATATTTCTTTTAAATGCTTGTAAATAGGATGCTGAAATTTATTTTGCCAATGCCCCTTGGCATCAGCAAAAAGCTTGAAGAGATCAACTTGGTTTTAAATACATCACACATGTATATATTTATATCTGTAGCAATATTTAGTTTTTTATTTCAATTATCCTTTGTGTGCTTACAGACCAATCTGCCTGTTTTCAAGCTACGAGATTCCAGTGTAAGAAGACGATATAGTGATTTTGAATGGTTACGAAATGAGCTTGAAAGAGATAGTAAGGTAATGAATGCATTTGCTATTCTCATAATTAAGATGTACTTAGTCACTAGCGACCGAAATTTCGCTTGTTTAGTCATTATAATTTATAAGTGGTCAAGTCTATGCAAGACATGGGGGGTTTTTTGTTTGTTTTTGAAACATTTTTCCTCAAAGAGTCAAGATTATTTTCTTACTTCATATGTTACTTTGTCAAAGCTTGAACACATATTACATAGAGTCTTCGCCATTACAATATTTTGCTATTACTGTTAATATATGTCCATGATCATATGACAGATTGTTGTCCCACCACTTCCTGGAAAGGCATTGAAAAGACAGTTACCATTCCGTGGAGATGATGGTATATTTGAAGAAGATTTTATTGAGGAAAGACGGAAAGGTTTAGAGCAGTTCATCAACAAGTAAGTGGATTGTGCTTTATGTAGAGGCAAGTTTGAACACATTTAAAAACTCACTCTTGAGAACTTAACCTTTTATGAACATGGATAGGAATTCACTTACCTAAGAGCAGATATTCATCCTGATGTTCTGTGTGACTTAAAATGAATATTTTATATGCAAGATATGTCTTAAAATGTCAAATTTGCTTGCTTTTTTTTGGGGGGGGGGTGAAGGGGTCCCTGTCAGATGCTACATTCCTGTAACACCCCAAAATTAGGCGTATTGTTGTGGTAACAACTAATGAACTCTGTGTCAAGGCTCACAACTAACTATATTTTTCGGTGCTGTCACAAGCTTGAATTTCGACTAGTTCTTTCCCCAAAAAAACAATGTTGTTTACCCCCTGCCTGAGAAAGATAAATGTGTGTGTGTATGAGGGGGATAATTGGATCTTCTTTTGACAATACATTAATATTTTTGTTGCAGAGTGGCAGGACATCCTCTTGCTCAGAATGAGAAATGTTTGCATATGTTTCTGCAGGAGCCAGTCATCGATAAGAATTATGTTCCCGGCAAAATCCGAACCAACTAAAGTCATCCTCTTTTACTTCAGCTGTTTATACTGCCCTAAATGTACTAGTTATCAAACAGATTCAGAAATGTTCTGTGGCTCGGCTTCAAGTTGATCACTGTTATTGCTGGAGGTAGATGGTAACATATGAAATCAATTTTTCATGGAACAAACTTGAATTTTTGGCCATTAATAAGCCCTCAAATGGTCGTTTTTAATGTAAAGTCTAGCTTATATTTGTCAACATGGTTGTAAACAGAAACATGGTTTGACTAAATAATTTGGACACAGAGGAAACGTTGAAAAGAAAAAGATTGAGGGTGGCAGCAAAGGAGCATTTTACTATTACTTGTGTTTCATACACGGTTAATGCCAACTAAGTTTTAGTTTTGATCCATGTTTTTAGAAAGTAAGTAGCAAGTGTAAAGTTATTTCATTATTCGTTCCATTTTCTTTCCTACGTGAAATTTAATCTGTCTTTTTTTTGGGGGGTGGGGGAGTGGTTATTAAATATGTGGAGCTTCTGTGTAAACTATGAATAAGAATGTAGCACCCATAAAATCGTACTCATGCTTGAGAATTTTTCATCAATACGGACATGCTCAGAGCACTTTTAGCTCTGTCTCAGGCTGACAGCTCAGCCCTACCTACTGCTGTTGTAGTAGGTTTATGTCTGTATTCAGTTTTCTATTTTATCATTATCATCTGCTATTACTGCAATGTCTGAGTTTTTGTGTGATCTAGCTTTATAATATTAAGGTGGTATTGTTTGTTGAAATTAGGAGAAAGAAAAAAACTGATGTAGCATAAATATATTACCATCATTTTCAGAAAAGAAAACAGAACTGGGAAAGACTTTGCATAAAACTTGATTTATGTGGTTTGTAAAGTTGGTGTGTCTGATGTTTACATGATAATGCTGCAAGACTGGGGAGCAAATAAATGGGTTTTTTGCCTGTTAACTGGAATATACGTGAAAGTAACGTACATCTGTGAACACCCAATGTATTCTGCTACATTGATGGAATACTGAATGTCTACAGAGTTGGAGATGCACCATGAAGGTATCCCCATTCTCTAGAAATAAATGCAGATGTGCAAATTGTGGGATCACTCACACGTGTAGTGGAGGCAACAAAACTAATCGTGAATTATGTATATAAAATTGCAAACTTAAATACTGTGTTAATTATTGATTTTTTTGTCAGATTTACTTGGCAGATTGTGTTGCAATGGAGGTTTTTTTTAATATATAAAGACTTAGAAATTCTAAGATTGCTGATTTGTTAGACATTTGATCTTGTGTGAAATGAGGTTGCAGTCTATGTAAATTCTGCATGCATTAACAATTTAAAGTTCATCTACCATCTTGCTTCATTTTAATCGTCTGCCAGGTAGACATAGTTTATCCAACTATACGTGTTTGAATAAACCATAAAGAGTTTAAGAGCACTGTCATCCTGTTAACAATTGACCACCCTCTTTTTACCCATTCTTCGTGTGTGGTCACCATGGACTTATTCTTTTTTGTAGAAAGTCTTGTTATTTGTTCCTTAACTGTCCATTTTGTGCTGTTTGTACATTTGACACTATTTGACTGTTGTCAACTATTCTGATATAGTATTATTTACAACTTTGGTTTTCCCACCTTCCAGACTTTATCACAGCTTTTCTCCTAAAAGTATCTTTGTAAATCATCCCTTCTTAAATTATATCATGCATCAGTCATTGTTTGCATTATCTATTTGGCACAAATTATGTCATTCTAAACATCCTAATTTAAATAATCCTGTGGTGTGTTTTTATATTTTTATCCCTAACCTATACTAAAAAGCTGATTCACATAGACTTTAGAGTGCATTGTTAAAAAAGAGAAAAGGCCTTGAAGTGAAATTTACCAAAATCATGCTAAAAAAATTAAAAGTTAAAGTGGGTGATTAAATATTTCTATCTTCAGATTTTTTAAAAAATTTTAAGATCAACCAAAGGAAAATCAGGAACGGCACTGGTAACTGCATTATTAACAATTAACACACCTTTATAACTTACGCGCATTTTCATAAATGCCTGCATTTGTGCACTTTTATTGGCCAAGAGCAACAGAAGTATTTGGTCTGATTTAACCAGAATGCATGACTTGTTCTTGCCCGGGATTTTTATCCGGGTAATCACAGAGGTTTTTACCTTCTTTTCTGTTTTCAGTTACAAGTCATTTTCCCCAAATGTACTCTTTGCTTCTTTGTGTCATTACTACCCCTTCTTCCTTTTATATAGAAACACACACACATATATATATATGCATACAGAAGCGTGCATGTTTTTGGCATTAGCTGATTGTTTTCCTGATAAAATTGTTTTCAGGCATAAGTAATCTTTAAACAAATCAAATGAGCGTAAATACCAGAATTACATGAAGCTGTGGTTGCATCAAACAGCTTCTTACATTTCCTCCTGCTTCTTTTATAAAGCCACTTTCTGCCTTGCCTCTATAGCATGAACAAGAAGAACACTAACTTTTTTTTAATGCAGTTTTAAAGACCTAATGTAATTGTTGAATGAATTATAGGATACAAGAGTATGAAGATCTGCATTAATGTCGTAAAATTTGTTGGTTTTTCAAGTTTATTGAATTGAACATGTGTACATGAACTGTTCATGCATGTGAAGTGCTCAAAACTCCTACCTTCAGAGAGTTTAGACTAACAGGTGTCTTGAGGAATTTTTTTCCTTGCTGTCTGCTATGGAAGCTTTAATGGGAAAATACCTTCACTTTAGGGGAACAGAATTCACCAGGATTTAAAGGGAATAAACATGAAAATGACAATATCTCTAGATTTAACTGTTATAAACTACAGCTGCTTGGGTACATTATATTCTTACTAAAAGTCATTTTTAGTGGAGTTTGTTTTAAGACAAGAGCTTTCTCAGAGGAGGAGAGGAGTAAACTCTGACAGAAAATAAAGGATAGTTCTGGGGCAAGCAAATTTAGTCCTTTTTGTTAAGTGGCCTGGCGACATTTTTTATCTGTTCTTCTGACTTTAGTAATTCTTACGTCAATCAGGTGTAGCAATTGGACTGTATTTTAGAAGCAGCATGTCGGAACTCTCACATGATGGCCATGATGTACAGTTGTGATATTTGTATATGGAAGGAAAAAAGTTTTTAAAATTATGTTTCAGTTCATGTGTTGGGAAAAGCTTTGTTCATCACATTAGATCTTCAACAAAAGGAGTGAGAAAGAAAAAGAAAGAATTGAAGGTGTGCATGTTTTTCCTACCAGTGGAGATAAAGGCAGCACCTAAAAGGGTTTGAGGGAGAACCGACTGACAAAAATTTTGTAATCTCTTATATCAGGGGTGGGCAAACTTTTTCGTTGCGAAGGCTGCATTGCTGGGTCATGACTAGTCCGAGGGCCGCACCTTGTAATTGAATACAAAAAAGACGTAAAATCGCCAAATTGTAAACAAACGCATTTATTTAATAATGAGCACATGAAATATGTAACACTGTAGGAATAAATATAAAACCAGAATGAACAATTAAGCACACACAATTTGTATGAGAAAAATGTTTTTGACTACAATTTTGCTGAACAATTCTTTTAAAATTTGGCTCAAAATTACTGGTAGATACTCTCATAACTGACTGCAAGTTTGCATCTGAAAGCAATGACCTGTTCTTTGACTTGTATATATTCATGCAGGAAAAACTTTGCTCGCAGATGTAACTTGAACCAAATATTGAAAATAGCTGGGCAGCAAATACTCTTAAACAAGGAAATGATTTGTTGGAAAGGCACTTATAAAACGCAACCAGTGACAGGGAATAAAACCTTTCCTTCAATGCATGATCGTGACCAGACGTCCATATTTAGGTGGGGCAATCCCGCTTTTGACCGCGTGTCCCGCCTGCTCATGAAATGTCCCGGCGGGATGCACAATGTCCCGCTTTCATGTAAAACGTCGCTTAATTAATGTTTGTATTCAAAAATCTGATTACCGTACATTGATTGGCATCCGTGCCTTTGGTTTTGGCTTTTGCCTATCACCGTTTGATTAATAATTTCAAATTTGTCTCTTAGTTTACTACCCCTTCCTCACCCTCACCCCACCCCCACCCCGCTTTTCGCTTTTTCCGGCGCTGTTTGTCGGTGACAACGCCATGATCGGCATGCGTCACCTTACCTAACGGTGCGTTTACAGCCCCCCACCCGCACTGTCTGGTCATGACCTTCCTAAGTTGCTTCGTAACTCAGGTGTAACAAAGGGTCCACTGGCTACCGGCGAGACAGTTCAAGGCCGGCCATTACGTACGCAGCAGGCGTGGGGAGGGAGTCCGAGGGACTAAGCGTAACTTTTTTTTCGGTAATATTTTTTTGTGTTGACAAAGGGCTTCTGCGGGCCGAAGAAAACCACTTGGCGGGCACTTGCCCACCCCTGTCTTATATGCTTATTAATTATTGCCCCTTTTGTAAACAAGTCCTGTTTGATACAAGGGGCACCAGAATGGATTAGCATGAACTGCATCCACTTTGCAAAATCAAGTCCCGGATTGTAATGAAATATCCTTAACCTATTCACGCAAACTGCTTCTGTGGGAGATGTAGACATATGCCATCATTCCCAGCTACTCAATCAAGAACCGTCAGTATTTCAGGGAGGGGCAGAGGAAAGCTGAAACATTCCTTAATTCCACCAGAACGGTCACTCGCATGAAATAAAACTAAAGCAAACCTTCAAAAGTTCCACGGGGAAACAGAAAGATTCAGGAACTTCGCTGGGAAACCGGTCACAAGTGGAACTACCAAAGATGCTGGTTCTGGGGATAGCGTCAATCTAACTCTCATAACTATTCTTTTCTTCTTGGTACATTGTCTTTTTATGCTTTGTTTCGTTTCTCAATACATCAAGCAAAGGTTTTGAGAATGAAAATAATTATAAGGAATGTCTGCTTAAAACAGACTTGTTTTCCACGGGCAATTGATAAATTGCTATTGTCTTTTTCTCAGTGCTTGATGCTTGGCGAATGCGCAGCCTTGCCCTTAATTGTGGTGATCGAGCTCTTCGGCTTCACTGCGCATGCTTATGACTTCAGAACGTGTGCCACTCTTCTGGGCTGTGTATGAACGATCGAGAAGAGTGGGGTCAAACTCTTTTGGCAAAATATGGCAGCGGGGGGTAGAATCTGTGGTCGAGATTGACGGGTGTAAGCTTCATATGTCGATATGGCAAATAGCAGTGGAGTGGAAGTAATGGTGGAATTAGGGAACGTTGAATATCGAATTCCAGTGTTTGGCAAATGTTTTATGTATACATCGTCTTATATATATATATATAAATTTGCCGTGGTATCATATTCGACCACTTACGTATATCTACTATCTGACCCCCTTCTCCCCCCCCCCAAAAAAAAAAAAGTCTTCGGAGGCTGATAACCTAGCTGGAGGTCCATGTTGCATTGGTTCTTGCTTCCGAGCGCTCCAGGCGACTAAAGGTTACCGCGCAGGCAATCGTGGACCGTAAACAACGCGGGTTGTCCTCTAGGCACAAGAAAAGATCTTGCGTGTCATCAGTCTAGGGGTTGCTCCAGTTAATGTTAAGTAACCGCTGACGCAGCAGGGTACTTCCGGGTCATGACCACAGCCACTCCACCGTGCAGCAGCAAAAGACCCCCAGACTAGAGTTTCCCTGCCAGTGGTGTAGGAGATAACGTCAAACTGTACTAGGAAGGAAATATGTACGTCTCCCGTCACGTGTGTCACGACTGAATAATCAATAGACAAAGTTCCTCCCCGTTTAGCAAGAATAAATTGCCACTCGACAGTCTAAACTCAATGTTTTGAAACACCTAGTTTCAAGGGACGTATAAGGAGCTACACACACACACATATATATATATATATATAGAGACTATAATTAACCTGTTTTTAGTACGTTTCGTGAAAGTCGCCCTTACTATGATACTCGGACACAAAACATGCAAATCATGTGTCGGTCACCATTATTAATTCGTTTGGCCACATTTTTCCAACTTTAAAGTTATTATCGATCTGTAGCACTCAAGTATTGTACTTAAAGTTATTTCTTTGTTTTTGTAGTAGAGGTCGAATGAATGGCTCACAAGACTACCTTTCCCCACGCCTGCCGCGTAGGTAATAGCCAGCCTTGACCTGTCCCGCCAGTGGCTACTGAACCTATTGTTACATCGGAAGTTACGACCCACTTACGATCGCCTGACCCACTTAAGAAGGCCATGACCAGACAATATTGTACCTTTAGGACTATCATGCGCGTACACGCACACACAGACACTCGCATACGTACATACGGTCATCACACACGTACACAAATGCACACGTATATGCACGCGTACCGACATTCACATACAATCGGCGCGCGTGCACACACACACACACACACATGGACACGCGTACACGTACGCTCTCGAACACAATTAATCACACTTCACACGTGGACACACATTTGGACTCCAGGGGGTGGGTGGGAGCCTCTGACGCCAAAGGAGGCAGGGACAGGTCGAGCCTACGTAACCAGGCCCTGTGACACCCATTCGCAGCTAGGCTGGGAGCCGGCGGTTTTCTCACTCGGGTTTCCTCCCCCCATAGTGCGAAATCACCGCAAGGTGGAACCACTTTCCTACTAAATCAACCAACCTGTGGGAGGTTTTTTGGATTTGGAAGTAAGAGTGGAGAAGGCAGCCAGCCGCCGGGTGACTGAATAAAATCTACAGTCATGCGGCAAATTCCATCTTTGCTGAATTATTGTGCGACTAACCCACCCCCTATGTAGCCATCAGGGACCGACGTGTTGGTTACGGATCAATGGTTAAAAATATAAAAAAGCAGAAATCGCGAAAATATCAATATCAATATATGGAAAAACCCATACCAATATGCTAGCAACGTACGTACGTTTATTAACATACAAAGGTAATTCGCAGGTGAACCAGGAGTAAAAAAAAAAAAGGTAAAGGTCATCCCATAACCTTTTCAGGTCGTTGGGATCGAGTGAGGTGTTATATAGAGACCCCACTTTTCTCGGGGCCAGCATTTACATGAGGGTGGTGCCAATCTCCTCTCCCTTACTGCCTTACCTTTCCCAACCCTCTATGGAGTCAGGTACCCATTCCCGTCAGCTGGGTCGACTGGGGGAAGTTTGCTGCGCTTATCGGGAATTGAACCAGCGCGATCTTTTAAATTAAAGATTTTGTCATCATTATATTGTGACAGTATTTTCATTTATTTTCTTATTATTATAATATGCAGAGATTTCGCTGATCGGGGATTCATTATAGTAGCTATACTCAGTGCCGGATTAACCTCAAGGCAAAGTAGGCAATGCCTATGGGCCCCGCGACTTAAGGGGCCCCGCGATAAAAAAAATATATTTTTTGTAGGATTGAGTCTTATAACTATTGGCGTACACACATGCACACGTACATGCGGACTCAGGCCTGACGAGAGGGGGGGACAGGGGGTCTGGTGTACCCGGGCCCGCGGCTGTGAAAGGGGCCCCGGCCTTGGTCAGTGGATTTGTTTCTTCCTCTTCTTCTCCTGTTCTTTTTCTTTTAAAGAAATGTCTGAGGACACAACACCCAAGCATTACAAACGCATACGTTGAGTTTCAAGTCTGTAGTATTCTGTCGTGAGAAGTGTAGTCAGAGGTATCATATTCTCGCTGGACACTGAAGATTTTATCGCGTGTGAACCGACCAGAAGAAAGTTCGTGCATTGAGATTGCTGGGTTTATGTGCCACTATGGGAGGGAGGGGGCGGGCCCTGCAAGCAAATCGGAATTAACAGTGAAGAGGCAGGTATGTTACTGAGGTGTGGCCAGTCTGTGAACCGAGAGGATGGGGGCCCACCTCTAAGGCTGCGGCCTGTAAGCGAGAGAGATTAAGGTGCTTTTTTCGTAGTTACTAAACAACACTGAGACTTTCTGTAACCGTTTCTCCATTATCAAACAAACAAATACATTAGTCTACACAGTAGATCCCTGATACAATGAGACTATATTATCCTGTAATACTATCGCAGCCAGCAAAAAAGAACACATATTGCAAAAAAAAGGTGTCACCTTAAGAGGGACGATCGCACGACCTACGGCGATGTACCAGGCTCGCCCTGCAATAACACATGGGCCGGCTGGTCATTACCTTTCCTTCCAGTCTCTGACTTTCTTTTGCTCTTTGCCAATGAAGCGCCTGGTAAAAAGGAGATAAAATTAATATCTACCCACCATCCGTCCCCCAAAGCCACCTCGGAATCTTTCTTATTCTGTGCTAGTTGTCTGAGGAAGCTATCAATGCCTATCATATATGGGGCTGTATATTGAGTTTTGCGGTGGCTGCGACATTTGTTTTTCCAATAATCACATGCTTATATTTGAATGTGTTTTTAAGGAGCTTCGTGTAACGTATATTTGTTTCACGATGAAGAAGGGAGGAAAAGAAAAGTTTACAGGTGTGCTAAGACATAATTGTTAGTTTGTCTACGTTTTCATTAAATTGCTCTTTGTCTTGACACCCACAATCAAAGTAGAGGCAAATTATGTTGGCCCTCTTTTTAGTTTAGAGGCCAGTGACTAAGATGACAAGAAGTTCCACCCATGCCGGCCATCGGCCATGGGCCGCAATGCATTGTTGCTGACAACACAACAAGAGGGAAAGGGGGGGGATATATAGTCTTGATAGACTGGACGGGATGGACTTTCATGGGAATTAAATGGTCGGGGTTTGGAGCAAGTGGAGGTGTAGACTGACATTTTTATGAGATAGTTAGACGAGTCAGCAGTAAAGTCGCCTTGTGTTTGACCATCCCTTTCAATCGATCGAGTCCTTGGACCAAAGAAAGCTTGGACAGTTGGACCTTTAGAAAGCTATAAACACTTAGTCTAACACCTTTTCACACGGCACTCTCCTGCCTGTCGCACGCTGTCTTCTAGACTCGAAAAGCCGAGATACGCTGCACTTTGTTTGTTTGGTGAGTACAGTATTTTTTTATTTATGCTTCTATGATTTTCTGTTTATTGACAAATAGCATTTGACAAGGCAGGAACATCAGTGTCGATGAGAGTGACTAGCAAGCGTCTCAAATTGACTGAGGATAATGGAGTTTGTGAGAAAAGCTCATAAATATAACCTTACAAAGTGTTTAGTCAGCAGGTAAAATGACAATATTGGTACTGCATAACTTTGTTCTATGAACTATTACAAGTCAGCTAATATATGCTAAACATTTCTATTTAATGTCACAAAACCCTCTCCCTTTGATCTACTTAAATATTAAAATTAACAACAGTTACTGGCTCATTAGTATTTAAAACATTTGCTTTGTCTTCTAAAACTGAGCAAGTATTGTAACTGACACTGACTGATGGGGGTTAAAGTCGACCGAGTTTGCTTGGTAAAAAGTTGGAGGAATTCAAACTTTCTGAGAGTCTGAAGGCGGCAGTTCAGTCCAGTTATGTGTTTGTGTGTAACAGCATGTGTGTGTTGTGTGTGTGTGTGTGTGTGTGTCTGTGTGTAACAGCATGTGTGTGTGTGTGTGTGTGTGTGTGTGTGTGATCGCGCGAGTATAGTTTTGCTAAAGGAATAAATGAATTAAATATAGGGAGGGACTTTCGATTGGTGCTGCGTGTTTGCCTCATTTGTTATGTAAGTTGATAAAAAAAGATAACTGATGTGCTCTGCTGTTCGTAGCAGCAAACACTATTTTTAATGCGGGTATTAACGAATCTGTCGAGCTTTTGACATCGCTGTTGATCTAACAGGCCTTCATTACTCTGGGGAGGTTTTCTATGGAGCGGGGTACTACACGTTTGAGCCTTTAACATCAGTTTTCCTTATTTACTAACCATCACGTGTAAACAATGTTATGTCAAGTAGTGATGTAGATAATAGTTCACTTGTCCTAATGTTTGCAGTCTGTATTTCGTTACTGAATGAAATGTAGACATTGACAATCGAATTGTAAGCATATTATATAATCGGAAAATAAGTTACGATTACAATTACAAGAGGCCCGGAGAGTCGTCTGTCCCGGGGCCCGTGCTGGCTCTCGGCGGCCCTGCATGCGGTCATCACACGCGTACACAAATGCGCGCACGTACATGCACGCGCACAGACATTCACACACAATCGTCGTACGCGTGGGACGCACATGCACACACTTACACAGGTGTATCCACGGATGACAGTGAAATGGAAAATATAAACTAAACTGAAAGAAACTAAGAAAATAATTGACGGTGAAGTGTGCAAATTGCAATATGGGTCGGGGCTTCGGGGGGCCCCAAAAGTTTGACTGCCTATGGGCCTCCACAGTCCTTAATCCGGCACTGGCTATACTTAATTCATCGATGATCGACTCGCCTTCTGGGCTTGGGGCGATTTGACTTTTCTGTCTTGGGACGAAATGGAATGGACCATTATGTATGTGGGACGAAATGGACCTACGTCACTACATGGACGATCTGAGTTTTGGTGTGGGACGAAATGGTCTTGGGACGAAATGACCGGCCCACGTAGAATCCTTGCAGCATTCATCAAGAGAACAATGAAAGTATGACACATACGTAGCGCGCTAAAATAATTATTTATTTTAACTATATGTATATAGCTATACGGTCGGCATGCTTGGCATGCCCGAGAGAGCACAAACACGGTATATATAGTGGCTAGCGCGTCATGCTTCGCGTAGGAGATCTGGGGCTTCTTCTATTTCCAGTTTTTCCTTTTTTGTAATCAATCAATCAATCCTCTTTGTGCTGTTTGCACATAAGGCCTCAACCAGAGCCCGCCACTGATGTCGATCGGCTGAAACCCGTTTCAGGCGACCCAATGTCCATCCCTTTTCTTTCATCTCCCTTTCCACTGTACGTTCTTCTCTGTTGTAAGCTATGGTACGTGTCTTTTGTTTTGATAATACAATTAAAGTCGTTTGGATTTATCACGGTGTCGAGCGTTTGACGGCTGATTGCAGCAGGTTAGAAACACTGGATTAGCAAACTGATCAACCTAACTTTTAGGCATAAAAACAGCTCAAACTGTAATTAAAAGTATTTGCACAGAAGTGCCAGTCGAAAACGTGCCTGTAAAAATCATGGAGGAATAGTTGGAACATAACTGAACGTACTATAGTGCTTTCTTTTTGCCAAAAATGATCATGTGTCAAAAGTAGCTACAATTAAAGGTTTATAAGCAAGTGGGAGGGGATCAAGTGATCCTTGAAAATGAGTCTGTTTCGTTAGTTCTCTAGTTAAAGTCAGCAAACTTAAGCTTATAATTAAGTTCATGTTCGCTTTATGCACACCAGCCCATGCTGGGGCTTTGGTGGGCGGAGCGGCCTCGGTTGACAGTATCATCAACACGTATACACGTTATGTATGCAGTCTTCTTTCCAAAGCTGATGTGTCATTGCCAAATAAAAAAAAAAAAAAAAGCTTCATGCACTGTAGCTGAGATTCTGTAGCTGAGGCATTCTTCAGATTTAACCATTATTTCCACGCACATACCCCTGCGCACATACACGCAACTCCGAGGGAGATAACTCACATCATTTATTTGGCTCAAGTCGAGAGGGAAAATGGCGACGTCGAAAGGCTCGCAGCCTCTAGACACACGGTCTGAACTGATCGAGCTTGTGCGACGGAGAGCGGAAATTGCGGTAATCATTCTTATTGTCTATTTTGATTACTTTTCATAGTATATTATAAGGTACATTCGAAACGATTTAATTCAAATGAAAACGAAATAACCTAAATCAAAGTCAGCCTAATTCTGTGGCGCGAGAGACCGCTGCTTCAGTCACTTGAACAAATTATTGGGATTCTTAGGCTTAGAAAGTTTTGATCAGTTAAACATTTAAAATTGGAAATTAAAAACTTATTTATTCCTGCTATTATTGCAAAGGTCTATGAAAGTTAGTCAGTAAGCTGAAAGACCACTTTCTGTTATGAATACTGGAAGTGATCGACGTTGTTGCGTCCCTTGAATATATTCCGAAAGCGGGTGCTTCAAGTCGGGTAAAAATACTCGGCATTCAAAATGTGCGTTTGACGATCTAGGATCATTGTAAATTTTTTTTTTTTTGTATATACAGTTTTCATGGACATCAGAATTTTTTTGTCTTTTGTGATTGTTGGCCTTTCAGTTATGTATCAAATGCAAAAAAGCTAATATTCAATAGTAATCAGTAGTGAGATTATAAATTGCAGTAGCTCACAAAGCAAAACATTTTTACATACTCATTTACATTCCTTGAATGATACCAACTGACGAGTAGCTGTGCTGATCTGTTAGTACTGGTTGTCAACTGGATAGACGAAGCTGCTGACCTAGCTCCCGACTTAGGCCTATCGTGAGCGATGATGAGCAAATCCTGCATAGAAAGACCACCATATTTTCATGCTTGTCAACCAGTTATTCTTCTGTCTACCTTGGCATTGACCTCTCTCCATGGTAGCTTATAGGATGTCTTTAGACTGTGTCATGCTAGCTCACATGGCCACACCAAATGAGTATGCACTGTTCCACTGTTGCTAAGCACAAACTCATTGGTTTTTGCACTCCCGTTATGCGATTCAGAGCAGCCTCCTCAAGCATTTAGTTTTGAATGTATGTATTCTCTATACTTTCAAGCAGAGTTCACATCTTACATGTGGCACTTGTTTACAGAAATTTGATCTGCTTTGGTTTGATATCACCTTGTTTGTTCAGTGTAAAACTCCAGTTCTCCCTTTCCGGCCATTTCATGCTTATACAGGAAGATGAGAACTCCTATTTGTTGGTATTCTCATCCTTGTGCTGGACTGTTCTTGCCAGTGGCCTTTTTTGTTTGTTGTTCATGGCTTTCAACTTTTATTGGTCAAGCTACTATTCAGTGTAATGACACACTTGGAAAACAAAAAGACATTTTTTTCTATACAACTTAGTCAAATGATATATGTAGGTCAGCTGCCATTGTTATCAAATGAGAAATAGATGCTGTCATAGATGAATACCTATGTATGAGCAACATTCCTTGCTTAATTTCATGTACACGAAAGCAAAGCAGTCGATATGGGCACACTCTTTTAAATAAAATGTTAGAATATATAGAAAATGCTGATTTATATTGACTTGGATCCACTTTCTCTTTCTCTCTGTCTATATCTCACTCATAGACGATGACATAGGTGTGGTCGATTCAGCAATGGGTTGTGGTTGAATTGACTGATGATCAAACTGGCAAACAATCGAATTGACCAACCCCTGTATACGCTGTGCTGTGAGCTATAGAAACATTTTGTTTTAAACATAGTATTTTCAATGCATTATGTAACATTACATAGTCTTTTTCATTGGGTTGCATTTTTTCTGTTAAAGGAAACTCTTGCAAATCTTGAGCGACAGATTTATGCATTTGAAGGGAGCTACCTGGAAGACACTCAACTATATGGAAATATCATCAAAGGCTGGGATCGCTATCTGACTAACACTAAGTAATGAGCCAGTACATGCTGTGTATTTAGGGGGTGTAGCCAATAGCAAGACAGTGATTTACTATGTATAAGATTATAAATATAGAGGAGCATACAGGCTGTTATTGTTTGGGCTCCCAATACATATCTGGGAATACAGGAGCATTGTGAAAAGTTATATTGGTTTTCTCATTCATGAGATTTTCATTGTCATGTTTCAGTAATACATATAAATAAAAAAATTAAGTTGTGTTCTTTCTGTTTATTTACCTTGGTTTAGGTAAGAGTGAACTAAAACAGTTGGTGGTTAAAATATGAAATTTAGTCATACATTTTAGTATTTTTCTTGTTGCAGCAAAGCAGATAAACGAAACAGAAAATTTAAGGAATCTGACCGATTATTCTCTAAGTCATCAGTCACATCAGCTGCAGTAAGTATAATACAACTTTATTTATCTACAAGGGCAATTGCAGATAGTGCTCGTACTAGCAATATAAAGAGATAATACATACATATACATGTTGAAATAATTTTTCTCTCTCACACACACACACATTCCCAGCAACAGTAGATACAGTTGGTGACCTTAGGTCACCTCAGGCTAGTACAGGATCACAGCCAGTAGAGTTGATCGAAGTAAATGGCACGTGGAATGAATGAACTGCAGTGATGGTTGGTTTTGCATACAGGCATCACATAACTACAGCCAGACCGCAAGAGTGAAAACTCACATGCCAACACATGATCAGAAATAGGATGCGAGATGCCTTCCTAAGGATTTGCTGATGACAAAAGGCTGCCAGGTCCCTCTGCCTGATTCCACTGATCTTGGAACAGATATTAAGAAGGGAGACAGGACTGTTTCTGTTCCCTAGGGAGAGGCTGTGGAACCAAGAGATGAAAGAAAAAGTAATGAGACTTTCAACGAAGGACTGATAAAAACCGAGTGAAGATGACAGAGCTGACAGAGAAAGATTTGAGTTTCCATAGGAGGTACTGGTGTTGTTGGCTGTTACAGAGGATCATGTCCCATTTAAGGTTGTTATCGAAGATAGTACCTAAATATTTATAAGTGTCGACTACTTCGATGAAACCATCATGGATAGTACTGATGACTGCCTCAGGCTTGTTCATCCAAAAGTTGAAGATCAGTTCCTTAGTCTTTGAGACATTCAGGAAAAGGAAGTGTTCATCACACCAGCGGACAAAGTCAGGAAGAGCATCACTGTGAACATGTTCAGTATTATACCGTTAACAGTAGTTCTCTGCTGCCTGTTTGTTAAAAAGCCCAGGATCCAGAGAGTTAGTGGGAGAGATGGAAGTCTGAAACTAGACACTCCACTAACAGGTGAGGTTGCACAGTGTTAAAAGCAGAAGAAAAATCAGCAAAGAGAAGCCTAGCATGAGCTTTGGTTTCTCCAGATGTTTGTACACTGTATTTAGAATAAACAGCTTAGCATCATCGACACCTCTTCCAGCTCCATAGGCAAACTGCATCGAGTCAACATATTGATCACAGAAGTCATAACCCCGCTCCTTACAATTTTCTCAAGGGATTTCATGATAATTGACATAAGACCGACTGGTCTGAAGTAATTGGGTTTTCTGAGCCTAGTGATTTTTGGGACAGGCACAGTGTGGGAAAGTTTCCAAATATCAGGAATATGAGCAGAGTCTACAAAAAGCTGAAATAAATGCCTTAAACTCCGCCAAGTTGTTCAGAGCAATAATGGAGGGTGCGTCCACAGATCCCATCTGGACCCAGAGCCTTGTTAACATTTACTCATCCCAAGAGATCTTTGACAGAGGACTGGGCAATCACCAACCCATGCTCAGGTACAGGGACTGTTTTAATATGGAAACCTTGTAAGAGAAGTCATGTTTCTCAAAGTGGGCATAAAAAGAATTAAGCACATTGGGAAGATCACACTCAGACATCAAGAAGTGAAAGTGGGGCTGGATTGGTGAAAGCCGGCCGAAAATCTAACACAACAAGCTCTGGACTGGAACCTACAGGGGAGACGCAGGGTTGGGAGACCCAGACATGTGGAGAAGATCGGTCCACGGCGAGACGGAGGCAGCTGGAATGACATGGGCCCAACTGGGGAGGGAGGCCCAAAACCGGGTTTGCTGGTGTGGTGTAGTTGCAGCCCTATGCTCCACTGGGGGCGAAAAGGAATAATAATAATAAGAAGATCACACTCAACACCTGCAATTGCCACTGGTGTTTTAAGAGCGTTTTCGTTGCGATTGACAGAGGATATATTTTTTATACTTTGCCATGCTGCCCTGAAGTTGCCACTACTGAACTGCAACTCTTCTTTGTCCCTGTACCTTTTCTTTGCCTTGAAATGGCATCCTGCACCTCCCTGTTCCTAATTTTGTATCATGTACAGTTCCAGTATAAAATATATGCTTTTTGTTATTCAGTATAGATTTGAGTTCCTTCATTACCCAGGGTTTATTATTAGGAAAGATGAAATTTTCCTTGGACTGTGTCAACACAGAAAGGTAAGAAGACAGCATCAGCCAAGTCATCTAGCTTGTCACTGGAATTATTTAAAAAAAAACAGCCACTCTGCACAGTTGAAGCACCCCTGCAGTTTTGTCCAGTACTTTACTGTCTTCACCACCAGTGTAAATTGTTGACACACTGTCTTATAATGTGTCATGGGTGTAATAATCATCATCTGAGCTTACCCCCTCCTTCCCCTTCACCCACCCCACTGTTTGGCCTATTGGAAATAGAATTCTCAGACATTTTCACTGTTTAGGGATCTGCTTCTGTGTGTCTGACTTTTTTTGTATGATGGAGAAATTTTGAAATTTGACATCCAGCTGTACCCCAGGGGGGTTATGGTTAGTATCATAATATCTTCAGTACCTTGCTTAGAATGATCTCTTATCACAAATAACATGGAGCTTCATTTGAAAGAGTTGTTCCTTCTTTGTTCTGCCTTGTATATTAAAAGTACTTTAAGAAGCTTTTTAATAATATCATAACATTTTTATACCAACAGATTTTTGCACTTTTTTCATGCAAACTTAAGTTTTCCTGAAAGTATGTTAATACTAATGGCTGTAAAATTATTTTACTGTTGGACAGGCTGTGAGTGGCATAACTGACCAGTCTGAGAGAAGCAGTAAGTAGATGCTTAAAAACATTGTATGGTTACATGGATGTGTGTGTATACTGGTTCATGTGTACAGATGGTATGTTGCATATGGTATGAGTGCAGATGTTGCTCCTTGTGTAGCATTTTCGTTTTCTTATTGGCATTCACAATTTTCAGGGGACCCTCAAAGCCCTGATGCCAATGGCTGTTTAAATGTAGGCACTCCGAACTCACAGAGCAATGGAGCCAGCTCACCTACAGACAGTGTAGGTGGTCATTCAGGGCCATCTTCTAACCATGCTGCAGGCAAAATCATGAAAAATGCAGGACGCTATAAAAAAGGGAAGAGTAAAGGTCGAAACAGGTGAGTCATAGAGGGAAGTGAAGCAACCATGTCAAACTGAGTAATTGTAATTAACAGTGCTATAAATGTAAAAATATACAAAAGTTACCAAGAAGTGCCATTTGCCACAATATTTTTTGACAGTCTTAAATCCAGTTAATAACCAAGGAAGGAAATGAATTGCTGGTGTCTGATATTTATTATTTACATTTGTACAAAACCACTCTGTGAAAAGAGAAGCGAGGCTGTCATAACAAATGGAAGAACTCCGTGATACAACACAAAAATTTATGTGCATGTGCATCTCCACATATGCATATCTGGACACATACATGCATGCATGTGAGCTCGACACAAGGCAAATTGTCAGTGGAACAGATTAAGACGTGAAAAAAATTGTTTATGTCAAACCAAATTGTTTAATTTGGTGTGGGATACTAGTCTGGTAGGGAACATTTCACACACATTTATGTTTAAATATTTTAAAAGATAACAGTTTATAAATTATGATTCAGTTTTTAACTAACTGAACAGAAAAAAGAAAATCCATTAACATTCGCTCTACCTAAATTTCTCTCAGAGTGGATCCTAAGCAACGGAAAGGCAAAGACAGCAACTCCTGTGAGTACGCCTGTCGCTGGTTGGCACTAGACATATTGCAGCTGACATAGTTCCCTTTAGGTCCAAGCTTGTGTGTGTTAGTTGTGTGCTAAAGTCATGCCTGCACATTTTCTTTCTTCCTTTGTTGGTTTACGTTCAAGAATTCCCTTACCAAGCTGTGGTGTAAAGTGCACATCCTTATTTACCTCCCCTTCTTTTTCCATTTTTGCTTGTCTGATTTAATGACTAATTAATGAGTTTGAACATCATCATTAGTTTTTGCACTAATGCAACATCATTTTTAAAATGTTTATTTCTTGGGGCAAGGTAGCACCAATGGACAGAAAAGCAGGGTAGGAAAGGGGAGGGTTCAAAGTTAACATCAAGGGCAAAGATTCAGCATTTGGGCCCATGTGGGAACATAGGTGTCATCAAGTTCACTATTTTAAAAAAAAGTTTCTCATTTCATAGTGATCATCATTTCAGAGGTGGTGGCATACAAGCATAAGTAGAATGCTGCTGGGTTTTCTGGAACTTTTATTTGCACCTCCTTGTCCCATCTTTTATGCATGCCTATGTTGAACATGGTACATCTCATTATATTATCACAGACGGGAAGGCCAGAAATGACATCCAGATTTTATAATAGTGTTGGGAAAAAAATCCTGAGGAATATATAACAGTGACTCGTAGAGAAAAAGCCACCGATTATTTCACCGCCTCCATCACTGACATTTCACCATCTGTGAAGCTTTTAAGGCACTTAGCCTACACCTAAATAGAAATGATATAAATATACACCAATACTTATTCAATCTCACATAGAGACCATAGGCAATCTCTCATGTAGAGACCACTGCAGTTAAGTCTATTTCAAATCTGCTGGTTGATTTACAAATGTTAACTGAGAGGTATTTTGTTTTGTAAAAACATATGAATGATATCGTTTGTTTTATAACTTTTGCATCATACAGAGCAGGGGTGGGGAACGTCCGGCCCTTATGCTGTTTAAGGCCATCGAAACCATTTATAATAATTATAAAGTTGTGATTTATATATCACATGATCATGCTCACAAATGAGCATGCTCTCAGTGCTTGAGACAAGGAGACATGAACAGTATACAAAGGACGGAAGGAGAAATAACCATGCAGATAAGTACTTGAAGACAAACATAGAAGACACAAAGAGGAATCAGGGAACAAAAAAGTAAGAATGGCGAGTGTCATGAATCTGCAGAGGAAGATGAGCAGGCAGACTAGTCCGTAGGCTACACTTGTAACTATTGACAATAGACCAAAAAAATGAAAGGGTTTGTCACGAACTTCCCGCGGACATGCGCACTCTTTCTAATAAACAACACGAGATCGCTTCAGTTCAGGACGTCCCTTCCTGGACAAATACTTATTATACAAAACGTCAAGTGAAACTGTTAAAATAGAAGAGACTCTGCAGCTAGGCAGTCCAGTCAATAATCAGTACAAAGTTTAGTAAAAAAAATAGTGCAAAATACTGAAACACAAGCAAAAACGGCAATACTAAAATCGCACAAGCCAAATTATAGCAGTTACTAAAACTGCTTACACACAAGTTTAAAGTAGTTACCAGACCGCACACAGGCAAGTCTTCAGCAGTCACTAAAACTGCACACACACATGTTTACAGTAGTTATCAGACTGCACACAGGCAAATCTTCAGCAATCACTAAAACTGCATACACACAAGTCTACCGTAGCTACTAAAGCCGCCTCAGTTACTAATTATGTTCAACACCACATAATCAACTGTCACTCGTGTTTAAACAATGATGGCTATTCGCTGCTACAAACGTTCAATATTTGAAAGATACCTACTTTCCTTCTCAAGTGTTTCTAAAATTCTCAGCGTCTGAGATTTAAATCAATAGTTCTGCCTCAACACCCTGTAGAAGAAGGTGGAGAATATCAATGAGGGCTTGAAACCTCCCTCCAACTTGAATATTTTCAAAAGAAAGTCTTACTTTCTGTACGCCTTGTCTTGTGGAAGTTCGGTGTCCCCGATAGCTCACATGTTTGCCCTGTGTCAGAGGTCCCCGGACGTAACGGTGCCGTGCACAAGGACGTGACTATCTTCACTTCGCTGCTCAGGTTAATGAATACCGCGACGGACATCTTCAGACAGGCTGGGAGTATGCGTGTTGCAAAAGTGTTAGCATGCTGTGGGGAAATCACATCTTGATCAGATATATGAGGCTAATTTTCAAGTTGATAATTGTGTGTGGCCTGCAAATGATGTTATAAATTTCAAATGGCCCTTGGCAGACAAAAGGTTCTCCACCCCTGATATAGAGATTTGAACCATTATATAAGACATCACATCACTTTTTATATAATATATATTTTGATTCAGTTTATTTGATTAAATATTTTAATGCATGTTTGATAACATACACGTAGTCGTCAACTTACGACCTATACGACTTACAACTGTTCGACTTTACGACAACAGCTGTGACTGGTATCTCTAGCCATTATTGGCAAGGGAGCAAAGAAAAATTTAAAGAAACTGTTACTATAAAAATACAATAATGTCTACAGAAAGATATAAATACAAAATTAACTTTAAAAAAGGTTGAATTTTTATACGAACGTCGAAAAGTAAAAACAGTACACTACTAAGAAAAGTGGCTATAACATTAATGCACAGGTAATGGTAAAGAAAACAACAAATTTGATAATAAAAATAATGAGCCAATAAAATGAAATAATGAACAAGGAGAATGTTCCTAAAATACCGTATGACTTAAAGATTATGAATTACCCGGCATAATATATTTATGGTCATTTAACATGTCTGACGACCGGTTTGTCGTAACCAAATGCTCTAGTACAAACAGTCGTTGACTTACAACCGCATTTGGTTTCGACAAACCGGTCGTAACTCGATCTGGTTGTAAGTCAACGACTGTTTGTACTAGAGAGACATTTAAGACCTCAAACATCACTGGCTAATAGAATCTGGTTTCATTAGTCATAAAGACTAAATTGTAATTTTTAATATACTAAGTGTGAAGAATCATTTTAAGGGACATAATTTAAGAATATGTAAACAGATTGCAGTTGTATGGGCAACAGCATACATTTTACAGGTGGGCATTAATTCTTACATTTTTCTTTCAGGTTCACAGGTTCCTACCAGACAGAAAGTTTTAAAAAATGTTTTTAATTTGTTGCACATTTAGACAAAGTTTCAGACTTTCAGACGTCATCATTCTGTAGTGCTCGAAAACTTATACTTGTTGCCATCCGATAAAGTCTTCTTATTTTTTTTCTGTCTCAGAGATATTGTTGAGTTTTTATAAATATGTTAGGTCTGTTTTCTTTAAAAACAAAAACATGGACAGACTTGTGCAAGTGGATATAGGAAATATTATGATATGGGAATTACTAAAAATATTTTTTTAGTTCTGAAGAGATATTTTGTTCACTCATTTTAGCCTAGCTAAAATTACAAGAAATTAATTGATAAAGTTTTTTAATTTCAACTAAATTTTGTTGCAGAGCGGTAAACATAATGGTAGCAGAGGAAATAATGCTGGACAATACAAGAGGAGGCCGTGTGTAGCTCCTTAGTAAACTGTTGGTGCATGATTTCTGCAGAAGCCTGGACCCGCATGCTGCATGCTAGAGAACATTGATGACATCCATCAGACCTCTTTTATAGAATCTGCTTGATCCTGTCACGTTCGAGGGTGGGAAAGGGAGAGAGAATTCTTGTGGCTTGCTTCTGGAGCTGTATTCTTACTTGTGTTTATCTTCTTCCTTTTCTCTCATTATTCATTTAATACCTTCTAGGTTTTTATTTTTATTTTTGGTCTTTCACTAGGGTAGACAATTTCAGTGTAAATACTCCTACACAATTTAATGCTCTTCTCTTTTTCCCCGTCAGTAAATCTTTTTTCTTTAACTAAGTTCACTGCGAGCTATCAACTGTTCCTTTCTTTGTAACCAGTTATGTTAATAATTGCTTATCACGGATGTGTGTAACTTACACTCACTGTCCAGGTCGTGATGTATAAGGTTCCTGGACAAAGGACTTTGGACATGACAAAATGAAATATCCTTCTAACAGTATTTAACTCAATGTTCAGAATATGCTTGAAATATGCACCAGACTCATTGTATAGAAATTTCAGGTGGAAAAATAAATACTGGAGATAGGGCTGGAACACAAATAAGATAAAGAAACACAACCAAACCTAATTTCCACTTTTACAGGTGGGAATCAAAATTATAGACATCCTAGATTTCTCCTTAAACAATGTCTTCAATCAAACAGCCCAGTGAATTAAGTCCTTTATACTATAGCAAAATTTAAATATCCTTGATTTATTGTCACTGTAATAAGAGAATAAAGATCAGGTTCTGGCACAGGCATCTTTCTCTCTGATAGCTGTAAATATATAAATATATAAATACTACAAGAGTTTAGGGCTAGGCATCAAACTTTTTAAGTTGATTCTACTTACAGTAGGGCACTAGTAAGTATGACATGGGGTCTAAAACATCAGTGGAGTTTAAATTTGGGTCACAATGTGTCAATGAAACTTAATTTATGCCCCCCCCCTCCCTCACCTTTGTGAAGAGGGATCTACCTTGGCAACTTTTAAGACAGTAGGACAAAGGCCTTGGGTGACATCGCATGGGAAAATGAAGCTTCTGCTGGGTTGACAGTATCTTTAATATGTGCCAGTTGCTGCTGGTGCACCATGGGTGATATTACCTGACAAAGGCAGAGGTTCAACACAGGGTCAAACAACGAACACAGTGTTTGTCAAATCAGATTAAGCGCACAGGTTAGCACCTGTCACCAATACAGTGAAGGTTGGCTATCCTGGGTTCAGCTCTCATTTCAGGCATGCTGTTCTTTCTCTGCATGTGGCATCTGTTTACGAGGCTGGCTGCCTTGCCGTAATATAGCCTTAGCTGCTGGCTCAGCGTGAAACACCATACACATGGGTCCTAAGGGAAAGACCATGTAACAGCACACTTCTTCAGTGCTTAAATCACATTTGTTCCTCAAGAGACATCTTGCTTTAGTGTAAAGCTAATGGTCACACATTTTCTATTTATATGGACGTTTTTTACTACTACATGGTGAACATTAACAAATTCACATTATTTAAGGTACACATAATCACAGTTCTTACTCATCCATCTCAAGCAGGCAATAATACAAAAATACATAAACCACACATACTTGTGATTTTCATTTATCCAACTCTAGATAATCATACAAAAAGACTCCCTTGATTGATGAGGCTACAGCAGGCATTAACTTTACGACCGTGGCATGCATATTTCACAAGCATGACAGCTGACCTCTGAATGCTTGTTAGTACCAAGATTTTTCCGTGCCCATGCTTGGTGAATACACTAGTCACTCAGAATGTCCTTTATAATTCTTTGTGCCCATTTATGGTAGTAGAGTTCATTACTACATGGTAGTACATTTCTTCTTTCACGTCAGGTTTTAGGTCTTGCATGGGCTGGTCTGTGACATTGTTTCCTTTTGCAACATGTAAAGATAATGTATCTGCTGCACTTTTTAAAATTCCTTATCCCTCCCCACTCCCACTCACTCACCCCCGATCCACCAGTGGATAAAGATATTCATGTACCTTGAGCCTTGTTTGAAATTGTTTTCAGTATGTTAAAAAAAAAGATGATGTTAATATGGTTTCCAAAAAAAGTGTTGACATACTGGGCAGTTTTTTTGTCAAGGTTTGGAATGTCAGTTCACATAGAGCTGTTAATCTTGAAGTGACATTGTGAAAGCCATATTGGCAGTGTGTGTGAATTATTTTTTTTCTGTAGTAAGACTTGTCTGTTGTGTGCCATATCTTCAGTTCCCTTAAAATTAATCATGTGTGAACTTCAGTGTGATTCAGTGGGTGAATTATAAATGGTTGGGTGAGAGTGCAGGCTGGATGGCTGAGAAGAAAAATGCGTGTCTGTGTGTTTTATGGGGCAATTTGCCCCATTGTCATAAAAAAGACAATGTGAACAACCTGTGGAACAAGAAATGGAATATTGTGGAATGTGAATAAGTACAAACTGTTTTCATTCAATGAGAAATGCACAATAAAATTTTAACATTTTTTTTTCTTTTTTGGTTTTGATGCCTTTAAGTCTTGAGTTAGGTTTAGTTGCCCATCTTCAATATTCCCCCACTCTTAATACTGTCTCCATTATCGAATTGGGATCATATAAAAAAATAACAGTGATTTGAATTGATATTTATTGTTATAAGTGGGGGGGGGGTCAGTCACTTGTTCTTAGTACGTTTAACATTAAATATAAGAGCTAAAATGAAAAAAAAAAGAAACTGTAAACAGTGCCAGAACTACAGAACATTAAGCCTCATCAGTTCCCAATGCAAAGTCGTGTTAAAATATAGAAGCGCATCAGCACTACCGCTGAAGAACAGGGTAGCTTAATACCAGGTAGGAGCACAGGTAAGCAGATCTAACAGTTGCATCCTGATAAAGAAGCATCTGCATCAGTGGGACCGTCTATGATTATTGGTCTACTCTACTCCTGTCCAATGACTTTACATCTGTTTCCAACATCTTGGGCTATGACTGTCATACGGTAGAAGAACAACCTGGCATTCCCATTAACTTTACAGAGCAACAGGAATTTTGTCTTGTGTTTTTGTGTTTGTAATGTGTGGATAGCCTGGCTTTGGCTGGCATACTACACTATAAAAGCTCATTAGTATTATTCCTAGTCATCAAAGCAATGTGGAAGAGCTCAACTTGCTGGATAACCAAATAAGAGCTTTCTTTCACATGACACTATGCGTCTGCCAAGGGTGCTCCCTATCACCTGTGCAATTCAACATTCTGGAGAACACCATGCCTGAATCCCTCCACAACCATCATGGCTCCATTTCTATCGGTGGAAGGTTGATATGTAACCCACGCTTTGCAGATGACAGCGATCTAATAGCAGGCACTAACAAAACTGCAAGACCTTATACCAACAGACTGACAGATTGAATGCATAGGGAATGGAGACCAGCACTGACAAGAGTAAAGTCATGGCCATTGAACGAAGAATGGCCTGAAGAGGTAAAAAGTACTTGGTAATTAGATATCCGTACCAGGATCATGACAATAACAGCGGCAATGGCTAGACAGGAGAGGGTCTGGCATGGCCATTACAGCAGGTTTACCACAAAGTATAATTGGTACATGTAAGTAGTATCCTGCTTTACGGATGTGAAATGTGGACTCTTGCTTCCTGATACAGAAAGATGAAGCCAGGCATTTGAGAACAAGGCTACTACAGACCTTGGAATGTTTTTGTTCGAAGCATGGTCATAACACTTGCAAGAACCCTACTTGCAGTGTAAGTGCAGGATGTAAGCTGGTCTGGTTTGACCAAGTGAGCCGGCACAACACTTTGTGTCGAATACTGTTCTTCAAAGTACCGTGGAGAGTGGTGAATGCTGAGGTGGCCAGAGGAAGTACTGACTTGCGAACGTGTAGTGGACTGGACATCCATGTGCAGGACCTGCTATCACCCAAGACAGGCGTGAGTGGCCGGTCTTCTGCCACGTCTATATCCATGTACTTCCCCCAATGACCAGTACCAGTCAAGGGCTTAATGACTGAATACAAACAGCTCAATATACGTGTTCTAACATACTGGTGGTAACAAACTGAATTTTCTGGACCGGCAACCATGAAGTAAGTCGTTCTAGGGCAACAAGGAAAACTCGTGAGTCTCGTCTCTGTAGTTACAAACCGGTGTCGAGATACCGTGCAGACGAAGCATTACCCTTGGAGTTGTAGTTATAAAGCAGTAGTAAAGATGCTCCACGCTGAAATAACATATAATACGGAGTCTGCACACAGCTTTGCAGTTTCAGATACAATTAAGATGCTTGCCCCTGTTTTCCCAATCTCTGCGCAACGTTTGACCTCGCGTACATCACAACTACGGCCCTTAAAGGACAAAAGTGAATCCCCATTTAATAAATTTGGAAAACTCGAGGAAGTGATGTGATACATAAACATGCTTCTTTTAACTCAACATGCACAAACTTTGGTATACAATTTTTCCATTATTTCAAATGATCGCTCAGAGCATTGTCACACCACGGAGTTATATATGTAACTTTGTGGTCACACGTTGTCGCAGATCACGCACCAATGATATGATGATTATACAACCTACACGCCTTTTTTTTCCTTTTAGGTAACAGCTAGGGTGGTAGGGTTGGGACACGGGTCATTTGAAACGTTCGATCAGTTTAGGATTCTTTCTTTTGTCTTGTATGTGAGCTTTAGCCAACGGGCAGTCATAAAAAAATTGTTCACAATATTCTGCATGATGCTGTCACAAATGCCAGCAACTAATCGATACGCATGGGTCCGAGTCATGAATCGAACCCCTATGTCGAGGATGGCCTATGATTCACTTGCGGAAGCTGAGTAGCTCTAACCAAGAGCGTGAGTTTACCCGGAAGAAGCTGCGTTATTGCGAGTATTTTTATATTCTTGAGGGTGTTTTACTGCTCTGTTTCGTATTATGGTACTAACCTTTTCCTACTACGAAAACGAGTGGCAACGAATCGGTAAAACCAGCTTCCGATCGAGTTTTCCCCCCTTTAAATATGGAGCTCTTTTTGTAAACAAAATTGCTTTTGTGACATGAGTCCGACAGTAGTGAAACATTATCTTCTGCTAGAAGTTCTGGCTTCTGCCACAAGTATGTATATTATACAAAGTTTATAATAGAAGTATGTGACTAAAGCTAGTAGAGAGTTGAAGTTTCTGTTTTTCCTGCCAGTCCTACCTCATTCGCTATTCAGAGTATCCATGAATCATCGTCCGATAATATTTTATGGCTTATGTTTATGTTCATCGCTTACAAAGTAGCAGTAGAGTTACTTTGACTATAAATTCTAACATGCTGTTGTCAATCGTAATACTAGATATATTTATGGATCAAGGTGTTTTCAGACACTGAAATATGAATTAAAAGCCTAAATGTTTGCATTATCGTAAGCAATTTCGACGAAACACTATTATCATATCATTTTAAAGTATATTTTGCTACAGAATTAGACCTTATACATTCAGATAGAAGATTAGCGTATGAGAAAACATTATCGCCATACATTATTCGTATAGAAACAATGAGATAACCGGTGAGTTCTACAGCCATCTCATCTGTACTTTTGATCCCAAGAGACTTACACCATGAATGTCAAGAGAAAATATTAAAAACATACAGAGTGCACAGAGTTTCCTGTGTTCATCAGGTAAACCAAAATATGAGTACCAACTAACATAGTTATTTAAAGATAGATGGACAGTAGACAACAGCATTTGAGTGACAAATCATCTGTGTGCACATATTTGTTTAGAGTATGTGACTCATGGGTAGTACCACTGTTTTGAATTTATGTATGTTAGCATCTGAGTTTGCATATTTCTTATTTATTTTAATTTATTATTTATTTTAATGCTGTCTGTACTTGTGCATTGTTTTGCAGTGACAAGACAGATGTAATGATTGCAAGGGTAAATGTTATAGCACCTCAGCACATGATGGCAAGGCAGACAATGAACAAACAGCTGGCAAGACTTGCAACCTTTAGGCTGCTGAGCAACTGTGATCCCTACCACCCTGTGCTGTTAGCTGCTGCTGGCCTGTACTATACTGGGACAGGGGACAGCATCCAGTGCTATTCCTGCTGTGTTGTGCTGTCAGGGTGGCTAACACAGGGGATAGACCCAGTGCAGCTGCATCAACAGAGCACACCCAACTGCCCGCATATTCAAGGGCTTGACCTGAGCAACGTGCCAGTCAACACACCAGATTCTGTTACCTGTACCACTGTCAGTGAGCTCATGAAGCACAAATACTTGTTGTTGAGGGACCCTGCCTCACTTTCTTCCACAGCCTGCAGAAGTCTGCATGAAGTGGGAGGCAGCGAAGAGCAGATTCTGAGTGCTGGCAGTGAGCTGGATTCTCACCCTTCAGGTTTTCTTGCAGCCTCTGCAACTGGTGGCACTGACTGGGGTAGCCCTGTTACTGTGGCAGATGCAATTACAGAGACCTCACAGGTTGCCGTTAATACTGGCGTGGACTGGGAAGTGTGCAAGACATCTGTGACGGAACGGCTGAAGACTTTCGAGCACTGGCCAGTGACGGCTCAAGCACATCCTGCAGAGCTGGCTGAGGCAGGCTTTGTTTATACTGGCACTCAAGACAGGGTACAGTGTGTTTTTTGTGAAGGATTTCTGCGCAATTGGCAAGTAGGTGATGTGCCTTTGGTGGAGCATGAGCGGTTTTTTCCATCCTGCCCAATGGTGAGGCACACCCAATCGGAAAGTCCTGGCCCTTCTCTGAATGTGGCAGTCTGCATTCCCAGCATGCCTCGTAGTCACAGAACCCCTCCTCTTCCCATGTCTATGCCACGAACAAGTACTCCAGAACTACCAACAGGTGTAGATGAAGGAGCTCTTGCATTGCTGCCTCCAACTTTGGAAGCCACTGGCATCGTAACAGAGCGACCCAAGCATCCCACCATGGCTGTAGAGGCTGCTAGGTTTGCTTCATTTAGAAAATGGCCACCAGGAAAGACACAGACTCCACAGCACCTGGCAAAAGCAGGATTTTTCTATGCAGGTGAGATCTATGTGTTTGACTATTCACAATGAAAACAAAAACCAATCATATGTTGCAAAACTTTAATTCAGAGTCCAAGATGCTACTTCTTTTCTTGTCTTTGATTTATACTTGAAAATTCTAAATGAACAAGTTGGATTAATGGAGTCACATATTGTAGTTTTGTATTTAATAATTATTATAAGTGCAAAGTTTCTTTGCTTAGACCTCCTGCTTAAAGACATTTCAGATCAGAATTATTAAGCATAAAGACATCAAATACTAATTAATAATTAATAGATTCAATAATAATAAGTGTGAATTTATAAAGCTCAATATCAGCCAAAGCCAAAGTCATTGTGCTGAACAAGGTCACAAAATAGTCATGAAGATGTAGAATGAAGAACAATGTGAAGACTCATTGCCTTCTGTCAGTAGAGGCCAATCACTGCAGATTTAACAGTAACGACTACAGAGAATAAGGGTTGTTTACATCAGGAGAATACTGGGAAGATATTGAGTAATCTTGAGAATATGAAGAAATGTTATCATATGAAACTGCAAAAAGGTGATCCTCACTTCAGTTTATTCACTACAGCTCAAGGTTGCTGGCGAAGGAAGTGAAGCACAGCGGAGTGGAATCCAGCCAATAGATCTGAACAATTTGCACTTCAAAATAACTTTATTTATAGTCCAGCTGCAAACTAGAAGAGGAAGAAAATGCAGAAACACATAAACATGAAGGTCCAATACATTTATCCAAATCGAAGCATGACCACAAAACATAAACAAAATCCAGGAGAGCTGATTTTTAATTTAGAAAATGGAAGCTGGAGTGTGTTGAGAGAAAGTAATCCAGTAGTTATTAATATTTTTCTTGTTCTTTTTCTTATGTGACAGGCTTCAACGATAGTGTCAAGTGCTTTTTCTGTGATGGTGGCCTTCGTAACTGGGAATGCGATGATGATCCTTGGCATGAACATGCTCGGTGGTTTCCCAAATGTAAATACGTTCGCCAGGTGAAAGGTGATCACTTTGTTGAACAAGTTCTTGCTGAGGAAGCAGATAAAGTTCAGCAGACAGCTACATTTGATGGTACAATCAGTTTTTATATTTTTCTATTATATGGTGAAATAATACTTATTATATTGTTCCAGTGATTTTTTTTTGTTGATTTTATAATTGATGATAACATTTATTTTGCTAAAAATAAACATAAACTGTTTTAAAGTTAGATTATGTCAGGAACAGTATTAATAGATTGATTTTTGTGGATTTCTTTTAGCAACTTTTCATCTTTTATTCATCAAAAGCTGATCTTTAGGGATACCTTAAGTTTGATCATCATTTCTACCATGAATGGATTAGGTATTAGGTTATCAAAACTTTTGTTCAAGGAGGTGGGAGGGGGAACTCACCAGCCAGGAAGGATGGTGTGCGTCAAAGAAGCGCCAGCATGGGCAGTGCTAGTGCTGAGAGCAGACGCACAGTGGAGCAGCGGGAAGTCACTGCCCGCATGGATACTCCTGTAGTCAGAGCTGTCCTTAGCCTTGATATTCCTCAAGAACTTGTGCGGCGTGCAATTGAGCAACGGCTAAAAAGCACAGGTTTGTAGTTCTAACATTTTGCTCCATGCTTTGCATAAGTTTACAGGGTTTTTTTCCTTCTTGAAAGAGTGTGTTTTGAAAAGGAAATAGGAAAGCTTTTATTATTATTTGAGGTATGGGTGAAAGGTTATCATATGACCTTTTTCGGGTCGTTAGGGAGTGAGTTCTTAGAGACCTCACTTTTCTTGGGGCCAGCTTTATGTGAGGGCAGTGCCTATCTCCTCTCACTTGCTGCCTTACCTTCCCCAGCCCTCACTGGAGTCAGGTACCCATTCCTGCCAGCTGGGTCAACTGGGGGAAATTAGCTTTGCTACTTGAGTATCAAACTGGTACAGCTCTCATTTCGGACTCAGTGCTCTAACCAATCTCTTATCTGCTCCACCATTATCTGAGGACTATAAGTTTAAAGATGAAGGGTTCCTTTTATATGCATGTTCTGCAGGTGACGACTTTCCCAACATGGAAACATTGCTGGAGACCGTATTTGAGATTAATCCTGCAAATGTTGGGAATCTTGGAGGTGCAAGACAAGTGGGAGAATTACAGGAAGGAACTGGAGGTATGTCAGACAGCATGTAACACATTTGGTTACCACGCCTTATAAGCATACATGTATTGCTTTTTAATAGGACCAAAAACTGTATTTTACAAGTTTAAAACAAAGGGGGGAAAGCAGCATGTCTTGTCTTAATGTTTTAAGGTAAGCATATAACTTGAAAAATCAGAATTTTCGGCATTTTTTCCAGTTTTGGGTTTTTCACATTTTTGACATCTTGAATTTTCATCATTTCTCTCTGCGAGGCCTTTAGTGCAAAGTATGTTAAGTACTTTCGTTATCCTCCAAGCCCTATCATGGCTGCACTGTTTTGTTGTTTTCATGTTTTCCTGATAAGAATAGCTTGGAAAATGGGAAAAAGGAAGCTACTTCCAGTAGACAGACCCAAAAAAGTCGTTCTGGAGGAAATTGATTTACCAGCAAGGACACTTTCAACCCAGAAGTGGATTCTGTCATTCCAGCCACTAGTAATGTTCTGAATTGACAAGCTTAACAACAGTGCAATGATAGCATACTTTTGCTCACCACACACCCTCTTTCAGCATCTCAATGCAAATTCATAGGAGCTAGGCCAGAAGAAAAGGTAAAGGAATATGCTGGTAATGAACGTATTTCACTTTGTGGACACTCAGCTTCACATCATTTTTGTCAAATCACTTTTATGGACAAACTGTCCAAAAAGTCCACTTTGCACAAACAAGTCATCTTCAGTTACTGAAAGTAAGACATCAAAGTTTACATTTTCATGCCAGTGTGGACAGTGTTATTTTCAACACATCGAGGAAAACAGAGTTTATGAAATAAATAGTGATTTTCTTTAGTGATCTTTGCTATTATGAAAGCAGAATGGGAGGGGAAAAATTTTCAGGTAATATGAACACCTCCACAAGAAAAAAAGTTGGCACATGCATAACTGCAACCAAAATTGTGGCAGAGGAAAGCAAGCAAAGAGCAGCAAAGGAAGTTCAGCAACAGAGAGGTAGTGACATGACATCAATTTTGATTGTACCTGGCAAAGACAAGGCTTCAGAAGCAAAAAATGGCATTGTTTCAGTCGTTACAGCTAATGGCCCAGATTCAAAAGTAATTGACTATCAAGTCACTCCAGTCACTGTGCTGGATGTGCAAAGAATAAAAAGAAGAAACATAATGCAGATTTTCAAAAGTGGTTAGACACACATTGTCCAAATTGTGACAAAAATCATGAAGGCTTGGCAAGTAGCATGGATAAATCAGGTGCAAAGCTCTTGTTCAGCCCGTCCGAAGAAAACCATGGATTTCGTGACAAGACAGTGTCCCATGAATAATCAGGCTGATGATGGAGACAGCTATTTTGGTTTTTTTATATGCAGCATGCTTGTACAAATAGGTATAAATAAGAAATGAAATCATTTTCCTATTGGCCTATGAACCACTGACTGATAAAACTGGTTAGGTATCTTTACTTCTATATTTCTCCATTTTTGCTTTTTAACTGTTTATGTCACTGTTGTCATAATATTTTCTAAACTATTTGTCCAATTTTTTTAAAATGTTGTGGATTTATGATTTATATTGTATTCTTTGGATTGAACTCAGGCCTGTAGATGCACAGAGAGGAAAATGAATTTTTCACATCTAGGAAATTTGGTGACTAATTGTACACTTTGAATACTTTTTCTAATAAATCAGTCCATTTGAGAATAGTTCATTTCATTACAGTACATGTGTACAACATATCTGCAAAATGTGGTAGAGATATCTTTATTACTGTGCAGACACCATTGACAACCGTTCACATGGTGTAATTCATGTCGTTATACCTTACCTCACTAAAATATTAACTATATAAAAATAAGGCTGTTCTACAACCAACCAAATAAATGTCCTTAATGAAGGATGGCTCATGCTTCTTCAGTCCAAAATTGGAAGGAGTATATTAATATTTAGTGGTTTTATTCCAAGGAATACAGGAAAGTGCCTTCTCTTTAGGGGAATATGCTTAGCTTAAGAGAGATCAGTTTTCTGCATTATTTGTTGATGGCTGGAAACTCTTATTTTATTCCTGATTTTATTCCTCAAACTTTTATTCCTGATGTCCTGTTTGCAGCTCCAAGGTCCTTGCTGGAGGAGAATCGGCAACTAAAGGAGCAGCGCACTTGCAAGATTTGTATGGACGAGGAAGTGTGTGTTGTGTTTGTGCCATGTGGACATCTTGTGTGTTGTGCAACCTGTGCACCGCCATTGAGCAAGTGTCCCATTTGCCGATCAACTATTCGTGGGACTGTCCGCACTTACATGTCGTGACATGAGCTATACAGACAATTTTGAAGTTTACTTTCACATTCAGCTTCTGATAGAACAGATGTATGTAGACTTTTTTAAAATTGCCTGTAGACCATTTAAAATTGTTTATTATAGATATTCATGTATCTGGGTGCATAATACTATGCTTATCAGTTTTGAATGTGTTGTATGTAAAGTTACAAGAAGATAAATTATCGCAGCACTGGTATGGATATACCAGATAATCCCATAATGAAGTTAGCATATTCAGTTCACTGCATCATATCACTTGGTCATAGTTCACAATGACCGAAATAAGCAGTACACAAATTTTTCTACCGATAAAGATGTATTTGCACTAGAATTTGCAAAGCTACCTCACAAGAAATTGACTCTTGTCAATTAAAGGTCAGCAGAGCCAAATGAAAAAGGAAAAACAGTACTACAGAAAAAAATGAGAGAGCAGTAATTTGTAATTCATTTGTATTTATGTCTGGAAGTATTACGGATAAATCATTGACTCATGAATATTTGTAGTTGATATACTTTTGTGTTATACATTATGAGCATTTCTTCTGTTCTAGGAGAAGTGAATTGATCCTTTAGATATAGTAGGAGAAAAATTAATTTTCCTTTGAAATGGATATTGCTTCTACACTGTTGATACCCTTTTTGTGCCATGTGTACTAAATTGACTCAACAATAAATTAGTACTTTCTTGCTGTGGACTAATGTTATCTCATGGTGATCAACGTAACCATTCAAATGCTAATAAATAAAGGTTTAGTAATCAGTGATAATCATCAGACACAGAGCTAGCAACCCAGAACATTAAGACATCACTAATGGTAACCATTTACTTGCAGAAGCTTCAGCAGAATTTTAATATGAATAGTAGCAGAAGGCGAGTGTGTGTGCATACATGTGCATACGCATGCACAAAAATTTCAGAACTCAAAACACTTAATAATAATATTAAATAATAATAAATGAAGATTTTTACAGCGCATATTCACACTCATAGATAGCATGCTCTTAGCGGTTAAAACGGAATAGACATGGGCTAAATGGATAGAACACGAGGGACGGAAGAATAAACAACATTACTGATGGCAAACAGAAAACAAAGATAGAAAAGGCACCAAGTAACAGGAACAGAGAATATAGTGATTCTGCAGAGAAAGATGGGTAGAAAAGTAGCAAGAGCGGAAGGGGGGAGGGTAGGAAGGACTAGCATTGTGTGGACTGTGTTAGGAGTAATGCTCAAGGAAGAAGTGAAAGACAAAGACGGCAAAACCATAACAAAGGATGCAGGACAAAGAGACCGCTGGATGGAGCACTTCAAAGATGCTGAATCGAACTCATCCACCAGAAATCATCAAAGCTATCAAAAGCATGAAAAATGGCAAAGCAGCAGGCCTGGATGGCATATCCCCAGAAGCACTAGGAAATTACGTCATCTGGTCAAATTACCAAAGAAAGGAGACCTCTCCCAGTGCAACAACTGGCGGGGAATCATACTGCTGTCCATGCCCAGCAAAGTCCTGACAAGGATAATACTAGAGAGACTGAAGAAGGCACTAGACAAGAGACTGAGACCAGAACAAGCAGGGTTTCGCCAGGATAAGTCATGCACTGACCACATTGCAACCCTCCGTATCATCATAGAACAGTCTATCGAATGGCAATCCTCCCTTTATATAACTTTTTGTGGATTTTGAGAAGGCCTTGGACAGTGTAGACAGGGACGTCATCTGGAGGCTGATGAACCACTATGGTATTCCGCCTAAACTCATAAACATCATCCAGGGATTGTATGAAGACGTGACCTGCCAAAGTTATCCATAATGGCAAACTCACTAAACCTTTTGTAATGAAGACTGGCGTAAGACAGGGTTGCATATTATCACTGACAATCTTCCTGATGGTCATAAACTGGAGTATGCATAAGACAACCCAAGACAACAACACCAGTATCCAGTGGACCTTCACCAAACAGCTAGAAGACCTGGACTTTGCAGATGACATTAGTCTCCTATCTCATCGGCAGCAGCATGCACAAAGCAAACTGAGTAAGCTGTCTGAGGAAGCAGAGAGGACTGGCTTAAAGATCAACAGAAAGAAGACCAAGTGATGAAAATCAACAACAAGCAGGAACTTCCAATCCATCTTCAAGGAGAGAACATCCTAGAGACACACGCTTCACATATCTGGGGAGGATCGTCAGCAAGGACGGTGGAGCGGATGACGACCTCAGAAGCTGCATAAACAAGGCCCATCTGGAACTCCCGAGCGTTATCCCTCCGCAGAAAGACCCGCATCTTCAACACCAATGTGAAGGCAGTCCTACTGTATGGCTCTGAAACCTGAAGAGTGAGCAAAACACCATCAACAACAAGCTCCAGACCTTTACCAACCGATGCCTCCGCCATATTTTGGGAATAAGATGGCCTGAAAAGATCTTCAATAGCAGCCTGTGGAAAAGAACTAACCAGAATGCCACAAGTCAAGACATCAAAAGTGGGGCTGGATAGGACACACCCTGCGCAAACCAGCTGTCACCACTGCCAGGCAGGCACTTGACTGGAACCCTCAGGGAAAGAAGAGAGTTTGGAGGCCAAAACAGACTTGGAGAAGATCAGTAGAGAGCGAGGCAAAGGTCGCATGCCGGAACCACATGAGGGGTCTGCCCAAAACCGGGTCCGCTGGCGAGGTGTTGTGGCCCTATGCTCCTCGAGGAGTAACAAGGAATGATGATGATGATTGGAAGCACTTATGTTTAAAAACGCTTCTTGTGCCATCATTCTCAGGAGTGGTGAATTGCCTCTCCTCTCCCCTCCCTCTCCCATGTTCGGTCACCAATCCCCCCAACCCTCATAATCAGGCATGCTTTGTCTTCTTGTGTTGTTTCTCATATTTATATTAATTGTTAATCTTTTTTCAAATAATTATTCTCGCAAAACTTTCGACTTATCTTTCTCATCGTCCTGTCAGGCTGTCACCATTCAGTGTTGTTGTTTTGTTTTACGCCATTCCACCAAACTAATCTCCATTTAGTGAGCACCACAGGCTGCATCAAACGCCGCGAACTTTTTTCAGTGAAGAGGGAGATAAACAGTGGTGTCTTGCTCGCTTATCTGCCCCAACCACCACCACTCCCTGTAAATCTCTCACATTCCATTGTCGAAATACTCTCTCACATTTCATTGTCGAAATTTGTTTAGTAAATGTATGTCGCCGCATATATATCTTTTTTAAAACCCGTAACACACTAAGACAAATAAACATGCTTAGGAGCAACAAACAGTGGCGTAGGAAGATGCTCGGCTTTGGGGGGAGCAAGCTCCATGCTGACAATGAATAGCGTTCACATTCTTGCCTTCCCAGCATCTTTTTTTTTGGGGGGGGGGCAGCTGCCCCCTTGCTCCCCCCGGTTCCTACGCCACTGACAAAGAAAGATTATGTCGAGCTTCCTCCAGACAATAGATATTATTTTCCTGCCAAGTTTGGTAAAGATCAAACAAATGGTGGCGATTTACCCAGTATCACCCAGAAGCAACAAATATCGACACATTGGTTTATTTACACCTGTCGACACACTGTATTATTTATAAGATTTTTAACGCCGACCTATTCCTCACAGCGGATTTTTCCGTTTTTGACGAACTTCACTTATTGCCTTGTCTCGTGATTTTTAGAAATCACGTGTGCTAAAGTCTCCTATCACTTATGGATGTTCATGCAATCGTCTGCATAAAAGCAATTGCATCAGCAGCGACCTCAATGCAGCTGCAGTACCAAGGGCATGTTACAGTACTTTTCTTCAGTAGGATATCGGTCAGAAACGTGCGTGTGTAAAGCTAGGCTGCAAGTGCATCTTACGCCATCAGACGCAGTAAGCAAAATGTTCCCAAGTTTTGTTTTATTTCGCTTTCTGTACCTGGTCTGTTTGACAATTTCATGGTAAAAATACCAATGGTGGCAGCGTATCCAGTCTCCTCTGCATTTCTCGATAGAATGTAACTAAAGTTATCGAGTTAGTGGGTGCGTGGTGTCACTGACTTGAGCATTTGTCTTTCAAGACAATCGTAGTGGTGACGATTATATCAGGTTCGTGGTTATACCGTTACATCGTCTGCAGGAGTGCCGCACTTGTATAGATAATTCTGTCTATAAAGTTCGACCGCAGTGTTGACAAACATATATATATATAAACTTCAGTGCAGACAACCTCGGTCGCTCGTGGTTTGTTGCTATATTTAGCCAAGGATGTAGTTTGGGCAGGCAGGAGCGAAGTGACGAAACAATGATCGAAACGTTCTTACTTGTATCGAATTCCTTTCATAGTACAGTGGTTGAAAACTATTTTTGTACACGAAACTAAGATGAGATTTTCAAACACAGGCCTCTTTCTGCGTCAAACAGCAGCTGCTCCACAGAAGTCTGTAAGTTGATCAATCGAATACGGCTGAACGTAGACCTGTAGAGCAAGTCTTTTGGACCTCTTTCAATATGAGAGCTCGTGCATCGTCTGCTCTTTTTGCATAGTATATTGTCCACCATTGTGTCTTTTGACTTTTCTCACCAGTGATCTTCTTGTTCCATTTGTGGCTCCATGTGTGTGTGTGTGTGTGTGTGTGTGTGTGGTCGATCTGCGGTCATATACAACGTTGTATGAGGGCAGGGACGAAGATTTTTATCCTCACAAGTTCTATAAGACCAGTGAGGTTTCGGCCTGCTAGAAGCAAAGACGTAATACAAGTTCGTGCTAGAAGCAACATGCTATTATCTTTGATCCGACTGTTTCACACACACACACACACACACACACACACACACACACACACACACACAGAGACACACACACAGAGTATAAAGGAGCAAACACCACATAATAGCTTGAAGAGTATGTAGTTTTAAAAAAGCTAAAGGGCAGACGGTGATGAGCAAAAAGACGGAGTGCAAAAGTCAATATTTACAAGTCTACACCCCCTCCCCGCACGCTTAAAGATAATTTAAGGTCGCCCCCCCCCCCAGATCATTTCGCACCTAACATTTCGTCCCGCACCAAAAGTCAGTTCGTCCCGCGTAGGTCCATTTCGTCCTACGTATGGTCCATTTCGTCCCAAGACAGAAAAGCCAAATCGTCCCAAGCCCCAAATCGATCACCGATGAAACAAGTAGTAATTAACGTCAAATATTACCAAAAGAGCCATACGTTGTTCGAACATACATAGGCAAGCTCAGCTGCCTATTTTAAACAGAGCGATACGAATAAGTTTATAGCCACCATTTTACTAAACAAAAAATGGCCACTAGACTAGACAATAATAATAATAAATGAAGTGATTCTGCAGAGAAAGATGGGTAGAAAAGTAGCAAGAGCACAAGCGGGAAGGTAAGAAGGACTAGCATTGTGTGGACCGTTGTTAGGAGTAATGCTCAAAGATGAGTGCAGATTTTCAGTTGTAGCACGGACTTGTATTACCCAAACACGTCCGTGGTTGTAGGAAGGTAGCGGATATGGAAAGGGAGAGATTTCCATTGTTTTGCTGACCATCTGATGTTGTTCTGATGACAATACACATGCAGCAAACGTATCTTACAATAGCAAATACACGTGATTTTTCTCTTTAAACGATCTTTTAAATTAAAGATTTTGTCATCATTTTATTGTGAACTCGTATTTTGACGATTTTCGCTTATTATTATATTCAGAGACTTCGCTGATCGGGCATTCATTAATAGCTACTTGTTTCATCGGTGATCGATTCACCTTTTGGGCTTGGGGCGATTTGACTTTTCAGTTTTGGGACGAAATGGTCATACGTGGGATGAATTGACTTTTGCTGTGGGGCGAAATAACCGGCCCCCTAATTAAGTGACGATAATATATTCTATCGATTTCTCACGCTTTAACTGGTTACGGGAATCGGACGATTCAACGCCACCAGTCCTAAACAAAATAAAAAAAAGGAAAAATTAAAAAGAAGTTCCACTCAGCCATCCACATTGATTTGTGGAGGTATTTCATTTTCAGTTTCATTGACACAAATCGACTCGATATGATGACTTGACACCCCCCCCCCCCATAGAAGTTGATCGCCGTAGTGCTCATTGTCCGTCAGCACACACGTAAAATCGGTAGACAGCGGGAAGAAAACTGCAAAGACGAAGAAGTCAAGTAGGTAGTCACAATGTGTAGACCGTGCTACAATTGCATTTAGGGCTATCCAGACTGGTTCAATCTGACTCAGTTACTGTGTCGGTGACAAATTTTTACGCATAACGGAAATTCCCGAATACTCGAACTTTTTTTCTGTCGAACGGATTCTAAACAAAAACAGAACTACTATTGCTGCAACTATCATTAGTATCTCTTTTCTCCATCAATTTTAATTTTCCTCATTGTTTTAAAGTTAGAGTCCTTTCATTGTAAGATTTGTTTAGTCTGATTTATAGCACATGCACATCAAATAACTTTAATGTTTAAGAACGCCTAGAAGTGGTCGATTTGGACAACAAAACATATCTCAAAGCTAACTGGACAGGAACGAAGATATCCGTACTTTAAAGGGCTTTGAGTTTGAATGATGTCTCTTCCACTGATATGTTTTCAGCATTCTGGAACAGCACCTCATGGCAGGGATGCAGCACAAAGTATACTGAAAGCTCGGTAGTTGCCTTACACAGTAAAGTAGCGGCAGTTTGCTCAGTACAGTGGACTCAAATACTGCATGGTAATTGAGAAAGACATCGTACTCTAATAAATGTTCCAGGAGTTTAGTCGTCAAAATAAGTTAACGGAAGATGATCACAGATTGGAGAGTATTCTTCTTGAATGGCATGGAGCGTTGGGGTGGATACTCGAATTTCACTCTCTCAGCCAGTCGATCACAATTACGCCTCATTATGCATAGTTCAATGGCCTCCATCCTGGCCCTGTTTGCAGGGCGCAAAAAGTCCATCGCGACTACATGATAAACTGAGAGTTTGCCCCGTGTCAGGAATAAGGTAGTGAGAAAAACCACCAAGGGTTAAGGGCAAGCGGGCAAACAGTTATTAACTTGAAAGCGACAAGAAAGGGGGCAGAAACCCACCAGCAGATTTAGAACGAAAGGCGCAACTGCACAGAAAGAAAAAAAAAAGCAGCCTGGACTGAAACTTGAGAAAAAAAAACGGCCGAAAAATAAGCAGACGTCACTAACGTCATCGGTCATGGATTCGGCCGTCGCTGTTGCTGTGGGTGGATGAAGAAGGCTGCTGGAGGTTCTGTTGGCTGAGTTCTTGTATGATAGCGCACCTGCCTGCTTACATACCAGTTCAGGATGACGTCACGTGCCGTGCAGGAAACGGGAACCTCGTCCTCAGAAGAACTTCACACTGGACGACGTAGTCTACCTATGTCTGTTGAAGCAGACACCCAGGAAAGCATAGATGTGTTTGGTAAGTGCTAACTGCAAGTGGAGACACAATTCATATATAGTAAATATGGGGAAATCTAGAAATAGAAGCAATTTTGTACTATGTTTAGGGCTTTGTATTCGTTTACTTTTGAGAGAGTAGGAATTAAAGAATATATGACAGAATGCACATGACAAGCAAAATAATTTATACGCAATGAGCGCTATTATATATATATATAAACCGTATTTAAAATTTGGCACTCTACATATGTTTGCGCCACCCATGTCACCACTAGTCGTGGGCTTTCGCTGTCTCGAGGTTTGTATCTCCCCACCAGCAGAAGAGCGGGATATTCGGCCAGACTAAACAAATATTGCGAAATTAAACGACCTTGATTTAAACATTGACTGTAAATACTTTTCAGACCTCCACCTAGGAGACATTGTAGTTACAAGTATAACCCAGTACGAGGAACCTTCAGACCAGGGTCTGCCGTCAGCTGCCCAAGGTGTGGGGACTGCTCAAGAAGTTGTGCCAGCCACTGTCCATGTCGGAGCGGCGCTGGGTATAAAACTTCGCGCGCCACCCTTACCTGAACTGGTAGAGCCGCGTCACAGATCAGGTAAGGACATTTTCGGAGAACCTTAGAGGTTTTTCTTTTTACTTTCTTTTTACCCCTTCTGAATTTAATAGAGCTCTGTCCCTTCGCCTAACAGGCTGAGGGGATCGGCTCTCTGATTTTGTTTATGTTTTGTGGTCGTGCTTCGATTTGGATAAAAGTGTTGGACCTTCATGTTTATATGTGCTTCTGATGCGTTTTCTTCCTCTTCTGGTTTACAGCTGGACTGTATATAATGTTATTTTGAGGTGCAAATTGTTTGGATCTATTGGCTGGATTCCACTCCGCCCTGCTTCACTCGCTTCGGCAGCAACCTTGAGTTGCAGTGAATAAACTGATGTGACGATCACCCTTTTGCAGTTTCTAAATGATAATATTTCTTCTTATTTTCAAGATTACTCAATATCTTCAATCTCCTGATGTCACCAACCTTTATTCTCTGGAGTCGTTACCGTTAAATCTGCAGTGATCTCCCTTTACTGCAGGAACGCATTGAGTCTTCGCATTGTTCTTCCTTCTATATCTTTGTGACTGTTTCGTGATCTTGTTCAGCACAATGAGTCAGCCTTTGACTGAGATATTGCGCTTTAATTCTCGCATTATTATTATTTTCTGCATTGAGTTCTTTTTAATCATCTTTCATACAAATGCAGTAGTTACCTCCCATTCTCGTTTTTTTTTAAATTTTATTTTAAAGTGACTAATTCGAGTCAAACATGAACGTGAGCTTAATGCTTCTGGAAAGTTAATAGAATGTAGCGATAACGTTATTTTGATTCAGAAACACGTTGTGAATTTTATCGTTTGTTGTTGTTGTCGTTGTTGAAATATTAATGAAGATCGACATAAATTCTAATTACTGATGTCAGTGATGGCCGTTAGAGGGAGATCTGATGATAATGAGGCATAGCCCAATCAGCATGCCTACTTTTATTATTGCTGCTCTGAGATAAACATAAGACCAAGAAACCTAGACATTTTTGGAAAAGAGAAAAGTTTAACTTTGCAATAAAAAGTAATGAAAATCGCCTTGCCCGTGCTACCCGGCAAAGCCACGATCGTGGCCTTTCAAACCACGAGAGTTAAACAAGATCCTGTATGTATCCAGTTGTAAATGGGTAACATACCTGGTCTACCCTGAGTACAGTACAAGCAGCAGTAGTTGCAAATTTCATTCCCCATGACTTGCTCACAAATAAGTCAACAATGTTACACTCTTTGGCAACCATTACACTAGAAGCATCCTAAAAAAAAATACATCATGCATAACAATCAGAAATGCATTTAATAATAATGTGTTCTTGTATTGCGCATCACTCACTGAGCTGACCAGTCATGATAAATGAACATTAGGAGCATATATTTTCGCTCAAAGTTTAGTATTTAGTATCTTATAATGAATGAAGCCCGCTCATTCGAAAAAAAATGTACCCCGGATAGTATCGCAGATCAAGTGTTATAGTGTCTACCTTATTGGGTGGAGGTAATAACATTGATGTTCGTATACTTTCATTATTTTTTTTAAATGATGCTCTTTTTTTAAACACAGAATGTGACGTCGGGAACCAACGGGCAACTGTCACCATCAGTCACCTTAAGGGAGAAGAAAGAAAGCGGAAAAATACCGGCAAATGTAGTACGAAAATGTAATCTAACAATTAATTTCCCATATCCCATGTTTTTCTTTTTTATTGCTTTCTTCGCTTTTTAAATCTTGTTTTTTACAGGTAGGCAGGATTTAGGTTTATTCAGTTATTAATTCAAATTCCATATTTTTAGTAAGCTTATTTATTGGTCAAGCCACATCAAAATTAATTTCCTATTGTTTACTCTAACACCTTTTAAATTGTGAGAAGACAGTAGAAAAAGAAATGTATCTGAAAAATATAAAGAAAGGAAAGGTGGGTGGTGGCAATGAGGTGTGTGCGGTGAGGAAACACGAAGAGCAAAGGCCGTGACATGGATTTTAATCCACGTCGAGCACATGTTCGTGGGGCGGACGCTGCATTTTAAATGTGCCAGAACACTGCACAAGAACTTCTCCTCTGAGTAACTCGTGGATCTTTTCAATCAGAATAACACTTGGTGGTTAGTTTTATCTGCAAAGATGTGTCTACCCTTCGACGATTTTTAAGTTGCCCCCCACCAACCCCGAAAGGACTTGTAGTTCTTCCACCGTACATTTTTCTGTTGACTGTGGAAAGCTCAGTGCAAGATGCTATTTCCCTAAATCTGGGTAAGTACCCACCTTCCATTCGAGATACAAGTCTACAAACATCACCATGCACAGGAAAACGTCAGGATTGTACATGGATACGTTTACGTTGTGAAGGCTTCAACCAATGGGAGAGCTGGGACTAAATGTTAATTAGGATATCCGTAGAAAAAAAAACCTGACGTCACGAGGATTCGTCATAATTTTTCTTAGGTTGTGTCTTGAGAACAGAAGTGAGTTATTCGCCCACATCTGAGGAAATAATACCTTGAACTGAGTTCAGTCAGGTGATTAAAAAAGAGGCTTGGCACTCTAACTAGACCTCCAAACCAAAGACTGTAACTAGAAAACTATACGGTCTTTGCTCAAACCCTCTAGTAAACCCAAACTAACCCGTGTACCAGCAACAAAAGACCTTCTTAACTGGACACAGTTTCGATTATGAGATCATATCAGCATAGCTATTAATAATAATGGTCAGATACATTTTCCATTCATTAATTTCGGATAGTAAGTGTCCAGTTAAGGGGGTGCACAGACCTTCGTTAGCAGAAACTGTGAGAGAAAAACGCTACAGATGGAGGACTGCGTGGTGTTTGTAAACCATGGTTAGAAATATACACGTGGTTTACTCTATATAATGACTGTATAACCCGTGTAATATGTAATACAATGCATTCGTAACAACGGCTTTGGACGCCGGAGATCAAAATATTGTGAAGAGTCTTAATATATGCAAAGGCATATCACCCTGTACATTTGCTTCGGGTACGAAAAACACTTTGGGGTGTTCGAAGCAAACCGTTTCCAGGTTTTATGATGAGAATGAAAATTTTAGCCTCTTCTGCCGTGGGACATCAACACTCCTCACATTTGCTTCATCTCATTGACTGATCCAGACAGAGGCGACAACGCGACAGGACAAAACAGAGGGTTTCGCTTGTGAATACACTGAGTGGCTCTTACTAGTCCAGTTCTCTGGATATTAGAATTGTCATGCACAATAAAGGTGTGTTTCGTCACAGCTTGCCAGCAGGGCCGGCCTTAGGTATATAGGCAAACTAGGCAGCCGCCTAGGGCCTCCGATTGGTGGGGGCCTCACACAGGACTCAAAACTTTTTTTTCGGTGTTTATTTTTTATTTTTATTTTTCATTTGGGGCCACCAAATTCACATTGCCTAGGGCCTCCAATTACCTCAGGCCGGCCCTGTTGCCAGTCGTCAAATCTCGCCAGGACTTACGCCTGAGCGAGATCGACGCATCAGCTTAGTGTTTGGGCTAATTTAATATTGTCTTACGAAAGGTGAGACAGGGTTTGTTAATGTGACATTTGAAAAAAAGAACAGTGATGGACATCAGAGGTCAGGGGTCAGGTACACAGTCGCGCGAACTGAATGTTAATGCCCAGCAGTCAGAAAATCCTGAAATATTTCATTAGCATTTGAGCTGGGTGTTAGTATTCAGATAGCGCTAGTGTAAGCCTGGCCCCATGAAGGTATCACCTCACCAGGCCGATTTGTTTTGAGCGTTTAGAGAGTTCGCTACTCTTGTGGCGCGTGGGAAATTGTCCTCCCTTTCTTGCCTTAATAAACCCTCATTAGAAGCTGCAACAGGACACTCATGCTCTTCCTCAGATGCTGTGAACATAATGCAAAGTGAAGAAGGGGCATTAATGTGACCTTGTCGCCTAGAAATGGACGTGCTAGGCATTAACTATAACATAGCTATAACTGTATATTTGCGCTAAGGCACACAAATACATTAACTGTAATGTAGTTAGAATGCTGTACAATACTTAGTTGTAGTGTAGTTAGCAAACTACTAAAATGCTTTGCTTTAGCTATGTCTGTTTTAAGCATTTCTGTTTGGCTATTATTCTTTGAGCATAATGATCTTGCAGCATTTCTGTGGTTTTAATTAGCATTGGTAGCGGTGCTTAGCGCTTACTGAGACCATATCAGCACAATGTACAAACTCTTGGCCTTGTCAGTGCTCTTCTGTACAGGAGTTTGATGAAGTAGTGAACGGTGTCTTGGAAAGAGAGCAAACGAAGACTTGTTCTCTCTTCTTGCTTTTTAGCCCTATCTTTTCTCACATCGTCACGAGGCACCACTTGCCTACTTAAATTTGTAGCGATGTATACTTGAAACATCACAGACCTTTTACACTTTTTCCTTTTTCCTTCACCACCCACTACATCCATAACAAAAGTTCAAAGGGCACTGTTACTTGTTCCTCACGTTTCAGTATTCTGTGCAGGAAAAGTATTTTGTCTTCGCCTATCACCATCACTGATACTGTCCATCGGCACCACAACCTCCACCGCTAGCACCTTCTCCTCATCCTCCATCACCACCTTTTCTCCATAGCTACGTTACAACTGTAACCACCATACCCCCCAGAATGTTACACCACCACCACTGCCAAAGTCACTACCAGACTCTTTGGAATACATTTTTTTTTACTTGGCTTTTTCTTTTTTCAGGGTCGAAACCTTTTCCATGTGAGGTAAGTGAAAGGGTACAATTAGGGTATAATGCTTTTCAGGTAGACCTCAGTGTCATTAAATAATGTTTGTTTTTGTATTTTAAGCAAAACCTTAGCACCATCACAATAATACTGTAAACTACTTTTAGCTTAGATTCTCAGGAGTGCCTTCGTGTCATCACATTAGTGAAATATTTCTATTTAAGCTTCTAAGAAACAAATTAGTGTCATAATATTTTTAGAAAATATTTTTTATCTTGAGATAACAAACTTTATTTACTATAAATAAAAACAAAGTATTATTTTTCTAACGAAGCAAATGAATGGGGATTTATTTATTTTAATTTCTAATTTAGTGCGAAAAATGTCTCCCATAGTATTTTTATTTATTTTCCTTTTCGCGTAAGTATTTGAATAATATTCTCATAATTATATAAGAGAAGAATAATATTTTATATAAATTACAATACTCTTGCAGCAAGTATTATGTGTAAGAAAGCGAGAATTTATTATATTTTATTCCCAGTATTTCGCAGTGACTTTGCATGTGTCTGTTGTTCACGTGAGTGCTGGGCCTGCAGTATTCATAGCTCGTACAATATTTCGTGTTGTTAGTTGAGAAACACGTGCAGCAGTTGATACTGTACCTTCTAATTTCTTTTGCACAATGTAGATCTCGTGCTATATGCCTATTTCTTTGACACTAGCTTAGCAAAACATGACAAAAATCACTCAGATTGAAAACAAGTATTTAAAAGATTCAGCATGAACCTCATCCATCGTGTGTGATATGGTGCTGCCTTTGGACTGGGATGTTCAGAGTGGCACAAGTAAGTTTTTGGTCCCTAAACTAGACTTAAACAAGAATAAATGGGTTCTGTAAATAGTGCTCAGTTGTAGTCCAATAAAGTAATATAATGATAGCTTGTTATGGTGGATTTTGCTATTGCAACTGTTTGTTAAATTTGATATTAGGGAATTTGGTTTCTGAGCTGCTGTCGTGTTGTTGCTTTAAGTGGGATTTCGATGCTGTTGATGTGTTAGTGCAGTAGTTGGAATGGGGGTCTGAGTTTGCTTTTGGAATTCGTTTGCCATGGCTGTTTGTGGTGAGGCGCTGTTTTCAGTGATATGTAATTTCTACATCTATTACAGTCTCATTTTTAGAGTTCACAGCTGTGTGATAGAAGTTGTGATATGCAACAGCGTGCTTTTCCAAAGTATGTTTTTGTTTCTTTGGTACTGCTGAAGTTGAAAGAAAGCCTAGAAATGTAACATGCTGTTTGTATTCTTCTTCAAAGAAATAAATTATATCCCACCAGGCTTGTCTTCATTTGTTGTGATTTATATCTGTGTATAATGTCTTAATAAGTAATAGTGATTAAAAGCAAAAATAATATAAATAATACACAATAAAATGGAATAAAGAACCAAAGCGCTGGAATCGTCTAAGCAATGCAGTTAACTTGGTCATATTGAGTAGGTACGTTTATGTGTGTGTGTGTGTGTGGAGAGAAAGACAACTTTGAATTTTTATTTGATGGACAACTGTAGTCATCGACCTTTTAAAAATGGGAATATGTAATACAAGCAGTGTAAGATAACTTGATCTATTCTGGATTTTGAGTAGAGATAAAAGCAAAAGTCAAAAGATCACCTTCTACCCAACGACCCACCTCCAACAAGGCAACCTGTCACCCACCCAGCCCCATCAAATTAAAAACAAGTGTACCAGGCCGCAGCTAGACAACCATGTCTGCCTTTTGACAAGAGTATTATCAGTAGCCCACTAACTAAGGTCAATAAGGTTGGCGTTTCCAGGAACCCTTGCTTGAAAGTTTGCAAATATCAAAAGTAATCGGCAGTTAAATCATTGTACCTAACACAAGATGGAACAGAAAAGTACACAGTTTTGAAACTATTTAACATTTCCCTTTCAAACCTTATTTAAGCACAACTATACATATTGTTCTGCTTTTCACTATAACGAAAAAACTTATGGAAATCAGTGAATGCTAACAAGGGCCGGGTGCAAGTACAGATCCGACAGGTACGAGAAGAAGTTCACACCAGGATCGAATATAACACTTTCATTAAAATTTCGAACTTTATAAACTTTCTTTTTAAAAAAAGGGACGATACTCAGTACAACCCAGTAGACAGGCTGCTAACACACTTTTATTCCGCAAGGGAGGGGGAGTATAGCCGCCTGGCTCGGGAACGGGACCAAGGAAAACGATAACTCCAACGGATCTCCTTTCAAGTCCAATGTTCACAGGCTTATATCTAGTGAACGGAACTGAATGTGTCGCTTAGGACTGCATGTTATTTGGAATTAGATTCTCTTAATAAACCTAATAATTAGTATCTCTAAATAAAGTAAACCTACTCATTTGAAGATAATTTTGCACTCAGGTATCCTTTAAGAACGCAGACCCTCAGGTTTACAACTCTTCTCGATTCGTAGAACCGTTCTTCAATATCAAATATATGAGCTTATTACTAGGTAATCGTAAGGCCCTGGTTCTCTTCTCAGGATACGTGGTTTATTTGGGTAATATGTGGATGTTCCATCTATTCACAGGGGCTTGCTCCGAGCAGTCCAGTTTCCTCCCACTCCTTCCATCATACCCTTCCCCCAATAGTGCGAAATCACTTCTAAATGGAAGCACTCTTCTTTCAAATAACTAACTAACCAACCAACCAACCAACCAGCCGGCTAAACTGCTGCTCATCTTTTATGTAGCAGTGCAAAATACGCCCAAACTTTGTTACCCAAAACACGTTTCCACAGTAAACTTTGCTGCACGCAGTGAACAGTTTATGACAGTCATGACAAACCTCTGGCCATGTTCTGGCTTTCTTTCCTAATCACTTGAAATTTGAGAGTCTGCAGGTTTTCCCGTCTTTCCCCCTGGTTATATTAGCGTACACTGGGTAGGGCAGCGCAATAAAACTGACGCTCGACTGTACGCTGAAACTCTTTAAAGGTCAGATAATTCGGGAATTTTAATATGATCTGTTTTCTGTTTCTGTTTCACAGTCACGTGAGGGCGATCTACGAATGTACATGTCAGCGACGACTATAGCTATGCTGTTCTGTGCTAGAGTCAACATCGCACTAGCAGGTCAACCGCTTTTGGCTCAGCGGGTCATAATTTATGTTCGATGTTTGTAACTGTAATGACTTCTTGCTCGTTTGTAAAGAGAATCTCGGATACATGATAATTGAACTGAGAGCTTCTAATAACCTTAACGAGTTTTCTAAACCAAGTATGTCATTTTAATGAATGCACGATGAGCTATTTTTCTAATAAATCAACGGGAACAGACTCGTTCTTGTACGTACAGGTCAAAAGATCATATTTTGAGTATTGACATTGAGAAAAAAAGGTAACAGGCGAATGATGATGTATGACCAGAGGGAGAAAGAAGGAAAGGAAGAAAAGGCAGAAAAAAATACTACGACAGAAAACCTGGGGTGGGAGGGGAAGTGACTTCACAGACAACTTCATTTTGTTGACTACCTGGGTAAGTGCGTGAGTAAGAGAAAGAGAGAAAAGGTAGGAGGCTCTGAACCAACAGCAGTACTTGATGACGTCATCATCAGTCCTCATTGTGCCGCCTGGCACGTGAGGCAACAGCTAGGGACCTCCATCTGGTTCTGTCTGCTGCTGTTCTGGGGGATGTATCGAGTGACAGGCCTCTGTTCTTGACGTCCTTTTCGATGGATCGCCCCCACGTCTCTTTGGGCCTCCCTCTGTTCCTCTTTCCCTGTGGTGTCCATCGCAGGGCTGTTCTGGGGATTGAGTCTGGAGGCATGCGGCACACGTGACATAACCATCGCCAGCGCCGTAGTTGGATCGCTTCTGCCAAGGTGCACATCCCCACACTTTCGCGCAGTTCTTCATTTGAGATGGTGTTGGGCCAGAAGATCTGTTGTATGCGCCGCAGACACTTGGTTTGGAACACTTCTAGCTTTTTCTTGATGGAGGCTGTGGTCTTCCAGCACTCTGACCCATATAGGAGGACACTGAAGACGTTGCTCTTGAAGATCCTGATCTTTGTATGGCTGCTGAGGCCAGTGGATCTCCAGATGGGCTGAAGCATTGCAAAAGCTTAGTTGGCTTTGCTGATCTTGGTGTTGACCTCTTGTTCACAGTCACCATCTGCTGTCACCTTGCTGCCCAGGTACACAAATTCTTTTTACGTCCACTAGTGGACTACCGCTGATTGTGATAGCGTTATTGTTTGTCATGTTGTTCCTTAGGAGTCCTATCATGCTGGCAGTCTTACTAAGGTTTTCGCAAACAGAGTACCACCAATAATAATATCATTCTCTTCACACAGACTAATGAGGTTCTCACCATTGTCAGTAAGTTCTCCAGTTCCATGCCGCCCCATGACTCTTTCTCTGTTGTCGTTTTGATTGCCTACTCTTGCGTTAAAATCGCCCATGAGGAGCATCACATCAGGGTTGGGGATGTCGTCTAAAGCCGCTTGAAGTGCACCATAGAATTTGTCTTTTTCCCCTTCGTCAGCGTTTTCAGTGGGGGCATAGGCTACAGGCTACTACAATAGAAAGTTTTGTGAACTTGGAGTTTAACCTCACGTAGAGTAGGCGCTCATTTATGGGCTTCCACTGTAAGATGGCATTTGCATGTTTCCTGCTGATGATAAGGGCGACTCCTTCATGGTGGTGGTTGTCTTGCCTGTCAGACCAGATAATGGTTTCCCCAGAGTTAAGTACCTGTTTTCCTGTGCATGTCCATCTGGCCTCTGCCACTGCGAGCATTGTGAGGTTGTAGCTGTTCATTTCTTTAACTGTTTGTGATAGCCTTCCTGTCTGGAATAAAGTCCGTACATTCCAGCAACCAACTCGCATATGATATTTTGGTGTCAGGAGCTCCGCTGTCGGGCCAGAGACTTCCTTTTGGCTTTGATCCCTTGCCGTCATAAGGCAGCTGTCTGGTCTGCTTCACTCCTTCTACCAGATGAAGTTTCTTCTCTAGCTGTCGTTTCCGTAGCATAAACGGTTTTTCTGGGATAGGGTTGCTAGCCCTATGCCCAACCCTCCTCCTTTCTCATCCGGGCTTGGGACCGACAATGGCGGAGTTTAATGACAAGTCACATTCTTGAATTATTTCCCTATGTGGCTGAGCTGATGCAACGTATGTCAGTTACTGAAATAAATAAGACGGCTCAAACGAAGAGGCAGACTCAAAGTTGACAAAAAGTCACAGATTGGTGGGAGAAATAAAGCGCCTGATCGAAATGGCCCTTGAGGAAATAAGATTTCCCACCCCTGCCCTATCTAGTGTACAATAGTTGCCAACCTCAGTCACGCATTTGACAAAATGTATTTAAGTTTAAAAAAAGCCTTTAATTCACTCATTTCACGACGATACGAAATATTTTTATCCGCTCAGGGGAAAAAACAGAACGCCCATAATAATCTTTTGGGGGAAGGAAAGCGGGGTGATAAACGAGCAAGCCTGTTGATTAGGGGGAGGGATGAGCTCACATATTATTAGAGAAGAGTATGAACTCGCATATTGATTAGAAGAGGGGAAGCAACTCACATACTGATCAGATGGGGAAAAACCCACCTCTTATATTGATCAAAGGGAAACGGGTAGTAAAATACCTGAGGATGTGGTTGTCTACCTTGCACACGGCTCATTTTTCTTGTTGCTGAGTTTTGGTGTTGTATAGCCGTCGTCGTTAGGGTCGTGCTCAGTGAGAATATCTTTTATTCGCTGACTGCTATCAGTTCCAAAAGAAAGCATTGTCTGAGCCTAAGGTTGGACATACGTGTAGACATGTGGCAAAAGTGACAAACAATATTTGGAGGGAACGTTAGATGCTGGTGGTGATAAGTGATTGTCGGGGGTTGGGGTGTGAGTTTACCTCTGAATAAGTTAGGTTATGTAACAACATATTTGCTTCCAATTTTGTCAGTCTCGAACTGAAAAAAAAAATCGCAGAACGTGTACTGAAGTAGTCGTATCCAGGTGCCTCCCTGGAGAACGTACCGTAGTTCAATGTAGAGTGAAAGAGACATTTGACATTTGATCATTTTATTGACAAACCATTGGGTTACTGTCAAGGGGTAAGTCATTAATATAGAAAAAGTACACCAGGTTATTAACAATTTAAGATTTTGAAAATATGTAGTATCTCAATATATAAATACAGTGGTCTAAATACCATTGTCATGTACCCACAAAACATCATTCTTGTATGACAATCAATATTACTTCTTTACATCACGCAATTTAAAAACTCTAAATAAAAAAAACGGCTTCATCAGAGCTGTCTCCCATGAGTGAAAGAGAGCGAGAGAGAGCATTGTAGCCACTAACCGGGGTGCATACGTCCTGTCAGTGAGCACAGTCCCCCTCTCTTGACACTCTATCCGTCAAACATCTATATCTACTATTTTGTCCAAACATGTTGTCGCTTATCAAAGAAGTGAATGTCCTTGAACTTGCAAGCCACAGGAACGTTAGGTCGTCAAATGTCTGTCTGCATGTTGATTGGTGGTGTTCAAGCTCGTGATCCCTTGAGACCCTTTATAAAGGGGCGCAACACACTTTTGAGAGGGAAGGACAATGTAGTGCTCAGGGATGGGCTTTTGGAGAATGAACAACAACTGAAAGTAAGTAGTTTAGCTTACATTGGAGTTTTCTATTATCTTCGATCTACTCGCTTAACTGCGATTGTGTTCCTTAGTCACTTAACAGGGCTTCAGTCATTCCATGAACTAAAGCAACCCCCTGCCCCCACAAACATGTTATTATATTTTTGCTACTTTGAAAGTCTCTGTTGTATTTGACATCGATTCTCAACATTCTGAGCACAGGTTCTGCTCGTGGTGCTCTGTGTCATAATAGTGTAGGTGTCGCTAAGAGTTTTTAATGCATTCTTAAACTTCCACCCCGTAAACCTTTCTTATTGCTTAGTTACCTGTCTTACCTGTGTGCATTTCTACCTGAAAGGGAATTCCCAGGTACAATCTTTAACACTTAGCAGTTGCAGAAAGGTAAAGTTAAAAAGTAAGATGTTTACAATGCCTCTTTAGGAAGTGATGTAAATAATGAAACAATTGAGACTTGAAATATGCAGATAAGCAGATACAAAGTTGTGTAGCTTTAGCTTCTGTTTCCCAAATACACTCATTCTCGTAAACCTTTCTTATTGCTTAGTTACCTGTCTTACCTGTGTGCATTTCTACCTGAACGGGAATTCCCGGTCCAGGTACAATCTTTAACACTTAGCAGTTGGAGAAAGGTAAAGTTAAAAAGTAAGATGTTTACAATGCCTCTTTAGCAAGTGATGTAAATAATGAAACAATTGAGACTTGAAATATGCAGATATGCAGATACAAAGTTATGTAGCTTTAGCTTCTGTTTCCCAAATACACTCATTACTTTCTGGTGTTGAGGAACACACACACAGAGCACACCTGCAAACACTGAGTTCCACACGTATTCTTTCAGACAACAAATCACTGAAATCTGTACATGGGCTCGAACGTTTCTATTAATCGGGTGAACGTAAATATATACTTTACTAAATAACAAAAGAAAAGTTCAGCACAAATATTCTACACTGAGTTTACACAAAAACAAATGTATCCAAGCAGTTTATATTAAAGTCCTTCAAGTTCTCTCTTCTTCTGTTGTTGGGGGGGGGGGGAGTCGACATGGCAAACAGTTCCACTCTATCAGTCTTGCTCTCTGGCGTTGATGATACGGACAGCATACATCCACCAAATAACTCCGACAGTCTTAACGGCACACAAATGATCAAGTCAATAAAAATTCCACAGTAGGTAAATCCACACAGTTATACGATCTTCTCAGGAGATCACACAGCAGCTGAGAAAATTAGTAAATCGAGGAACCACACAGTTGCTTGTTAATGACAACCCACACAGCTAATATTTCTCCACACAGTTACTCTTTCTTCACACAGTTAATATGTATCCACACAGTTACTATTTATCCACACAGTTACTATTTCTCTTCACACAGTTAATATGTATCCACACAGTTACTATTAATTCCAACCTTTGTCCCAAGTTCTTCTTTCTCCCCAGACTCTCACGTCTGCTTCTTCTCCCAATTTCTAAACAACGCCCCCTATATCAACATTCAATCCAGGGGTGATAATCTCTACTCATACAAGGGCGACAACCTCGTTACTTCGACGTTCAGAGGTGGTAACACATGTTCATAACATCTGGTTTGATGTTACTGCCACGATCATTCTACCCCAATCCAAATGAATACCACGGCTGTGTCTAGACCTAGAAAAAAGTTACGAGAGAACTAGACATGCAAACAACGATAGCAACGACAGTAGTAATAATAATATTTATTTTGAAAGGTATTTTTAATTGCCATTAACAACACTAGGGCCATAAAAACAAATAGGAACAATTTGAAATAATTCATACTGAAGAATGGCAGAACCTGTTTGAAGAACTATATGCATTAAATGTGTGTAAAACAGCTAAACTAAGTCAGCAATAGCATTATTAGGAGGTTACATTTAGCAAAAAAGGATCAAATAATATCTTACATTTGCAACTTATGTATGGCTTGCCCTTTCTACTGTAAGACTATTGCATATAAGTCTTGTAAATCTTACTAGGTCCATTAGCACATTTAAGAGCTACCAAACAGATATTTATACTGCACTCATTCAGATTTGGGAATCAGTCGGCATCTTGAGTTGAACAAGAACCACACATAAACTTTAATGATAACCGAAATAACGTGGATGACGGAGGCAGCAACAACAACAACAACCCTATCCAGAGAATTTCTGTCGCAGTTGGCAGTGAGTGAATGGTCGTGTAAGGGGGGTTTAGGTGAAAGAGGATGGTCCTGTTCTATACACAGATGTTTCACAAGGATGATAAAGGCAAAAGTGCCGACACCCAGTGAGCTCCGTGCCCCAGTAGTTGACAAATATCTAAAGTGTCTGAGATCAAAGAGTCAGAAATGCGAGATATGCTAATTGCAGAGCGACGGGTGTCAAATTAGAAGCCTCTTTACCTTCTCTGTTCTTTTGACAGAAAGCCCATGCAGTCTAAGACCATGACCAACCGAGGAACATCATGGCGAAAACGCCACCTGATAGTGCTTAAGAACTAACAAAAATATTAAAAACCAAACTAAAAAAAAAGAAACTGTCAGTGGAAATTCGCCATGATGGGTGACAATCCACCTCGAGGCGTAGCACTACCAGCTAACCATAGAGCTGAAGATGAAGGTAATTTATTACAGGAAGTACTGATAATTTTTTTTACAGAACATGTTTGTAATGTGTTACAAGAAAAGTTAGTAATTTGTTACAAGAAGTGTCAGTAATTTAATACAAAAAGTGTCACTAATTTGTTACAGGAAGTCAGTAGCATGTTCTATGAAGTGCCAGTAAATTAAACAGAAGCTGGACAATGATACTGTCAGTGGCTTTTTTCCATGACCGATGACATTCCAGCTAGAGGCTTAGCATTAACAGAAATCCCTGAGGCCGACTAGGCATGTAAATTGTTGCAATCAGTGCCAATAACTTGCTGCAGAAAGTACCATTACTGATCATTACAATGCAGGCTACAATTACCCCCCCCCCACAGTATTGCAATCTTTATAGATTTTAAAAAATTAATTTTCCTCCTTTATTTCGTTCAAAATAATTTTCTGTCTCGGTGCATGAATGTTTATTAATTTCCCATAGCCCTTTAAAATTTTACCTGGGCTGGAAAATGCATGAAAATATTCAGGCTGCCTTTGATGCTTGAAAATATTTGACCGCCGACATGGTCAGTTAATTTGACAGTTTTTCCGGATATTGCCATATTTTGTTCCGTGCTTCGTATTACATACAACTTGTGTTTTATGTTGATCTTTCCGCAGTGGTAGACCTGCATCCACAGTTTGCGGCAGACGATATCTTCATTGTCGGTTAGTAACATGTTCTACAACATGTTTGGCTCATAATTTTAATTGTCTTTCTTTCTTGGACTGAATTTTGAGACACTAATCAGGGTAGATTGTAAAGAACTACACACGCTTTTGGTTGGGAAACAGCCTACTTACCTGTGAATACAGAATTATTGAAATGAGTTTAGTCATGTAGAATTGTAGAGGAGGAATATTCAAATACAAAGATATTTATTTATATACAGACATACTGAAAATCTTGTAGCCTTGTATTTGCGATCTTTCAAAGATATTTTCGCTCTTTTGAATTTTTTTTAAGAAAAAAGGAAAAGGGAGGAAATTTACTACTTGGAACTTTTCCCTTTTTGTTCCAGAGCTCCACCCTTCTATCGTGGTGACCAG